>OU343216.1:7096887-7150806 GCA_910596185.1 Chrysanthemum makinoi | reverse complement strand
TTGAAGAAAGAAACGAGTCAACATTCTCAAGTCAATCGACAAGGACCTATCGATTGAGACTACTAGAGATTCTAATTGATACAGTCAAGTAGATGGAACAATGATCTATGGAATAGACAAAATTAAAGATGTATGGGATGAGCTCAATGATGATAAGGAGAAAAGAGATTCGGCGTGCATATCGTGGTTTAACATTGTACTTCAAGGTCTTCCAAAAGACATCTACAAGCTTATTAATCACAACATCAAGCAAAGGCAGATGGGATAATGTCAAGATGCTTCTTTCTAGTTCTCAATTAACTATGAAGACAGAGAATCACAACTCTATGATGAATTTGAGCACTTCAAGATGAAACCAGATGAGAGTGTCTATGAGTATTACGTGAGATTCCTCAAGCTTGTTAATGACATGAGGAACATCAGAATGACTATGCCAAACATTCAAATGAACTCAAAGTTTGTGAACAACATGAATCCCGAATGGCACAAGTTTGTCACCTCTGGAACTAAAGGATTGAAGAATACAAACTATGAGCAACTCTATGCCTTCCTTCTTCGTGAATGAGACATGCTATGTTTGAAAAGGATTCTTAATCATTCAAAACCAACTGTGGAGAGACAAGCTCATCAAATGATTCAACCGCTTCTACCAAACATTGAATTACCACCAAAGCATCTCAAGTTATACCCATGGGTAATGGTAATCACAAGCTCATTCCCCGATCCAAGTTCAAACAAGTCGATGCCGATGCTCTGGGAAACTTCATTAATCAACTGGCTCTGATTAGTCAAAACATAAACTCTCTCCACACACCAACAACAACCTCGCAACAAAGATCCAATCCACACAATCCAAACAATCGCCGATATGGGAAGGTTATGGTGCCCACTCAAGAAAGGCGCATTATCAAGGAAGAGGTGGAGTCGGTAGAGGATATGTGGAATCTAATAGGGAAGGATTGGAAATCAAGGACAAGCAAAGCCAATCAAATGCTAACAAAGTGGAGGTGGAGGGACATATTGCAAGGAACTCAAGACATCGCCAAAACGCCTCGAATGCAGAGTACTTCAGAGATAAGATGTTGCTCAGCAAGCTTAGGATAATGGTGCAGCTTTGAATGAAGAGGAGTTGTTGTTTTTGCTGAGGAAATGCTAAGACATATGATGCAGATGTGGATGAGCGACCAATTCAGAGATAGGCCACAATCATCGAATGTCTTTCAAGTCGCTAATCAGGATGCATACTTCCACTGATGATGAACCCATCGCACAAACCATTTTCATGGCTAGCATTTCTCCAATGGTCTCTCCTAAAGACTCTTCATCACCACAAATGTCCATCCAAAGACAAAATCATTCTCGAGGTACTAAAACTATACGATGAAGTTGATGAACAAAAGATACATGATGAAGTACAATCAACTCGTAATTATTGAGTCGATATTGAAAATATGGGTAATATCAATGTTGTCCCATATGATCAATATGTGAAACAAAGTGAAAGTGAGATTGTACCAATTGATGTATCTTATACCAATGATGACTATGTTTTTGATGAATACACTACATGTGCCCCTGATGATCTCTATATCTCGAACTTAATGCATATAAAGAACGTTGCTATTTATTTAACAACGAGCTAAGTTTGAATTAACCACCCGTGAGGGAGATGGATGACCAAATGCACAGCTATTAGAAAAGTAACTTTAGAGAAGAAGTTAAAAAAAGAGTTAAACCTTACAAGAAAAGATTTTCAAAACCGCCGCAAAAACTTCACTTTAAAATATTAAAATGCTTAAGCAATAATTCAATGCTAAGGAATCAAAACTTTGAATGATTTTTCCAATCTAAAAACTTTGAAAGACAAACTTGAAAATAAGTTGTACGTACAAGGGAATACCATCCTATCAGCTCACTTGATCACTAAGCATAGAGTTTTAAGCTTATAAGCATAGCATTCCCTTGTTGAGGAACTAAATCCAGAGGTCATTAAAAAGGCTAGAGCTGCTAATAAGGCGATCTATGATGGAAATGAATCTTTAAACTAGACAAAACCTAGTTAAGTTGAGTGCATCGAGGAAGATAGAAAATTAGATGATGCATCTAGGGAGAAATGAATAAAGAATTAGAAGATCCCAATGTAAAAGAATAACATAACGATCAAACCCCATGATTACAAAAGGAAAATTGGATCTCCTTGAACAAGTTTAAGCCTCAAACGTTGTTAACACCTGAACAAGTGTTCCGGAAAAGGATTTAGATAAGCAAAAAATCAAAATCTTGTTGAAACAAACCTCCCTTAGGAAAATGCCTGCAGTGATGCGGTATCCTCCAAATACACCAATGCATTTAGTGCCTAGAAATATTTCCACTAATAGCAAGACCTTAATCACCAATATGTTATTTTTAACTATTTGTTGATTTTGAGAAAACTTGTAAGAAAAGGATCACACCCACTGGGATAATGAAGGGAAAGGGTTTTTGAGCAAACAAAGAATGCTATTTAACCGAGGTCATGCCTTTCTTTAAACAACTAAAAGATCAATTTGAGAGTCTTAAAAAGGGGATGGACTCAGATATTAAAGGAATGGAAAAGGAATTTGATGCAATGATTGTTGAGGTTAGTGACTCTATGGCGAGCATTAAAATATAATTAGATTGAGAGGAAGAACTTGCATACCTAGAATGAGAATCTTATTTCTGAATGTATTGCTCAAGATGTGTTTTACACTACAAATTTTTCCATTAATGCATCTCAATTTCATGAATTATCTGTTGCTCTGAAAGTCTCCCATGATCTTGTCATTGAGCTTGAAAAACCTTAAACTGCATGATAAAATTGAATGATGATCATGATAACTTCGGTGAAATTTCTAAACTAAAGTTGAGCATCTTGCTTTGCAATTAAAATATCAACATCCTGAAGAAAATGTTAAACCTCAAATATCAAGACATCATTGATGTTCACGAATTTGATGCGCTTGAAATTAGCAAATGTGATGAACATATTCGAGCTCATTGTAACACCATCGTAAAGTTGAAAGCCCAAATCTCTCAATTAAAGGGTGAAAAGAACAATGACTGATCCCAAATGCCTCCTCCTTTAGATTCTCAAGATCTCAAACTTTTCATCTTCAAAACTTAGTTAATGTTTTACAAAAGAAAAACGAAAGTTTTCTAGTAAAATGAAAAAGTTAACCATTACCTTAAAGAGTTATATGATTCAATGAAAGTCACTGTGACCAAAACAACGAAAAATAACGCCTTTACAAAAGAAAATTAATCGACGAAGTGAAAAGAAACCCCACTTGTTTTTAATGAATAATGCATCAAAGTCATCACGATTTAAATATATCGTGACCATTAAATACATTCCTCCTCATCTTAGGAATAATGAACTTGTGTTTCATAACTATTGTGCTCACCTTAAGGATAGCCTAGAATGTCTCCGTGAGATTATGGAAGAGGATTTCATTAACAAACCGCTTGATAGAGAAATTAGGTTTGCTTGCATTCAGGCCAAACAATCTCAAGAGCTACTAGAATGTTTAATTGCAACTTGTCCTAAATCCTTAGGTGCTGTAAAGGAAAAGCCGTGATGCCTTGTTCTATGCCCTAGTGCCATGCATTCAAATCAATCTATGCTCAAGTTTAAGAAAAACACTAATGTGCCTTAAGTATCTGCATCCCACATCTAGTTCGGGGAATGCAAAAAGTAGATCAACCAACTAATGTTCCATAATTCCCCTACATGAGTAATCAAGTGATCTTAAAGCGGCGGTGTCAAAGTCTCAAGGCAATTCAAGGAATGATAGGACCTCGCAAGCTAAGAATGTGCATTGGAAGAAAGTAGAAGACCAACCTAGGAACTTTAAGTTTGAGTTGAATAAACGAATCGTGTTGATTCTAGTATTAGCCAGGCTTAATCGTAATTAATTCACTACGATATCGCAAAACCATGTAATGATGTCCGCTTGAATTCCGTTGCTAATCATGAATGTGATGTGAATGTTTTGTCTAATATCACTTCAAATGCCTGCCTAAAATTGTTAATGCTAAAAATCATGCTAAGGGCTAGAAGGCAAAACAAATGAAAGTTAGAAAACAAAGTGGAAACCCACAGGAAGAACATTTAGTAAGATAGGTTATCAATGGATACCTTTTGGCCATAAGATTAATCGTCTGCCTCAATCCGATAAGACAATGCCCCTAGAAAATGGATGCCTACTGGTAGAACTATTCCCTTAAGAAGTGAACATACTTTGAATAGGTCAAATACAAACACCAGCACTGCATCTATTCCTAATGATTCCATTGCTTCTATGTTGGGAATTATACGTTTGAGTTGATAAAGACAAAAAGAATGAAACAAGAGGGACTTAATATGACAAGAAGGAAACCTACTAAAAGATGGAAGGGCTTGCTTGCAATGGAAGTTTTATTATTTAGTCCTTATCCTCTATTATATAAAGAGGACATAGGTGTAGGTTTTAATTAAGTCTTCCATAATGTAGACGCCTAGTAAAGGTAGTAGTGGTGTCCTAGAGATGTTCATGTAAACGCTTAGGTTATTAGTTTAGTTAGTAGACGCGGTTCCTATAAACGCCTATATTAGAGTATTAGTTAATGGTGAATGAAAACCTTGTTCAATAACAAAGTATTGTTTTGATTATTCCGCTGTGCATGTTATTAATCTTTGTTATTGATCCCTAATGAGCTTATAAACGATCCAACAAGTGGTATCGAGCTTGTGTGGAAACTCGACTAGGAAGAAACCCTACTTCAACAATATTCAAGATGTCGACCTGAAGCCGCTCCACCACCCTCAATCACCTCACCTGAATTCCAATAATCAAGAAGGGAGAATATGACTGCATGAAGATGAGTATTGCCATTACGCACCATGCTCTATGGAATGTAATTGTGAATGGAAATGAAGTTTCGAACCCATTGATATTCCCGACAACCCAAGGCACCTAAGGCGCTTTACCCGCCAAAGAACCCTAAGGAATCAAGAGAAGGCACTCAATATCTTATTATCCGCCATACCAGATGGTCATCTTCTTAAATTTCATGATGCTAAAGATGCAAGGCAGCCTGACCGCTCTCAAGACCAAATTTGAGGAATGAAGCCTCTAAAAGATGTACGTAAATTTGCTAAAGCATCATTGAAACTTTCATAGCCAGAAAGAGAGTCTTGATGTGATATGATAGGTTTCAAAATCTCCTCATGTTGGAGTTATACAAAGAAGTAATGTTTGAGATGCTAATTTGAAGTTTTAAGAGTTTGCCATCTACATGGCATGTGATTGCTACAATGATCGAGGACAACAAGGTTTGATGTCATGGACTTTGATGATCTCATCATCGAAGGTATATGAGCATGAGATGAGTGGTCAAACAAATTCCAAGTCTCACAGTATTGCTTTTCTATCATCTCTGAAAAGAAGGCAAGACTCAAAAGTAACGCTTCTCCTCAAAGTATTGTTACTCAAAGTACCGGGCCGTTTCACACCCCCCTCATATGCTCAAGAAGCCCCACCAACTACCACTATGCACTCGGATGAAGTTGTGTGCTCATTCTTTGTTGTGTTTTCAAGCTAGTTTACCTGTCACCTATGAAGAAGATCTAGCACAGATTGAAGAAGATGCACTTGAAGAAATTGATATCAGGTGGCAAGTTGATATGATCACTGCAAGTATCAAAAAGTACATGAAGAAGACGGGCAAAAGCATTGATTTCAAACCAAAACAGGGCATAACTTTTGACAAATCTAAAATTGAATGCTTCAATTGTCAAAAGACTTGTCACTTTGCAGTGGAGTGCGGGTTTGCTAAGTATCAAGCAAACAGGACATCTGAAAAGCCAAAACTTGAGCTTAAGGAAATTCCACCATCGAAACAAAGGCTTTGGTTGCTCAAGAGAAGTTATCAGAAGTTGACTGGAGTGAAGAGTTTGATGATGAACCGGTGACTTACTGTATGGTAGCAGTGGAAGGAAGAAGTTGAAGAATCAGTGGAAGCATTGACCGAGCAATCTTTTTGATGAAGAACTCGACATGCTGCTTTAGAATCTGATGATGGCTTTGGAGGATTTGATTGGAGCAAGGAAAGTGAAGATTATCCTGTTCTTCTTGCAATGGTGGCTACTTCACCAACTCAATCTCCTATCTCTCGAGGTATGCTCAAAGCTGTTATGATTTTTATCATAAATTGCTTAGCAGTTATGTGATTGAGAGAGATAATTGTGTTAAGGCTAGGTCTGAGGTAGCAGGTTATCAAATAACTTTAGAATCTATGGAAGCCAAAATTTTAGCACATGAAACTAATGAAGTAGCTTGGGCTGAAAAATATGAACAGGATTACCAATTAAAACTTAGTGAATGGATATTAAACTGTAAAATTTCTGAAATTGAGAAATTAACTAAGGAGAGAGATGATTTGTTAGCTAAATTTGCTGCTTGGGGAGAGTCCTGTCCTGCTCACATGTTTCTTATGTTCAAAACAAAGAAAGAGCCTACCTTAAAACTGGATTAGGTTTTGGAATGGATTTTAGTAAACTAGAAGAAACCAATCTAGTGATCAGGATGAAGGTGATTTTGAGGATATACTTACTAGTGATGAAGAACTCATTAACTATGTAGATACATCTAGTAATGAGGGTTCAATAAGTGATTCACCTCCTGAATATAAGAAAGCTAATGATTATCATGCTGTTCCTCATCCAACTGGCATTCATCAACCCCTAGGCTCCCGATGTTTCTCGTTTTGGAGTAGACAGTCTAGAGTTTAGGAAAAAGCTAGTTTCTAAATCTAGGTCCTAAAACCCAAAGAAGTCATGAAAACAATGTTCAAAATCAAGCAGTACCTTCAAATCAAAGTATCTTGCTCCACAAGCCGCAGTACCTTCTTCAAAACCTTTCAAAACAAGACTAAACCTTTTTGGGATAATTTTGATCAAAACAGGTTTAATCATTCACCAAGAAGGCAAAATAATTTTGGGCATAGACATAGAAGATGTGACTTTGGAAATATGGGTCAAAAACTGTGTTTTGTGTGTTTTAGTCCTACTCATCTAATTAAGGATTGTGAACATCACTCGAAATACCTAAGAAAATTTCCAAAGAACGGGGATCGCCAATCTAGAAACCTAGAGAGCACAAAACCGCTTTAGAATAATTCAAATAGGGTTAATCACAGAAATTTCTCACCAGATCATAGATACCCGCGATCGGAGAAAATCTTTTCAAAACCATTCAAAGATCTCACGATTACTTTCCAAAGTATCAGAATTCAGACCCAAGATTTCTCAAAGCATCACAAAAAAACAAGGTACCGATCACACTATTTGGAATAGGAGTCCTAGGAAATCTCACTATCAACCTAGAAGGTATTACAATTCACATAGCGAATCTAGATCACAGGAACCATGTGTTAAACCAGAATGGGTTAAGAAGCATGAAAGTATCCTGAGAGGGACAACTACTTTCAACAAAAAGTGAATCAGATGTTTTTGTGATACAAGAAAAGAAGGATAGAATTGTAAAACAAAATTTTGTTGAAAAACCAGAAAATGTTGAAAAACCACATGCTAAAGATCAAAAGATAATTCTGGACCACCATTTGAAAGATAGTGGAAATTACATACTCAAAGAATTTGAGTTTGTAACTCCACAAGGGAACACAAGTCAGTAATGGCTTGGGTTCCTAAAAGTTTCTAACTCATTTCTTTCAGGTGCGGCAACCCAGAAGAGGAGCTTAAAGATCATCTTATTGTGGATAGTGGTTGCTCTGTAAGTATGACAGGAGACAAAGAGATCATGTCGATTTTAGGAAGATTAGTGGAGGAAGAGTTGCATTTGGGAATGATCCCAATGGAGGAAAGATTACTGTAAAAGGAACTATCAAGCAGCGAGGGCTTATAGATTTTGAGAATGTTCGATATGTGAAGGAGCTAAAGTTCAACTTGCACGTCTCTCAAATCTGTGATAAAAAGCATCCCTGTGTTATTTACTGACACGTCTCATCCTTTCCACCTGATTTTAAGCCTGTTGATGATGACTTGGTAGTACTTAGAGTACCAAGGACAAATGATGTGTATAGTTTAGACATGAAGAGTCTACATTCTTATGGAAGAGCCACATGTCTGGTGGCTAAAGCAACATCTGAAGAAGCACATCAATGGCATAGAAGATTGGGACATGTCAATTTCAAAAATATCAACAAATTTGTCAAAGGAAATCTAGTTAGAGGTTTACCTTCAAAGACTTACAAGAATGATCAATCATGCTTGGCATGCAAGAAGGGTAAACAACACAAAGCTTCCTGCAAGAAGCTTGAAGAGAGAACTATTAGAGAACCCTTGGAGCTATTACATATGGATTTGTTTGGACCTGTTTCTGTAGCAAGTTTAAACAAGAAAAAGTACTGCTTAGTTGTAACAGATGATTGCAGTAGATTCAGTTGGGTATTTTTCTTGGGTTTTAAAGATGATACTTTTAATGCTATTCAGACTCTCATAATAGCCCTTGAAAACCAATTGAGACTCAAGGTTAGAGGTATTAGATGTGACAACTGAATTCAAGAACAAGCTGATGGATGAATTTTGTGCTAACAAAGGCATAAAAAAGGAGTTTAGTATTGCTAGAACACCACAACGAATGGTATTGCGAGAGGAAGAATAGGACTTTGATTGAATCAGCAAGAACAATGTTAGCAGATTCTCATCTACCTATTCAGCTTAGCGGTTTGTAAGTACCGCTTGCTATGTACTTAACAGAGTCTCAGTCACCAAACCACAGATGAAGACACCTTATGAATTGCCGATGGGCAATAAACCCAACATTCGTTTTATGAAGCCTTTTGGATGCCCTCTCACTATTCTAAACACTATTGATAACTGGGAAGTTTGATGGCAAGTCGAAGAAGGCTACTTATTGGGTTATTGCACTAACAACAGAAAGGCTTTAGAGTATACAACAAAGTTACTAAGAAGGTTCAAGATTGTCTTCATGTTGAGTTTTTAGAAGATCAAGACAATGAGAAAGGTAAAGGTCCTGATTGGATGTTTGATCTAGAGGTCTTAACCCCTTCCATGAACTATGTACCTGTTAGAGAAGAAAATCAACCAGTTCACAATGGAGAAGATTTACAATATGTTGTTCATAGAGTTCATATTAGTCCCGATGCGTCCATGATGAAGATCCCTAGTCCAAAACAAAGTACATAGCTTCTAAGCAAAGTACTTGTTGCTCCACAGAAGTAATCGTTGTTGCTCGAATCCTCTTTGTCCAAGATCAATCTATTCAAGAGGAACTTAATCACCGCTTCTTCAAGATGTATTAGCACATTCTTACACCGATGAACAAAGGAGAGCTTATGAAGAGGCAAAGAAGAAGAACAAGTCTGCAGAGTACTCTCACTTTACTTTTGACATAAGTACCGCACGCAGCTTGACACTTTTAGATGATTTAGATGATCCTACCATGCCTGGATTAGAAGATACTGATGATGAACTTGAAGATGAAGGAATTTTCACAAATACCAATGAAGGTGTTGATGTTACTAATTTGGAGGATACTTATGGTGTTCCACAGTCTCCAAGCTTAAGAATTCATAAGAATCATCCTACTGATCAAATCATTGGTCCTTCTACTTCTGGAGTAATAACTAGACACAGAGCTAAGACTTTTACTTCACCTCACAATGCTTTACTTAGCTTTGTATATAAACAAAACAGGTTGAATCATAAGGACCATCAAGCCTGCTTATTTACTTGTTTTATCTCTCAAGAGGAACCCAAGAATATTACTCAAGCTTTGACTAAAGAAAGTTGGGTTGAAGCTATGCAGGAAGAACTTCTTCAATTTAAACTTCAAGAAGTTTAGGTTTTGTGTGATCTTCCAGATGGGAAGAGAGTTATTGGAACCAGATGGGTTTTCAGAGTCAAAAGAGATGAAAGAGGTAATGTTATCAAGAACAAGGCAAGATTAGTAACACAAGGCTCTGCAGACAAGAAGGGAGTAGATTATGATGAAGTGTTTGCTCCTGTAGTAAGGATAGAAGCTATCGTAATATTTCTTGCTTTTGCTTCTTATATGGGATTTCAAGTTTACCAGATGGATGTCAAGAGTGCCTTTTTATATGGCAAAATTACAGAGGAAGTTTATGTGTTAGATATTGGATTTCATAAACACATAACACATCAATAATATGGGTCGAATTGTATAGAGTTTAGAGAGAGAAAGTGGGAGCCTTTTTAGAGAGAGAAAGTGAAAGAAAACATAGAAGGTTAGATTAAGATGAATGAAAGGTCCAAACCTCTACCTTGGGAGGTAGAGGGTATTTATAGTTACAAACTAAACGTCCTCCTTCGGACTGTGGATCAGGCATACAGTGGGTAAAGAACCGTCCTTCCTCCACGGTGTTACTCTAAACTAAATAACTAACTAATAAAACAGTAAATAACGATATGTCTACGAGCTAACTTATGCTGGATTATATTTGGGGTGACCGCTACTTCACTATGGAATTTTCTAATTCCTAACAATCTCCCCCTAAGGGAGGTCACCCCATGTTTTACATTTTGAATCCTAGCATTCTATTTTATCTTCAGTCTTGAGCTCGTAGACTTGAATTCTTCAACTTCTGCATCTTTGTGCTTTAGCAGTGACTCTTCATAGTCCGAGTGGTTTGTACTTTCAGTGGAGGTATTTGAACTGATCCACATCTTTGATGATCTTCGAGCTTTCTTTGAGATCATCAACCACAATAAATCTCTGGATCACCCTTTATTGTGTTGCCATCATGTGAAGTTGTGACTTTTGGACCGACATGCTCACACTTTTGAATCATGACATCTTACCATCGAGTAGGAAGCTTTTTACTGGTTCAAGATATTTGCAGCAGCGCGTGAACATAGTATAAAAATATCCGAGCCGTTGTAGATATGCACAGGTCATGATTTCTTCAATTAAGTGTGGATGTTGTGAGCATGTGGCTTTGGATTGACTGGCTCAATTCGATCATACCGCAACCGTCCAAATGTACCCGCAAACAACAGTTAGCAATAAAACACACGAAAGTGTCTTTGATCACTTTCGCTGAATTAAGGTACACGGCCCACGGTTCCCGTTGATCAGATACAAGTACGCTTTTGGATCGTAGGATTCCTAAGAATCTCCTTGGCGACAGGGTTTTAATTTGTTCTAGCCGATTTCTCAAACCGGAACGTCTCAAAGAAGACAACACCGAGTGAGTGAACCAAATGAATTGAGATTCACCGATTGATGAAAATGATTTGAAAAACAATCGCGTATTGCTTGAAGAAAGAGTTTTGCAATACGACTAAGGTTTTATGAGAAAGATCAATTTTCAATCATAAATACTTTTGTATCTAAAGAGTACACATTCGATGTGCTAGAGAAAAGAAGATTTGCACACCGAACGGGTTTTCCAAAAGTATTTTTCAATCGAGATACTTTTGTGTTTTAAAACATAAGTACACATTCGGCGTGTAGAGAAAGAAGGTTTGCACATCGAACGGTTTTCCAAAAGTATTCGTCAATCCATTTCTGACCAAGGTTGATTCACGAGTGAATCGCCCCATCGTTTCTATCCAGTTGTCACATGGTTGATCTATAGAATAGATCTCACATGCCACCTACCAGAGCTTGTTTGATGTTGGCTCCAGAAGGCTTTCCATCTTCATTGTGAATATATATGCATATCACTCGGGATGTTCGGCAATACCACAAGGATAATGCGTAGGACTCTCAATATATACTTACTTTCCACATTGTGTGAAACGGCAAGTCTTCATTAATTTTGTGTCCTAATGAGATATTGTGGATGATCTCTTGGCTCTAGACTCAATAGTGCACATTTGGTTCCTATGCCGGAGACTAGAGAGAGGGTCTCCTTCTTCAATACCAACTATCTCTAAGAGAAAGTCGATAGATTATGTAGGTTCCCGTGAGAATGAAACAAGCCCTTTTAAGAGGAACTTGAGTGGCTTGGGAAGTTTAGTGCAGGCCATCGGGTCCATGACGCCTTGTCTTCAATACCGGCGTTACCTTAGTAGCCACCAGAGTACATATGTATTGAACCCTAAGTTCTTGCTAAGGTTGAATTATTGAGGGCTATTTCTTTTCACCCTTTTTCACATTCAATTCTTTTTCATTCTTCAACCCCTTCAAAGCTTACCGAGACTTCATAACTAGAACCTTGTTGGGTTTATTCCAGTACTAGCTCTATCTCAGTCGGCACTCTTCCCATTTCTCATTTTTCTCCTTTTTCATCATACCTAAGGACTTCTACACTATCTAGTGGATTGTCCCTGGGTAGATCCCTCCGGTTCTGGCGGATCGTGGGAACTAATACCTAACCTCACCATCCTTATAACACCATGCATAAAGTAAAATGGTCGGTCTTTTGGTACAATTCATTCTTCCTTGAAACCAATTGAAAAATCATTTGGAAAAACAATCAAGGTACTTGTGATACGAGATCAAAGCATTTTGTACCTTAATAGTTTTGATCATTTAGAAAATGCTCCCCCTCAACATGTGCATATGATTTTGAAATTGTTTAGCACATGGAGGCAAGAGTTCTTTGAAATAATTTATTGATCACAATTTTCATGGAAAAAGCCATTTGATTTTCTTTGGTAAATTCTCCCCCTCAATATGTGCATAGAATATTTGAAATCATTTTATCACATAGAGGCAAGAGTTCTTTTGAAGCACATCCACAATCACAAGCGCCATTAAGAAATCATTTTAAAACTCAATCACTATTTATAAATCACTTTAAAAAGCTTTGCTCGATAGTTTGTTTGCTCCCTCAATATGTGCTTCAAGATTCTGGCGTTTAGCACATATGAGAAGCGACTGCACAATTAAATCAAACGATCACCTTTTATCAAATTTCATTATTAAATCACAAATTCTCCCCCGATAAAAATATCAAACCCTTTGAGATTTTGGATCCCAAGTGATTTAATACGGTTTAGAAAACATGGGAGAATATGTGGCCCGGTTTAAATACTCATCATGTTTTTGGATAAATCCTCCTCCTCAACATGTGCATTGTGTATGAAATCAGTTGGCACATGGAGGTAGGAGTGCCTTTAAAGAACTAAAACCAATTCCATTTAAACAGATAAGAGATTTAACTCACGATCTCTACCCCGATCAAAGTTTCAAACCTTTTGAGATTTGTGATCCCAATTGATTTAAATCATTTAAAAGATTTTGGGGAAAGACGTGGCTTGATTTAACTTTGAAAAATGACAGATAAGGACCATTTTAAGACATTAAAGATTGTTAGTGTCACGTATGATAGTTTTTAAGAGATCTTTTAAGTAAAACAAAACAATTTCACAATCAAACAAGAACAGAAAAATTTCATTTTGAAAGACCTTGATTCTAAAGAAAAATCATACCATGACATAACATTAAATCTTTAGATCACCACTTATTTTGTACAAACCGAACTTTTGTGAAGAAATATCGTTTGAAAATATTTTATTTTAAATCACTCTCCCCTCAATCCATGACAGAAGTCAATAATTGAGTGACTAAGGTTTTGATAAAATGAAGTCCGGTGATTTTCAAAAATTAGTCCAATATATTTTCAAAACAATATTTTCCATTTTCAAAACAATTTTAATCAAATTATTCAAAATTGTTAAAATGGTATCCGCACAAAGATACGTTAGGTGGTTGAAATTTTGCTTACGATGTTGTTGCGTAGGGCTTGGAAGAAAAACCGTCTGCAGATGCAGTGAGACTTCTTCTTACGTTGCATTTTGAATGCCAACTGAGGTCAAATTAAGTTCCGTTTCTTCAATCACTTAGAAGAAACCATCTCACGATGCGTGAGACCTCTTATGTTGCATTTATGCCAACTCCATAGAAGTCCAATTAAGCTCCGTTTCTTCATTTGTCAACCCAAGATATAGTTACCCTTTCCTTTCGGCATCCAATCATCTTCAATTGTGGGATCCGGATCGGGAACTTTCTTTATACCAATATACCTGCATACGTTAGTGAACACACATACAAATATATGGTGGTCGACATCATCCAAACAACAATCGACTAATAAAAGTCAATGCAACATATCAATCAGATCATATAAATGTATGGGAATAATGTCTTCATCAAACTATAATCATCTAAACCTAACAATCATATCCTAAATTCCTAGTCCTTCGACATAGGCAAATATCATTTTTAATTAAGCACGTAGGATAATTAAGAAAGCCCGTTAGATGAAATAGATTTGAAAACATTATCCCCCTCAATCAATGACTCAATTTTTGAAAAGTTTATAAGCTGAAGTCATTGATTGAGTTTGCAAATTTCATAAAAACTCAAACCGATTGTTTTGAAAGCAACTCATTTTCCACCATTTTGTTAAAACAAATATTTTTCTAAAGAATTTTAGACGGAAAAATATTTGAGTAGGAACAGCAGTCCTTCGACATACTTTCCTTAAATAGTTTTAGGACAAGTGCACGATAATTTTGAAAATTTGTTTTGGCGCAACACTTTCCTTTCTTGAAGAACGGGTTGCTATCTGAAATAATAGCAAGCCATTGTTTAAGCTCGGGTCAGTCTGAAGTAGCGCAAGCCATTTTTTGAAGTGAGGGTTACAGTCAGAAATAACTCGTAGCCATTTTTTGAGACATGTTTAGAAAGGAATATTTACACCTTCTGCTCGAACTTTATCTAAAGTCCCGTGCCATTATTGAATGACATTTCTAAGACCGTAGATGTTATCGATACCATAAGACATGTCTTGAGAAAACAATATTTTTGGTATTTTTCAATTTTCTGATTTTTATGGGCTTTTGTTGATTTTTATATTTTCTATTTGGTTTTTGATAAATATTTACAGATATAGAGAAATAGTTTAAGAGGATGATGATACAAGTAACGCAATAAGGAAATCGCTCGACTTCAGTAGAAGATAGAAGTCATCATCTCTTAAACTTTCACCACCAAAGCATTCGAGGCTCTTGAATCGTCGACAGAACTTGAGCCTTCAACAAGTGAATCTTGGTAGCTTCCCTCAAACCGAAAAGCGAGTATAAAGACCATTTTCCAAGAAGTAGAAATGAATGAAAACAGTCTCATTGAATGAAGCTCTGCACCCAGAAGAACACGAGAACACCAAAGTAACAAGTTGAAACATAGATCGTATCAATTGGTTATCAAACCGGAATAACCTTGATGAATTTCGATCACATGAACCTGTTTGCGTCTCCCGATGTACACATTACTCTTCGAGATTGACCAGTTGTCTATTCAGGGAACAATACATCAACATCTTCATTTTTCCAAATGCATTCCAATTATCTTACATATAACCAATCAGCCCATGATGTACACATGTACCCAACAAGAGTAGAGACAATGACATTCAAGTAACATGTTGAATCCTGGTCATCTCTGCAGATGTCAACTCCGAATAACCGATTAAGCCATCATGTGAACATGTTGTGAGTTCCAGATGTACCCATATCTCTCCCCCATGATGGTTGTGATCTTATCGGAATCAACATAATAATGTGTACAAGAAGGAATAATCGGAAGCACTTTACCATTATTCATATCGAAGATGTCGAGAAGCAATATCATCTCGAACAGACAAATATTCTTCTCATATTTCCTTCTACTGAGGGTTGAGTTAACACATACCAAAAGTATCCAGAGACCACTTCCTCCCAAATGGTTAGAATAATACATCAAAGGCTATGAGTAAACAAGTTTCTATGGTTATGACATTTGTCTTTCCCGGATTACTTCAACGTAAAAGAAGTATTAGGTTCATCACGTGTACTGCTTGTGTGTTTAGATGTATGTCTCCTTCCCCTTGATACCTCTAATCGCCAACACATTATACATACCAAATATTCTTGAAATAGAGAAGAACAAAAATTAGCTCAAATGAATTTTGTGAGAATCAACGCTAAAGAAACTCTCGACTATCTTTATCAACCCATTCGTAGACAATTTGAAGTGACTACATGATGAAGAAAACCGATGTACCAAACTTGAAACTCAAGTAGAATTCCCGCATTTGCATCTTAAGCTTGCACTAATGTTGGAAGAACGGTGTCGAGAATTTATGCTCCAAGCAAATCTCCAAGTACTCAATACTCAACCAAAGTATGAGACATTAACACCTCTTGCGATTATCCACAACGACATAAGCGTGTGTCACCGAGTAAAACAACGTAACTCCTTGAAGTGATAGTTAACCAGGTCTTCAACCATCCACCCGATTGCGGTAACTAGATAAACCAAGTCTTCAACTCAAATTCTAAATCCCGAGCAAGTTATCAAATAAGAACACGACTTTGTGAAAGTCAACTTCAATCTCAAATAAGTGATAAACGATTAACTCTGAAGTAATCAACTTATGTCAAATATCCAACACGTGAATAAACATACAATCGGATGTACATTCACCCATCGATTGAACCGAACAAATGATGCCTCAACATCAATGCATTCTTCCTAAAAGTATACATGTAGTGACCGATCCGAAGATTCACCAATAATGTCTTCGGCGGATGAGGTAGTCATTTTCCTTAATGTTCATGTGGTTGATTTATAGCATGCACAATGAGGGGAACAATAATCCGTGAAGATTTGGCCAAGGAATACCAAAGAGCGGATCATTATTCATGAATAATAATCCGTGAAGATTTGGCAAAGGAATACCAAAGAGCGGATCATTATTCATGAGTGCAACTGCAATATTATGATAGTCATTATCAACACCTTGAGGAATAACTGGAGATCGGGCTTCTTGAGTAGTCTCCGAAAGTACTTCTTGATGATCAACATTCGCTAGCGGTTGGAAATACTCATCAAACATATCTTTGAAGAACAATTCCTAAACAATGAATCCCAGTTATCCTTAGTAAGTGAAGCATTAGGCGTTGGAGGAGTGTCATCAAAAATCAAGCAATGAATCATTGCTAAAGAATATGAACACGTCTAATCGGGGATTAAATTTTGGCTTTCAATTTTCCCCAATTAGTGCTCTCTAAACGAAGATTTTCAAGTGTTCTTCTCAACCTGGATTAAGAAGAAGTCTTTAGATCATCAAATGCAATTCGTCTTTAGTCTTCTAATCATGTAGCAAAAAATGTAGATTAGACTATAGACTCGACCTTCTTCAAGATTGTCCGAATGGGGAAATAGACAGTTAACATCTTCTTCACATCAAAGGCATTCCTGTTAAGTTGTAAATAGCAAATCCCCTTAATTAAAATCCCTCCCAATCAAACAAGAACAGAAAGATGTTCATCAAAGAAATCAGTCCAGCAACTAGAAGCACTTTGTCATTTAATCATATCAGCCCATGTGAAGATGTCAACCAACGACTCTTAGAAGAAACTACATGTGAAGATGATCCGATAAGAAGAATCTCGGTTCTTACATGAGTTAGGAGCCGTTTGACCATATATTCTCAAATATCAATCAATCATGCTAAAAATTCACACTTCTTTCTCCCCCAAGAATTGCATATGGAGATGCCATTCTTGATTTAACAAGTGATTACCATCCAAATGTATTCTATTTACTTCCCCTAAAATTAGCACATGATGTCGCCATCTTAATTATATTGAGCAAGTGGAATAAGAGTAATTATCAGTAATCCGATTCACTTGATTTGAAGCATGGAAAAGCATGAAGCATGTTGATGAAGAATGTCGATGAGAATGGTCATAAACATGAAGATTTCTATTCTTATGAAGATAAAGTTTAATCAAGCTCGCATAATCTTTCTTTCTTTGAGGGGCCCGGTGTTATCTGCAGACGCCATTATGACGATGTACGAGGCCTGAACTGTAGTGTTCAAACGTCATAGCCGATTGAATATCAATGTTGAGTAACATGAACCCGTGAGTTATGAGATATCAATCCTTTTTTATCCATACTTTAAGCCAGTCCATGTATTGAAGGATCAAGTATCCAGAACGAGTAAGGACTACCTGCACTAATATTACAAACTTGATTGCATATATTATGGTTAGTGACATCAGTATCCAAATCCAAACCCTTTGGGGTTTCACGGTCAACATTGAGAATGCCATTGGTAAACATCTTTCCTGTAGGTATCCACCTAAGTCCAGCATCCTTAAAAGTTCTACCAGATGGTATCCACTTATGGCAAGGTCTAGGATTGTAAGGCTTCTTATGCATAGTGAGAGACTTATCCTATTTCCTAGTTTCCAAAGATTTAGCAATTGGTAACCATCTAGGTGAGGCTTTTGGTTTCATTTGCTTCATATGCACTGTGGATGACTTAGTGTAAATCCTAGACTTAAAAGGTTGTACCATTGCATGAGCATTTACTTTCTTTAGGGATTTTGTGAAACATTTATCATGATTAGCATTAAAGATACATTTCAGACACTTTGAGCAAACAACTTGTTTGGATTCAGAAATAGATCTAGATTTCTTAGAGTGATCTGCTATAGGAATAGCTTTAATCAAAACACAACTACTCTTAGATGTCACGCCAATCCTAGTCTTTAGATTAGTGTTCCTAGGTAATAGTTTAGAACTACTAGCAGTGCCTTGAAATCTAGAAGAATTCATCATCCTAGGTCTTGCACCTAAAATTCCGTCTTTACGATTACATTGCCTTCTTTCTAGCCATTTCAAGATAAGACTTCTTATACAAGTCATTCATGTCAATTTTCCTAGGCAAGTGAGGTGAAGTGAATGGTTTTGTCAAAACTTGTTTCGCATCAACTTGGGAGGCAACCGCGTTTTTGAAAATTTTGGTCGTTCAGATCTAAACGCATTCGGTTGTCTAATAACCGGTTTCCCCAAGTTTGATGGTTTTGAAAACTTAGTGTTCACACTATTCCTTGTTGTTTTTCTGAGCTCATTTTTTAAAGCAACAATGGCTAAACTCTTTCCAAGTTGAGCTTTGAGTTCATCAATCTTTGCTATCAAAGGGTTTGTTTGTTCCATTGACTTAGTTCTAGCTTCTTTGACAGAGTCACTTAGTTCTATGTGATGCTTTTTCAAAGACTCATTTTCCTTTAGTAATTTAGCCACATAAATTGACAGTTCATTATTTCTTGTTGTAGTAGCATCAATGTCTTGTGTATTCATGACTAAATTACTTTTCACATTCAAGACATAAATATGTTTCTTCAGATTGTAAATGGTTGAGTCTTTGTCTTGAAGCTGAGCTTTCAAAGTGTTAATTTCAAAAAGTTCACGGAATTCAAGAAGTTTCGGATTTTTACATGGTTTGTTAAGTTGAAAACTTTCTTCTTTACTCTGTATCGCAATTTCAAGTGAAATGCAATGTTTTCAAGATTTGAGAATTTGTTTGAAAGTTCATCAAAAGCCTTTTTATCAACCGTATCTTTTGTTTTGAAACACTTGATCTCGACTCACCGCTATAACATTTATCAAAGACATGTTCAGCATCATGATCAGTTTGTTTAAGAACTTTAGCAGATGCACTATGTTAAACAGTTAAGGGTACCTCATTGCATGACACTTGTTCAATTATCGGCCCTGATATCGCATCCATATCATGTGTAACAAGAGTCATCGGACCGGCTGGCTGCGTCAGCTTATCTATCTCGAGCCTCATTATTCGGTGTCAACATGATCCAACATCGGTGCATTACCCAGCTCAACATTACATTCTTTTGATTGTGCCCGCCATTCATTCCCATTTCTGATTTCAAAGCATCTACTTCTGTGTGTTAAGAGTAACGAAGAGCGGTCACATCATTCTTTGTTGTTTCGATATTCTGCATTCAAAGAACACCCGACCTTTCGATACATTACCCACTTATCACAAATATCTCAACTGTACCTCGACTCTCATCTACTTTCTCATCAACTTTTTCATCTTTCGAGTAACTTCCTCAATATACTTCTCCACATTATCCATGAGATGGATAAGTGTCTCCGTGAACACGCTAATTTCCATTCCAGTGTGTTTCTTGAAGGACATTTCAGTCATGTCTTGATCATAATCAGATGTGAATTCCCTTCTAATGAATGACTGAAATAGTTTGTAGATCACTTGAAGTGCAGCGCTGGAATTATCCTTATGAACCTTCTCTTTGCCAAGTTGTAGCTCTAATTGCTCTAGGTTTAACACAGAGTTCTAATGTGGATAAGTCCTGACGGAAGAGGGCAATACATGTTCGTTCCATTGATGTGGGTAGAAGTAACATGATGTGAGAGTGAAGTTGTTGATAAGGTTCAATGATGCTTTCCTTTGCATGGCATTCAGTAGCCTGAGAACAGTGCAAATCTATCCCATTGGACTCGGAGCATGAAGAACACAAATCATCATTGATTGATTCCATCATCACGTAACCGTTCAAGATAGCTAATATTCTCATGGTTGTCTACAAAGATCATACAGTTTGAGTACTTCAAATCACTGAATCAGAGTGTAGGACATGATGTTGATGAATCCACAGGATTTTACAAGTCTATGATTTAAACCGAGAAATAGAATCTTTCGTGGGATTTTACAAAAATCAAGACCAAACCGTTAAGCAATGACCAATGGAACGTTAAGATGGATGATGGATTGTCAAAATGATAGACAATTGTGTGTTAGGACATATAATTGTTTGTAGGATTAGCAGAGATGTTGTTTGGTTGAGATTTGGATTGGTTTATGCACGATTTTCCCGATAAATTTAGGTCTAAAACATAAAACCTCAATAACTTCTGTTCGAGCGGATTTAGCCCTCGAAGGTTTACAGAATGAACTTTAGTTTATTCGGCGTGACATTCTCCTCGTTCTCACGGTCGTTTTGATGGGTAGAACGCTGAAAACGGAGTTACGGATCCAAAGTTATAGCCGTTTGAAGTTTTGTCGGGAAAAGTCAACAAGTCGCTAAGAAATCTTGAACCAAGTCGCTAAGACCAAGTCGCTAGGACCCAAGTCGCTAAGTAACAACTCGCTCAGCTCCAAGTCGCTAGAAATTTTGAGAAGAAGTCGCTAAGAACTAAGTCGCTAATTTGTCAAGTCGCTAAATAGCAACTCGCTAAGTACCAACTCGCTAACACCAAATCGCTAACAATATAAAGTACAAGTCGCTAACTTACACCAAGTCGCTACCCGTAGTGGAGAATCCACTAAGTGTACTTATTGTCGGCTTGTCTCAATAGACAAGTCGCTAACCAAGTCGCTACAAAAACAACTATAACTTCACCTTTTACAAACCAAGTCGCTACCAAGTAAAGAAGTCCAGTAGCTCAAGTCGCTAGCTAAAACTTTAAAACACACTTTTCAATCAAAAACAACCCAACCACGATGATTCAAGCCTTCCAAATCAAAACCTAAACACTTGTGATGATCCTAAACACAAAAGTACAATCAAAATCCAAACTTTAACACTAGAGATCCACCAAATGATGCAAAAACCACTAAACTTTTTCAAACTCAAAAACCACCTAAAAACCACTAGAAATCCAAATATATGTAAGAGATGATCAAACCATGGCTCTTGATACCAATTGTTAGATATTGGATTTCATAAACACATAACACATCAATAATATGGGTCGAATTTTATAGAGTTTAGAGAGAAAGTGGGAGCCTTTCTAGAGAGAGAAAGTGAAAGAAAACATAGAAGGTTAGATTAAGTGAAGGTCCAACCCTCTACCTTGGGAGGTAGAGGGTATTTATAGTTACAAACTAAACATCCTCCTTCGACTGTGGATCAGGCATACAATGGGTAAAGACCCGTCCTTCCTCCACGGTGTTACTCTAAACTAAATAACTAACTAATAAAACAGTAAATAACGATATTTCTACGAGCTAACTTATGCTAGATTATATTTGGGGTGACCGCTACTTCACTATGGAATTTTCTAATTCCTAACATTATGTCAAACAACCTCCTGGTTTTGAAGATCCTAAACACCCAAACAAAGTCTACAAGGTGGTTAAGGCTCTTTATGGCCTTCATCAGGCACCTAGAGCTTGGTATGAGAGACTCTCCATATTCTTATTGCAACATGGATACGAAGGGAGCTATTGACAAGACTTTGTTTATCAAGAGAGATAAGAAAGATATCATGTTAGTTCAAGTTTATGTTGATGATATCATCTTTGGGGCTACCAAACAGTACATGGTTAAAGAGTTTGGCAGTTGATATGAAGGAATTTCAAATGAGTTCAATGGGAGAGTTGACTTTCTTTTTAGGACTTCGTTAAACAAATCAAAGGAAGGTATTTTTATCAGTCAAGATAAGTATGTTACTGACATACTTAAGAAGTTCAATTTTGATGATATAAAGGGCATTACACACCTATTAAATCTATCAATTCATTGGGCAAAGATAAAGATGGACAACCTGTTGAAGTCAAGCTTTATAGATCAATGATTGCCTTCTATGTACCTCATGCATCAAGGCCCGATATCATGTTTGCAGATGCTGTTTATGCAAGATATCAAATCTCACCAAAGATCTCTCACTTGAATGCATGAAAGAGAATCTTCGTTATTTAAAGCAACAACCAAAGTTGGGGTTGTGGTATCCAAAAGAGTCACCTTTTCACTTGGAAGCTTTTTTAGATAGTGATTATGCAGGTGATAACTATGATAGAAGATCAACCACCGGAGGATGCCAATATCTTGGAAGAAGATTAGTCTCATGGCAATGCAAGAAACAGACTATTGCAGCAACATCCCTCACAAGTGAATATGTAGCTGCTGCAAGTTGTTGTGGACAAGTTTTGTGGATGCAAAATCAGCTATTGGATTATGGATTCAATTTCAAGAATACTCCTATCAACATTGATAATGAGAGTACCATTTGTATTGTGAAGAATCCAGTTTATCATTCCAAGACCAAGCACATACAGATTAGGCATCACTTTATTAGAGATTGCTATGAGCACAGCCGCACAGGCTCATTAATGTGGTTAAAGTTCACACAGATGATAATGTAGCTGACTTGCTCACCAAAGGCTTTGATGTTTCAAGATTCAATCACTTGGTGGTGAGCATTGGCATGATTAATTACTGAGTTACATTTAAGGGGAGGACTATTAAGTGTTAGTATAGTCCTGTGTATTGCTTGAGGGGAGGATATTTATATGTATTTAGTTCATACTGAAGCAATTGGAAAAGACGCTTTTCCGAAAGTGCTTTTTCCGAAAGTATCGCTTACGTGGAGTACTGTTTGTCTTATTCAAATCGTCTCCAACGGTTATATTGAGGGTAATTAATGCTAAAAGCGGTAACTTTGTTATTTTAGGTCGATTTTTCAAATCTCACCTATAAATACCTTCTTCCGATTTTCCTCTCTCATATTGATCCTTTAGAATCTCTTCCATATTTCTCTCATCTTATCTATATTATTCAATTACAATTCTTTTGTGCTTACATAATCAACCATGGCTAATCGTCCAACTGCTTAAAGCACAACATGGTAGCTAATTTGGATAAGACTGAAGTGAATGTACTCTTTCATGATATAATTGATTATCTTACTCGGTTCGCCTATCGCTTATGCTCTTTAGTGGAGCGGATATAATTGAGCCCCTGATTCAAGAATGATAACATGGAGAATGATGAATATTTATTCGATCAACAATTCTGGAAGAACTGTTAAGATTGCAAGCCTCCATCCAGAAGATTTATTGTTCAATGATGAAGATGGGGCTATAAGGTTTGATAAGCAATTGATATGGGATACTTTTGGAAATATTGGTTATGAAGGATCTTTGATCGAACAAACGTTTAGGAAACAATTATTTTGTCCTCATTGGAAATTTTTGGTTCATGTGTTGCTACATTGCATAAGTGCTAAGAGTACTTCTTGGGAGCAGTTTGGGTCAAATATAGCATCCGCTATGGTTGGGTCATAGCTACGGATCGAAGTTTTTAATTTCTCACTATTTTGGATGGGATGCTCTCACATATTTCACATGGATCTACTTGGCTAATGTATCAAGGTTTATATTGTGTTTTCTTAAACAAACAACTTGCGATGTACCAAAACCTACGACTTTGTTGCCCTGTTATTGTTCAACAATCAAATTTTTACATTCATGGCTAGGAAGAGTGATAAATTCATCGAAGGGATACTCCTTTAACTACCTCTATGATGGAAGTTGTTCAGTTTGAAAGGTTAGAGCAACTGAAGCGATGAAGCTATCAGGAAGGTACTGCAGATCTGCAGTACCGATCTGTAAGTGCTTCTCCAGCCGCATCAAGAGTCTTGCATCTAAGGTAATGCGCTTCCAAGTAATCTTGAACTTCAAGAAGATGTTGCGCTTCACCTTTCCATCTCCACAAGGATCTGTTCCTACTTCTCATTCAGAGGAACATTCACCTATTCAAGGAGAGGATTCACATACCATACCTCCTGATGAAATCACATTGGATAACTATGTTTTGACAAAGGAGTTGGTTAAGTTGAAAAAGACTACTGAGGTTCAAGCCAAACAGATAAAGAAATTAAAACTGAAGTTTAGAAGGCTAAAGTCTTTTGTGTGGCCATTAGTTCAAGAATTTAGATACGGGTCAAAACCAAGAAGAAGGAGCAAAGGCACCTAGAAGCACAAACGCCAAAGGTTCATCAACCATCTTCTGTCCAATTGGGGAGGAATTTAGAAAAATAAAATTTGAAAGAAGATGTTGAGAAGCAGAAAGAACCTGAAGGTACTGAAGAAAAGATTGTTCAAGATACTGAGGAACAAGAGGAACAAGTTCAAGTTCAAGGTACTGATGATCAAGGTCTTGAACAACCAAGTCTGCTTTTCAAGGTACTTTTAGACAAGAGGTAATAACACCTAGAGTATTGAATTTGAAGAAGAAGCGGTCCTTCTACAATCAGTATACAAGAAGAGGAGGAAGCTACATTCAAACCTATTCATTCTGCAAGTGATGATGAATTCATTGCTACAATTTTAGGAGATTTATCACAACCAAGAGGTGGTGTTACTATTTCCGAAGTGCAAGAAGAAGAACAACAAAGAACTTCTCAACCTGCAATTGATCCTAAGGATAAAGGAAAAGGTGTTATGATTGAAACTAAGAAAAAGAAACTAACTTTGGCGAGAACTTAGAGAAATTGAAGTTGCTAGGAATGAAGCTGCAGCTAGAAAAGTTCAAGAAGAATTAAATGCTAAAGATCTGAAGATCGTGAAGCTCGTTAAGCCTCAAAGTAGAGAAGCAGACTAAGAAGTTACATGATGAATTAAATTTGTCAAGTCTGAACCATTATCGCCCTACTCTTGTTAGATATATGCCTAGAAGACCTAATTTAGCTAAGGACAGGAATGCTATGATGGCTTATTTGAAAGGTCGAGGATATAAAGGATTGCAAAAGCTAAATTATGTTGATATGAAAAGACTCTATGATGCTGGTGACAGAAGCTTATAAGAAGAGTGTTGCTGATATCAAAGATTTTAGAGAAGAAGCTCATTGGACTGAAGCTGAAAGAAAGAAGAGCTTAAAAAGAAAAAGGAAAATTGAAGTTACAGATAGACAGTTCTCAAAGAAAGAAAGAGTTGAATTAAGAACTGAGACTAGAGATGCATTAAGAAATTATCTCAGAGTGGTAGATTTTGATTATTCAAAGAAGATACGACATGAAGATGAACATATCACTGATTAGTGTTTTGAAGTTGTGAAATCCAAAGATGGAGATTATATGATTTTTCATAAAGAGGATGAAAGCTTCAAAGTTTTCAATAGGCTATGGGATTTGTTACATATTATAGATAGAGTGGATCTATTATATTTATATAATGTGGTGAAAGCTTATTTTGGAGATAATCCATCCGAAGGAATTGGTCTAGTTTTGCTTGGAGATCTCATAACCATGTGGGAAACTGAAGAGGAAAGCACTGATGATATATGGAAGAATCAAGAAAGCTGGGAAATCGCTTTGGAGATTCTTTGAAGAATCGGAGTTCATGTTTTAGAGCCGGAAAATGGTACAATGATACACATGTTTGTAAACGTAAGATATCCTCTCACAATTGAGTTCATGAGAAGAATGCTAGAGCATGGATTGGAAGTAGAAGAGGATAATGAAACTGCTTGCATGGTTATCAATTTGTTTATCAACCGACTATCATTAGCAATGAAGATAATGAGTAAACTGGTATGAATTTCATTGAATAAATTATTTTTGAAAAATCAGTACTTTATTCAAAGTACTGGCGATCAAACAGTACTTTCATCAGCACCGCTTGCAGCTTTACACCGCTTAAGTGATTTTTGAAAGAAACCTTTTGTTAAGTAATAAATATTTTGAAACAAAGGTTAAATGTAATAAATGGTTTTTGAGATGGAAACATCAATAGGTTATCAATCCACCATGGTTTACAAAAGGATTGGCTAATCCATGAGCAAACGGCTCTGGTAAAGATATTTCAAATCCGTTTTAGTTGACAACTTGCTAATAAGTTGTATGGTAATCAACTCACCATATCGGTTTATGTAAGAGTTGGCTAGCCCATAAGAAAATGGCTTGTGGTAAAGGCAGTGGAAAACTATTACGTAATTAGTTCACCATTAGATAAAAGAACTAACTAGTCCGAATGGTACAGCTTTTGGTAAACAAATCAAATCAGTTGATAGCCGATGATTTGCTAAAAATCATATGGTTATCAATGTACCATGGTCTTACACACCAAAACATTTGGCTACTCCAGAGATTAATGGCTTTGGTAAAGAGATCTAAATCCATTAAATTTTTAATGATTCACTTGGAAGTGATGAGAATAGTATGCAACTTAAACTAAATTATTGTACAATTTGTCATATGTTGCCGTGTTTTGAAAAGATGGAGCTTCTGGATGTTGTTTGAAAGAACAATTCTAAGAGATACTTTGACAAGCACATGTAAACTACAGAGATACAATCTAAAGACTAAGATACAATCTACAGAGATACGTTTGAGTTGATAAAGACAAAAAGAATGAAACAAGAGGACTTAATATGACAAGAAGGAACCTACTAAAAGATGGAAGGGCTTGCTTGCAATGGAAGTTTTATTATTTAGTCTTTATCCTCTAGTATATAAAGAGGACATAGGTGTAGGTTTTTAATTAAGTCTTCCATAATGTAGACGTCTAGTAAAGGTGTGTGTGTGTCCTAGGCGTATGTTCATGTAAACGCCTAGGTTATTAGTTTAGTTAGTAGACGTGTTCCTATAAACGTCTATATTAGAGTATTAGTTAATGGTGCATGAAAACCTTGTTCAATAACAAAGTATTGTTTTGATTATTCCGCTGTGCATGTTATTAGTCTTTGTTATTGATCCCTAGCTGAGCTTATAAACGATCTTATCAATTGGTATCAGAGCGGGGAGCTCTTGATATAGGGATTCACAAGGTTTTATTGTCGAGGATGAAAATAGTTTTGAAGCAGATTTGATGAAGTTTTACATTCGAATTTGGAAAAGATGAAAAAGATGGTCGAAGCATACTGTTGTGATGATGGTACGATCAGTTTGTTAAAAGGTTGTTACAAGTTACAAGATTTCGGTTGGATGAGTGTATTCACACGAGACTTTTTGGACGAGGGGTGATTTGATTGGTTCATGGATTGGTGATCCATTATTCACGAGAATGCTTTACATGTGATATAAGGTTTATATTACTCAAAGTACTGTGCTTCATCTATGAAAGTACTGTTTGGTATTCAACGTACTGCAGATTCATGTTCGAAAGTACTGCTCATTATTTTCAACGTCATCTTTGTTAAAGTACCTGCTTCGCCGCATCGTTTGGTTAAAGTCGTGTTCGACCCGAAAGTACTTGCTTGGCACGCTCTTTGATTTGCTTAATTTATTTAGCAACAGCTTGCAACAGAATTTGTGTCGCTAAATCATGATAGTGACACATTAGGCAGTTTAGTGACGTAACAAAGTGTTGCTAATAGGACCGATTTGGAATTAAGGGAAGTCGAAGCGTGATAATGGTTATGGATTTTGGATGACACACACGAATGGTTGTTTGGTTCACACACAGTGAAGAAGTTTATGTTCTTAAAAGGATTTAAAAAGGCTCGTTTTGGAGATTTATTGAAGAATTGATTACGAAGAGGATTCTTTATCACTTATTTGAAGGTGAAGTGGAATTACTTGGTTTGTGTTCTTATTATATAAGATTTGCAAAATCTAGTTTTCATAGGTCAAGAGGGTGGATGGATGAAGACCTAGTAAACTACCACTTAAAGGAGTTACATTGTAGTGCTCAGTGTCTCATACTAGTTGAGGATTTTGTCAAGGGATTGCGGTCTACTTATATTTGGTGGTTCGTATAAGTATGGAGTTCCGTGGATAGTACAAGATTTAAGACACAAGTTTGGGAAATTCTACTTCTTCATCAAGTTCGTTATATTTGCTTTTCTTCACAAAGTGATCATTACAAGGAGCTTACAGATTTTGAAGAATCAAGAAGATGGTTAACATATGGTTTTTAGAGGAAGCTTATTGTTAAAAGTTTAACCATCTACATGCATCACTCAAAGGGAAGTGTTTGATTTTTACTATTGTTGATCATTATTACTACTCCTAGTTGAAGTTTTCTACTGTTTTGGATCCATTTTTCTTATGATGCGTAATGGTAGGCAATTTGAAACATTGGAAGTCTTAGATTGGAAGTATGATATTGATTCGTGGTGGTCAAGATCATTATTTGCATATGTTCCCTATTTGGATAATAACAAAAAGGGGAAGAGATGTTTGAGTGACATGGCATGGATTAAGGGGAAGACAAAGGAAGACATACTTGTTTCATTCATGGTGAGATCCCCGATCTCAATTTCTCTACTTCGTCTAGGGAAGTTCGTTCAAGAATGGTTTTGTCATTATCAACTAGGGAAAGATTGTTGGGAATTATACGTTTGAGTTGATAAAGACAAAAGAATGAAACAAGAGGGACTTAATATGACAAGAAGGAAACCTACTAAAAGATGGAAGGGCTTGCTTGCAATGGAAGTTTTATTATTTAGTCCTTATCCTCTAGTATATAAAGAGGACATAGGTGTAGGTTTTTAATTAAGTCTTCCATAATGTAGACGTCTAGTAAAGGTGTGTGTGTGTCCTAGGCGTATGTTCATGTAAACGCCTAGGTTATTATTTTAGTTAGTAGACGTGTTCCTATAAACGTCTATATTAGAGTATTAGTTAATGCTGAATGAAAACCTTGTTCAATAACAAAGTATTGTTTTGATTATTCCGATGTGCATGTTATTAGTCTTTGTTATTGATCCCTAGCTGAGCTTATAAACGATCTTATCATTCTATTTATGATGTGGGTGTTCCAATCACTGTTACTAACCAAGTGGAACACATTCCTGCGTGGGGATCCCAATTATCCAGTTATCCATTCTTGTCCGTGTTCAACTGCAGATCGTTCAAATCGTTCTGTGGTACCGGACTTAGGTTCCAAGCATATGGACCGAGACCGGTCGGCTCATGAACTTCGTGAGTAAATTCATCGGAACTGTTAGATTCGGGAATGATCATTTTGGTGCTATTATGGGTTATGGTGATTATGTAGTTGGCAAAAGTGTAATCTCCAGGGTATATTATGTGGAAGGTCTTGGTCATAATTTGTTTCTGTTGGTCAATTTGTGATTCATCTAGAAGTGGCCTTTATAAAACATACTTGCTTCGTTAGAGAACTTGATGGTGTGGAATTATTAAGAGGCACCGTGGTTCTAATCTATACACCATCTCTATCGAAGACATGATGAAGTCTTCTCCAATCGCTTGCTTGTCAAAGGCTTCAAAACAAAGTCATGGTTATGGCATCGCTGCGTCTCAATCATTTGAACTTGGCACCATTAATAACCTTTCCGTAAAGGATCTTGTCGAGGCTTACAGTTAAAATATGAAAAATATCATCTTTGTTCACTTGCCAATTGGGTAAAAGCACGAAATATGCCCACAAACCAAAACCCACAAACTCTGTAATGGAAGTTCTTCATTCCCTTCATATGGATTTGTATGACCAATGAGAGTGAAACCATAAATGGGAAGAAATACATTCTAGTAGTTGTTGATGACTACTCTCGATTTACTTGGGTAAAGTTTTTAGGACAAAGGATGAAACTCCAGATGTCATCATCAAACTAATCAAAAAGCGGCCGTGTTCGACTCAACAATACAGTCAAAATTGTTTGAAACGAGACAATGGCATAGAGTTTGTTAACAAAGACTTAATTCGGTTTTATGAAAGTGTTGGAATCAGTCATCAAAGAAGTGTTCCACGTAACTCCTCAACGAGCGGTGTAGTTGAAAGATCTAAATCGAACTCTTGTGGAAGCCGCAAGAACAATGCTAATTTATTCAAAGGTTCCAATGTTTCTATGGGCTCAAGCCATTGCCACTGCTTGCTATACCCAAAATCATTCTCTTATTCATACCTCTCATGGAAAAACTCCATATGAACTTGTTCATAAACGAAAACCTCGATCTCCTATCTTCGTGTGTTTGGTGCTTTGTGCTATCCAACGAATGACGGTTAAGACCTAGGTAAATTAAGAGCAAAGGCAGATATTGGAATTTTTGTTGGTTATGCACCAAACAAGAAGGGTTACCAAATCTACAACAAGAGAACTCAAAATATCATGGAAACAATTCATTACGTTTGATGAGTGACCGTCAAATGGCTCTGAACAATCTAGTTCGGACCCACACTTCAAAAATAGTCCCATTGGTTCATCCCTTGTACCAAATTCCTCTCCAGCAACTCCATATGTACCTCCAACCGAAGATGATTTAAAGAAATTGTTTGATCCAATGTTCGATGAACACTATGAACCAAATGTTGATGAAATGTCAAATCCATCAACGAGAGGCGCTCTATCCCCGTGAATGAAGTCAATCCTTCGGTCTCAATATCATTAAGTCAAGAAGCACCTGCACTGATCACTCTGCCTCATCAACAAATCATCATTCTTCAAATGTACATCATGGAACTGTTTCCGGCATCAATGATGAAGTTAATCCCTTTGCTACTCCTGAAGATGCTCCGTTTATAAACATATTTGCTCCCTAATCATCATCGAACCATCTTCTTCGGGAGACATCGACTCGCTACTTCACCCTCAACAACAACCACATGAACACCTTAAAATGGACTCATGATCACCCATTGACAACATCATTGGAAATCCTCTCGCCCAGTATCCACACGGAAACAACTTGCCACCGATGCCTTATGGTGCTTCTTCAACTCCGTACTCTCTAAGATCAAACCAAAAGATGTTAAAACCGCCATGAATGAAGACAATTGGTTCAATGCCATGCAAGAAGAAATTCATGAGTTTGATCGACTTGATGTATGGGAATTAGTACCTGCTCCAGATTGTGCTATGATCATTGCTCTTAAATGGATCTTCAAAGTGAAACTTGATGAGCATGGTGATGTCTTGAAGAACAAGGCTCGATTGGTGGCTAAAGGATACCGTCAAGAGGAGGGTATTGACTTTGAAGAATCATTTGCTCCTGTTGCTCGTATCGAGGCAATTAGAATCTTCTTGGCTAATCGCGCAAGTAAGAACATGGTAGTCTATCGATGGATGTAAACCGGCTTCTTAATGGAGATCTTAAAGAAGTCGTCTCACCAACGGAAGGCTTTGTGAATCCAGAGCATCCTACTCACGTTTATCGTTTGAAGAAGGCTCTTTACGGTTTAAAGCAAGCTCCAAGGGCATGGTATGATACGCTATCAAAGTTTCTTATATCTACCGGATTCAAAGAAAGGAGCAATTGATCCTACATTGTTCACCTAAAGTGCAAACATTTAATTCATGTTCAAATTTATGTTGATGATATCATTTTTGCATCGACCGACCCCAATGAAGTGACCATTTTCAAATGAAATGGGTTCCAAATTTCAAATGTCAATGATGGGACAAATGTCATTTTTCTTGGGATTACAAATTTCACAAAGTTCCTGAGGCATTTTTAAATCAATCTAAATATGCAAATGAGATTTTAAAGAAATTTGGATTTGATTCTAGTGACCCTGTTGACACTCCCATGATTGAGCGTACTAAACTAGATGAGGACCACTCAGGGATCATGGTAGACCAAACTAAATATCGTAGTATGATTGATCCCTGATGTACCTCACAGCCTAGTAGACCGCATATCTTGTTATTTGCTTGCATGTGTGCTAGATACCGTGCTAAGCCTACCAAAAGCACCTTGAAGCGGTTTAACGGGTCTTTCGGTATCTCCAAGGAACCATCAATATGGGACTATGGTACCCGAAGGACACCTGTATGTCACTAATAGCCTATGAGATGCCGATCATGCAGATGTCAAGATACTCGCACGCCCGGAGGTGCTCGCTTTTTGGGTGATAAGCTTGTGAGCTGGTCTTCAAAGAAGCAAATGAGTACTTCTATTTCCTCTACAGAGTTTGAATACATAGCCATGTCATCTTGTTGTGCTCAAATCCTATGGATGAGATCCCAATTATCGAACTATGGCTTTGAATTCAACAAAATCCTCTCTGATCTTGTGATAATAAAAGTGCTATTGCTCTCTCATGCAACAACGATCAACACTCAAGAGCAAAGCACATCGACATTCGACATCATTTCATCAGGGAGCAAGTAGAAAGCGGTGTGGTGGAACTTTATTTTGTGAGGACCTAATACCGGTTAGCGACATCTTCACCAAAGCTCTTCCTAGAGAACGTTTTGAGTTTATCCTTCCACGACTTGGTCTTAAGAGCCTACAACTAGAAACACTCAAACGCCTTTAGAGGAAGACGAGGAGTAAAGGTCTTTCTTCATCCATCTTCTGTATATATTTATTCAAAAAGCAAAATACAAAATTATAAAACCTTCAAAACGCAAATAGAAAAATAGAAAACTTTCAAAAATCCATAAAAATTGAAAAAAAAATCTTGAAAATTTCAAAAAATATTGTCATTTTGTCATGTTTTTTCTCACGATTCAAAATATCTACGGTCTTGTGTTGTCATTCAAAGAATGACACGGACTTTAGATATTGTTCAATTAAAAAAAAAAATGAGAAAATTGTGCGCTTATTCCACATTTTGGTAAGTTTTAAATGAAAAGAACGAGCCATGCTTTTATCTCATGTTTCAAAGTCTCATGCTCTGTTTCTTATACAAATGTTTGTTATCAAAAAGACAATGTTTCTTTCCAAATACTTTTCCGTCTAATGATTCTTCTGAAAAATATTTGCCATCTAATGATAACTAAATTGTTTTGAAAATACCTCTACTCTATTTTTGTAAATCATTTGTGCTTATCATCTGTCAAAATATCTATCTCTCAATCAACAACTTGTGTCATTGATTGATGGGGAGAATGATTTTATTCGAATTAAAAAGGTTATTTTGAAATGTCACTTTTCAATCAATTGGCACTTAAATGAGCAAGGTCTACTCTAAATGTTTTACAATATTTTACACAATAGGTTCAAGACCTTGGTTATTATTATATTTTCAAAAGATAATCATGCATGTTTAATCAATGGAGTTTAAAGTCTCAAAATCCAATCAATATCAATTAAAACGTTTTCATAATCAAGTCACAATTCTCCTTAAAAGCTTTCAAAATCAATTTAAATCTACAGAGATCACAAATCTCAAATGATTTGATAATTGTGATCGGGGGAGAATTTGTGATTTAAATTGGATTTAAACCGATAATTCGATAAATGGTTTCATAAGTGTTTAGCATGTTTTCCTCCCCGCATGTGACAAACGATTTCAAATTTATGCACATGTTGAGGGGGAGCATCTACTTTAAACCTCAAATTATTGAAATGTGATTGATTTGTCTCTAAGTGTAGGTTCCCTCTAATATGTGCAAAACTCTTTCAAACTTCGAGGCACATATTGAGGGGGAGCAATCTTTTGAAAATCTCATCCTTCCTCAAAATGTTTTATCTACTAAAATTGATTGGGAAGTGATGATGATCATTTTAGAAAATGTTAATCAAGAGATTGGACCTTTCATTCTTAATCTAACGATTTCAAAGATCTCTTGCCTCCATGTGCTAAACAATTTCTGAATTTTTATGCATATGTTGAGGGGAGCATTTCTAAAATATCAAAACAATTAAGATACAAAATGCTTTGATTCTATATCACAAGTATCTTGTTTGATTTTCAAATGGTTTTCAATTGGTTCCAATGGTGGCGGATGAACAATACCAAAAGACCGACCAACTTTACTTTATGTATGGTGATATAAGGATGATAAGGTTAGGTTGAGGTCCCATGATCCGCCGGAACCGGAGGGATCTACCCAGGACAATCCACTAGATAGTGTAGAAGTCCTTAGGTATGATGAAAAAAAAAAAGGAGAAATAATAGAAGAGTGACTGAGACCGAGCTAGTACTAGAATAAACCCAACAAGGTTCTAGTTATGAAGTCTCGGTAAGCACTAAAGGGGTTGAAGAATGAAAAGAATTGAATGAGAAAAGGGTGAAAACAAATAGCCCTCCAATTATTCAACCTTAGGCGTAAACCGGGTTCAATCATACTACCTGTGGTTACCAAGGTAACATCGGTATTGAAGACAAGACGTCATGGACCAAGGGACATTGCACTTCAACTTTCCAAACCACTCAAGTTCCTCTTAAAAGGACTTGTTTCATTCTCAGGAACCGACATAATCTATCGACTTTCTCTTAGAGATTGTTGATATTGAAGAAGGAGACCTCTCCCTAGTCTCCGGCATAGGAACCAAATATGCACAATTGAGTCTAGAGCCACAAGATCATCATATAAATCTCTTTAGGACACTTTCAATGAAGACTCTCTGTTTCACGCAATGTGGAAAGAGAGATTATATCTTATGAGTCATACGCATTATCCTTGTGGTATTGCGTGAACATCCGAAAGTGATATGCAAACATATTCACAATGAAGATGGAAAGCCTCCTGGAGCCAACATCAAACAAGCTCCTGGTAGGTGGCATGTGAGATCTATCCAATAGATCAACCATGTGACAACTGAAACAATGGGGCGATCAATCTTTTGAATCAACCTTCGTGTTATGGATTGACTAATACCTTTGAAAACCGGTCGTTGTGCCCAAAACTCTTTTCTTTGCACATCCATCGTACTTATTTCAAAATAAAAGGTGTTTATGATTGATAATTGATTTTCATTAAAACTTCTGTATTGCAAAACAATTTCAGTACACCGATTGTTTTTCAAATCTCTTTCATCAATCGCTGAATCTTATTTCATTGGGTTCACCTACCCTTGTCTCTTTGAGACGCTCCGGTTTGAGAACACTAGAGCAACATGGAAACCCCCTCAAAGAAATTCTTCGAATTATACCTGATCACAGGAAAGATTTAGCTGATCCATGGGGGAACCGTGGGCGTGGTACCTCAATTCAACGAAAGTGATCAAAGACACTTTCGGCGCTTTATTGCTAATGCTGTATGCAAAATGCCTAACGCCGTTCCGATCGAATGGAGCGTCAATCCATAGCCGCATGCTCACACAACACATTCAGTCAAAGAACTCATGATTAGTGCATCAATGACTCGATATTTTCACTCCATGCTCGCTACGCTTGCTGCCCAATATCATGAATCAACTAAAGCTTCCGCTACTCGATAAAAATATATCATGAACTTAATGTGAGCATGTCGGTCCAAATGTCGCAACATCACATAATACCAACCCAAATGGATGAGTAAGAGATTAATGGCTGATGATCAAAAATCTGACCTAAAACTCAGTATCACGGATCGGTTAAAGACCTCCACTGATTATCCAAACATGTATGAAGAATCAAAGACTACGAAGCTACAACAAAGAATATGAACAAGAATCCAAGAACTATCTCAATGTAATATCTGTTTGTATTCTATGTAATTTTATTGTGTGTTTGAGGTGACTCCCTTAGGGAGATTGTTAGGATTTGGAAAATCCAAAGAGTTAAAGTGTCGGTCACCTCAAGTATGTCATAAGCTCGTGAGTCGTAGTTATTTGATGTTAAGTAGTATTTAGTTAAGTAACACCGTGGAGGACGGACGGGTCTTTACCCACTGTATGCCTGATCCACAGCCCATCAGGTGGCGTTTGTTTGTAAGAAACTATAAATACCCTCTACCTCCCAAGGTAGAGGGTTGGAGCTTCAATACCATTTTTCTTTGTTTCACATAGTTCCCAACTCTCTTCCCTTTCTCTCTCTAGAACTTTCTCTCTCTAAACTACTTGAACGCCCCATAGTGATTATGGTTTAGTGTGTTTGTGAAATCCTATATCTTTCACCCCCTCTCACGGCCCTAGCCAACAAAACATATAAGGGATGTTGCAACACCTAGTTACATCCTAAGAAGCTCAAATAGCTAAGCTCTCGGATCGCTTAACCAAACAACAAGCCGAGATGGATAGGAAGATAGATAACCTTTTGAAAGCCGACCACAGTGATAGGAAGGTTAATGCCATCTCAACTCATTCTCCTAAACTCCGTGTGGAAATTAAGGACCTAAGTGGTATAAGTATCACCGCCAATACCATCACCTTAGTGAAACCCATAGGACAAATGATCAGCGAACCATGAAACGGAACTGGGTTAGTGAAACCCTTAGGAATGAAACAACCGATGAAGTAGATGAAGTAGGCGATGACTATTTCAATAAGTTCCCTAACGGAAGAAGCTAGAACTCTCGCCACCCACACTTAATACGCCACCTTCGGCCACATGTATGTTAGGAGAAGCCCTAGGATCAAGTTTGGGAACCCTTGGAATCTTAATATACCATGTTGCATAGGACATCTTTTTGTGGCAAAGGCCTACATTGATCGCAAGTCCCCGATAAATATCATGACTACCACCTACTATAATTGGGTAATGAAGAAGCCTATCCTAACTAGGCAAGATCCCGATAATCCTAGGGTTAGTTGTAATTTCCTTGGTAGAGTTACGGGATTGCCCGTTTATGTAGGTAGTTTCACGTATCCCACGGATTTCAATTGTGAATGATATTAGTAGGACCATAGATCCTAGCTTGTCCCACGCTATTCTAGGAAAGCCTTCAAAGAAAACACGGGATGACTTATGATCCGCTGTAGGAATAGTGAGATTCAAGGATGAGACCGATGATGTAGCTTTACCAAATGCCCTCAAGATTGAGAAATTTTCATCATTATCCAATGATGAAAAAGAACTTAAACTATCGGTCTACTAAAGGAATGAGGAGGATAAGGAGAAGGGAGTAGATTATGTGATGGATAAGATTTTCGGTTTCTATAAGGGTTGCTTGAAACTAGGACGAGATACGTGAACCCATTGGGGAGAAGATGACTTCTTAGAAAGATGCATAATTGGGCATTACTATAACATGGAAAACCCCTAATAGAGACCGTCATGAGGAAGAAGGTGACGGTAATGAAGTCACGTAGGGGCACAACTTTGAGTCTAGCTACAAGACTCATAAATAAAGAAAAAGCTTCGTGGGAGGTAAACCCATGCTTAATTGTCTTGTTTGGTGTGTCGTATATCTTTTATTGATTGTTTATTCTCATGTTTGAATTTGTGAAATGCTTTATTTTGTCTTTAACCTCGTCTTAATTACATATAAAGGTATTTTACAATAAGATAAGTGTTGGGAAGATTACACACGCAAAAAGAACGTAAACATGAGAAATTACAATTATTATTGAAAAAAGATATATATGTGTGTTTGTTAGAGTCAAATGCTTGTATCGAGTCATAATTGATGTTTTGCAGGAATTTTTCCAGATTCTAAAGATGTAATTTTTCCAGAATTTTTCCAGAAAATCGCAGCAGACCAGTTTCTGTCAGGATTGCAACCTGATGGTGTCAGGAGGTGCAGAAACAATTTATCCTATTTTCTCTCATTTTCTATGCTACTTATAAATTTTTGGAATTTTTCAGATCTTAATTTTCCAGAAAATCTGCAAACATCCATTCCACAAGCATTATCCTAGTTTAGTAGAGTCATATATAGTGTTACCGCCGATTTTACGCGAAGGTTTCGTTTGTTTTCTTAAAGTGTGCAGGTTTTATTTATCAAGAAGAAGATACATAAGATTGGAAGGAGCTTTTCACGCATACATTCTTCTTGAAGAAGAATTTAACCACTACTTCACACACGGATCCTACCGAGCTAATCAGGGGAGTATTAGTTTCTCTCGCTTTTAATTACCTTCCATTATCATAACTTTGATACTTTCGGGAACATTGGGGACAATGTTCACTTAAGTGTAGGAGGGAAAATAAACGGAACTTTGAAACTATGCTTATCCTTGACTATTTGCCTTGTCCAATTTCATTTGTGTAATAAACCATGAGAAATATCGGTTAGGATAATTTTGGCACCAAATTTAAAAATTTTCATGACATGTAGGAGTGGGCCGTTAGTCTTAATAAAGCGTCTCATGGATAGGAAGTTATATGACTAGCAAAAAACCCTTTACCACTCAAATTCCACCCCAAAAATGTGAGGTTCGCCCTTAGATTTTTAGGAATTAAAGCATTCACCTTTAATGCTTAGGGAGTGTACCGGTAGTATGATAGATTCTAGAACTTGTTTTGTGATGCATTCTGAGATCGCTAGTGAGACTACACTTGTGTAGTTAGGAATAACTAAATGATAAGAGGAATTAGGATAACCCTTGTTTGATACCCGTATTATAATTAATTCTTCCACATCGGTTGAGTAATTCCCCACACCCTTGCGTTGTACTCATCTTTAGTACACGATACCCCTAGTTAACCCCTAGAGCCTATCCTTTTCAGGGTTCTCGTGATGTTTCGGTTTTCCGAATATCAATGAAGAGCATTGTTTACAATCCACCCCCAAATGTACACCCAAATCGCCTTAGCCTACCTTGTATGCACTCACTTTTAGTGCATTATTGTTATCATACTAAACCCTTAGTTCAATTATCTAGTTACTTGCATAAGTTGCTAAGTCGAGTCATATCCTTTGTATACAGTTTTGGGACGATTGGGACTCATGGAAAAAGTTAAATTTTACAGAGTGACGGGAAGGAACGTTAAATTCAAATTCCCTTTATTTACGTAATAATGTACCCAAGTGTTTTGATCTTTTCAATTCGGGTCAAATTAGTGTTAGAGTAATAAAAAATCAAGTGTAGGGATGTGCTTATAAATCCCTATTATTTTGATGTTATCGTAGAGGATGGTAGAGTAAGAGTGTATGAAAAAAAAATCGAAAAAAAAGTGTTGAAAAAAAAATTGAAAAAAACATACGGGCTACCATCCTACATCTATCTTTATATTTATGTTTGTTTGTTTCAAAGTTTTCTAGAGTTTAGAGTGTCAAGTCTTGGCTTAGCAACGCCATTCTTCTTATGCTTGTAACATAAAGATTTTTTACTTGCCACCACTAAATCGCCTATCCAACCAAACCCTTTGTTTCCCTACCGTAAGCCTAACGTTACAACCCTTTAAAAGACCTCTTGGATAGCTTTTCCTAGGTGCTTTCGCCAAAGCGATTGAGGTTTGATCTAGTCTCAAGCCTATGGTAATCTATGTACTAGGACCGGTTAACGAGTATTTATCTTCCATTTCGAATTTGATATATTTCATATACACCCGAGAGATGAGAGTATCCAAAAACCACTTGTGAGGTGCTAGTATGTAATTTTCGTGCTTGTTATGACTTTTATGGGCTTATACTTGTTGTGAAATGTTCTAAACCAATGCTTCATGCCCCTTAACTTATAAATTAATTGGATTAAAGCACATTTGCTTGAGAACAAGCAAATACCAAGTGTAGGGATATTTGATAAGGATTTAAAAGGTACACTTTTGAGGGGTTATTTAAGCCCTTAATTGACCACTTTTTATCCGCTATCGCTTAATTTCGTCTTTTCACTTTTTAGGTCTCTTGAAGGCAAAATGCTGGAATGACACTTATTTGGACGAAAAGGCTTGAATATGTTGAAGAAAATGGCCAAAGTCAAGATCGAGACACTAAGTCTTGAAACGCACTGACGGCGCCACAGTGATAGGCACGACGCCGGGTTCCTATAATCTGTGACGGCTCTAAGAAATTGCTATTTTGTACCTGACGGCGTCAGGCTTTAAAGAGTAGGGTGTCACAACTCAGACGGCCTAGATTCAGATTCCAACGGCGTCAGAAGATGAAGCTGACGGCGTCACAACCACAAGGTGACGCCGTCACAAAGTTGACGTGGCCAAGACGAAACCCTAATAGGGCGTAAGGACCCGCCACAATTAAAGAGTGACGCCGTCGCAATTAAAGAGTGACGTTGTCGCAGTTGTAACTCGATATATAGAATTCGAATTTTCAGATTTTTAGGGAGGTAGTTTTTGTGGAGTAAAACCTAATAACGATTTTAGTGTCTTGGGCAAGATTTAGTGTTCTCATACCCTATTTTACAACAAGATAAGTAATTTACTTCATTGATTTAATTATGTCTTCAATTGTATGTGTGTATGCTTGCATGTTCACCATGTCTGGCTAATTTACTTGTGTGTTTGCTTAAATCCATGAAACCTAGGTATTGAATATTGATTGGTTGTCTCTTATCTTAATTGTAATTGGCCTAGGATTGCAATAGGTCATCGTTGTGTTTTTAATGCTTGAGTAATCTTTGTGAACATTAGTTTATGATCGCCTAGAGTTGTTATAGGCTAAAAATCCAAAGATAACCTTTGAGTTAGTTTATGAATCCTAGAGATTTTGTAGGCAATAACCTTAAGGTAGTCTCAAAGAGTTAGGGAAAAAAGCATACCCTACGACCTTAGAAGATACAACGCGTTAAGAATAAGGACGTGACAATTCAACCATCAATAGGAGATAACTAGGGAGTAATAGCATCTAGGTAAACACATCTTTAATCACCATACGAGCACACATCAATTAGACATAGACTACCCTTATCTTAGTTAATTAGATAATTAGAATAGTAGAGTAATCGGTAGAAATACCACCCCCCCCAAATCCAATACCCCGAGATTTGTAATTTCAATTTTCTAAAAAATATAAAAATATAAAAAAATAATCTTCCTCAACCCCAACCTTAGCGTAGTAATTTCTCACTAGCATTCCTATTCCCCTAGAGAACGATATCAATCCCGAGGCTTACCCTAATACTACACTACAACGATTAGGTTCACTGCCTAGGTGGTTGAAAAACTTGCTCGAAGAAAAGGAAGTTTCCTTTGACCCCGAACGCGTGTTGTACGCGTATCAAAGGTTCAAGTGGAAAGGTTTGGGAATCACGCTTTCGTCAACGACATATTCTTAAAGATCATTGAAGACCCCCAAAATTCTCATATTGTTCATCTCAAGTGGGGGGATGTTATGTTTAGTTGTTATGTTTGTTGAAAAAAAAATGATGAAGTGATTCGGAAATATATATATATATATATATATATATATATATATAGTTATTTGTTGATTGTAAAGTGTGAAGTTATAAGCACTATGAGCTTCATTATATTAGTACCAGAGCCTCGACCACTTGAAATAAATGGTTGGTAATTACGTTAACAATGTAATGGAAAGGTAATGTGCCCATCATGACGCCCTCTAATGGCACATCTACCCGGTATATCATGATCCGTTTCTTAGCTTTGAAACTTGAACTTTGGATGAACGGTAAGCGGTGATGACTTGGTTATAGATTTAGACAATGTGCTTGATTTTACTTACACCATTATATCCCATGTCTTATCCTACCCTTTAGTCAACGGGTTGCTCCAGTGATGTTTGATCTTTGTGTCTTGGCAAAATTTGGTCATGTATCATTGATTTTGTCCACTTCGCCGTGACATGTTAGTAATGACGACTCACCCTTAACCTTTGTCGTGTCTACCCATATTGCCTTCAAGAATTGTTTAGTCCTTAACTCTAGTGGTGGAGATTTGTGTAGCCGCCAAGATTATGATAGAATACATATGCTATGACTGTGCATTGAGTGATCACCCCGAAATTGACCCTTAGAATAATTGAGAGATTTGAGTGTTTTGTTCCTATTTCGTGAGGTGTTCGGCTTTATTTTATTCTAGCATAAGGGATTTGTAAACTTATATTTTCCAGGTTATGGGAGATATCTTTTTAGGAATCTATCTAATAAGGTCTACTTGAGGGCAAGTAGAGTTTAAGTGGGGGGATATTTAATAACATCAAATTATCCTGAATATTAAGTGAATTTCCAATAATGCTCGATTTTATATCATTTATATGGATTTACGCTTGTTTTCCTTTTATATTTCACTTTCGTGTAAATTACGAGCATTGGAGCTAATGAGACGCGGATTGGGGAGTTTATTGAAGATATATGATAGTATGCCTATTTTGAAGCAATTACGGCGTAACTCTTTGTTAATAAAAATAGCCATAAAACGCTTATTTATATTTACGATCTTCTAATTTTGTCAGATAACAAACGAAATCATTTTAAAGAAACAAATAAAATACGTAAAATGGTTTGTCTAATAGTTTCTAACATATTCACATTTTCACATAAACACCAAACAAGCAAGTGATTTTATGATTTAATATTACATATGTACAACAACTAGTGTTTACATATTTGGGTAAAATATACACTTAACTAGTATGTAGTATATTGGGTAATATAAATGGGTAGAAATTATATCATAACCATTAAGTAAATACATTGAATGTAGTTGGGTACAACCCAAAGCCCATGACCCATGGAGCTTGACCTATAACCCATTGCATGACATCATGCTTATATCATATATGGATAATATCCATAAACCCATGGTTTTGACCCATACCCATGTGACTAGGTGCATTGCACTCAAGAGATACATTGTATCTAGCTAAAGACCCATGGATCAACCCATGACCCATGACCTATAACCAAAATACCCAGGTAAGGGAAAGCGCCCCACGGATCCCTAGCTTAACGCTAGACGGATCCCTTGTGGAAGGGATCCGTGGGATCCGGGAATGAGAATTTTTCTATAAATAGTGAGCCATTTCTTAATTCTAACTTACCCCTTTCTAACATACTTTCCCCAAGAGTTAAAAACTCTCTAACCTCAGATCCAAGAGATCTATGTTTGTAGTTTTGTTTTTGTGTGATCTTCTAGGTTTCTCTTAAAGGCAAGATCACCACCTTTAAGTCGAGCAAGCTCAAGTCCATGAGTTGCCATGCTTCCTCATCATCACTAACAAGTCTCTTGTTGATGATTGTTTTTCTTTCTAAGAAGTTGAAGACATTAGTGAAAGGTGTCTCCAAGTGTCAAGACGAAGATATTAGTGAAGGGTATCTATCGTCCATATCATAAGCACTTGTGGTAGGTGCTTAGAAGTCAAGACTAGAATCATTAGTGAAGGGTGCTTAGAAGTCAAGACACAAGAGATTAGTGAAGGGTGTCTTGAAGATCTAGTCAAAGGCATTAGTGAAAGGTGCCTTTGATGTACATTCGATATGGTGTGTTTCGATGTACAAGATAGATTAGTTTCAGATCCAAGGATATTGATATCCTTGATGATGTTGTAAAGGAGTTGATCTCCTTTTGGATTAGTCGTTGGTGTAGTGTTGGGTAGTAGTTCCTCCATTGCAATGGAGACGCTTGTGTAGGTGTCGCTTCACCTTGGTGTGAAAGAACCCGGTTAGCCTTAGCAATCGTAGAGCAAAGGGTGGCGACGCTTGTGTTAGGTGTGGTTCACCTTGGTGTGAAAGAACTCGGTATTTAGCTTTGTACCGGAAAAGGTGTGTTTAATGCCAGAAGGCTTCTCCTATAAGGAGATTGGTGTAGTGTTTACTTAACCTCGAGTAGGTGACTCGGGAGTGGAGTAGGGCAAGGAAGGTGTCCTTGTAGCCTCAACCACTATAAATACCTCGCTGTGGTTTTGTGCTTCTTACCCTTATCTTTCATTACATACCTTTATATGTTTGTTTATCAACATCCAACACACACATCCAAATAGATTGACATAAGTCGATCTAAATAATTAAAAGAAAGTTTTAATTGGTAAAACTATTCAACCCCCTCCCCTTCTAGTTTTCCACACTATTTTTCACATTTACTGCAATGTAGCGAACTTAAAACCACTAACTGAAGATTACGTGTAACTCCATCTTAGGATACGCCGTAACTAATTAGGTCAAATGTTCGCCATCGCAAGCTACCAAAACTCGTTCCACAAATACGGCGTGAACCATGATTTATTGAAGATATCGGCGTAACTCATTCCAGATGTTACCGTAACCAGCTTTTCCAGAGTAAAATACTAAGAATGGGATGTTACAAAGGTACTTAAACTTAAGTTACCAGAACCCAGATCTATCTATAAATACCGCCAAAATTCTGCATTTCTCATCAATCACTCCACAGCAAAGCGTTAGTTGTAGAAGGCTGGCAGAATCTCTAGGAGCATACTGAGCTATCGGGAGAAATCACTCTAACGATAAGCATTAGCAATTTATCATTTCTTTTACTTTCAATTCATGTATTTCAATATGTTAAACATTGAATCAATTGTTTCAAGTTAATATGAAGGTACTTTACCGCTGGTGCTAGCCTAGTTATGATTCCTTAATTGTTTTATTTATGTTTACATTGCTTCCGTATAATTGTTTCTAGTGTATGCATGCATAGTTTGTTGGTAGCTACCTTTGTTTTGGTAGTTTTGAATGACGGTAGTGTCTAGTTGCTTAGGAGATATGACCAACCCGCCACAAGTAGGTGAGCTGAGTGGGAAGGTAAACATTGACCAACGGACGACCATTCTTCGGCTTGTGCGATTTGACCAACCATCACCTACCGCTTGAATGAACTTAAGAAGTTAGGGATGAGTGTTTAAGATGATAGCCCGCACTCATTGTTATGAATCTTGCATGTAGCTTAATGACGGCTTAGGGGACTAAAAACTTGGTTTCAAGGGTAGTAGCTTGATCTCCTATGGAAACCTTTTGTTGATAGGTTAGAGCTAACCGAAATGTTGTCCTAGCTTTTAAAACCCACTTGAAGCAATGGAAGTAATTAAACGCTGACTTAACATGATAGGATGAGTAACTAGGTTAACACACTTCTACTATTGATCACAACCCTTGCCTTTATTTGCTTTCTTGCATTTCTTACTTTAGTAGTTAATTAATCATTTCAACCTTAAAATCAATTAAAATCTGTGACACCTATACTTAATTAGAATCCGGCGCATGTAGCTCTTGGGACGACATCGATTTTACCGAATACTACACTACACACGATCGGGTACCGCCTGCTAGTGCGTGGGGTAACCCGTAGATATAACGAGCATTATAAATATTAAACATGGTGGAAAAGCGTCATTACCAACGATTGTGAATAGTGATAGGTACGTCAGAGAAGTAAGAGGACACTAGATGATCATGAGCACCGTAACGATCTCTATATATCATATGATTTATCAAGCTTTCATTTTGTGGATTCTATAAATGAAAGCTTGATAAATCATATAGTATGTAGCCTCTTTTAAAACAGAAGGCGATACTATTAACTTCTTCTTCTTCCCGATAATGTAATACATGAATTGTTCGGAATCCATTTGTTTTAGATGAGAAGTGTAGAGTGTATAAAAAAGAATGTGTTTGAAAGTGTGAGTGAAAATGAAATAGTATTAGGGTTATTTATAAGGATAAAACTTCTATAGATATTAAAAGAACTTGTTATTAAAAATGCTCAACGGCCATGTTTTTTTAGTGCCGGTACTAAAACTCACTTCACGAGGTGGTCTTCCATGACCGAGTTCTTTTTTTTACCCACGAGCGTCATTTGGAGTATGTGTAATAAGGTCGTGCTCGAGGCCATGAAGACGCGCCCTAAGATGCTTATTACCATCGGTCTTATGTTATATTGTTGAATGTAAATGAACAATGTTAACTTAAATGTATGTGATTTCATCAAATTGATTTTGGGATTGTTTTCAACATCTATTGTGATGGTTAACAGGTACTGTGAGGGTTTTTTCGGTGTTATCCACTTAAAGTCAATATAACAATATCGAGCTATATTTTTTACCGTATAACTTTTAGTGGTATCTACTCAACATAATATTAAAAATAACATCGAACTACAACTTACTCGTCAAAATAACGGTAACAAGTGAACCTGGTAAAATCACTAAAATTCACACATACACGGTAAAAACAATCACAATCTCAACGTTTCCAAAGAGATGCTAACCCCTTGATGGGAAAACGACTTATGAAGCTCCACGACGTAACTTAGTCGTCATCATATCATGACGTTGAAACTATAATTTGTTACGGTAAATAAATATATTTCAGGAGAACCTTGCATGAGTAACTTCTATCAAAGTATGTTTTAATGTGAACGAGTGAATGATAGTATGTTTCAGGAGAACCTTGCACCCACATATTAAGTCACATTTAGGTTCTTCTGACCCACTCACCTCGTATGTTAGTGAACCCTTTTGCTCAAATCGTGTATACATTATTGTGTTCATTTGGTTACAATTAGTTTTTAACTAAACTCATTTACGTTTGATCTTTTAGATTTGTAACAAAATTATTGTTAAAAGAAATTTGTTTAAAGTGCAAAAGAATATATAAAAAGAAAGAAAAAAAAATCATTTGGGTTGCGATGCTTGTGATGGCAGCTCTCACACCGACTTAAAATAGTGTAACGTTTAAGAGTGCTAGGTGAGGCACGCGGGTATGCATCTTGATGACCAAATGGGCAAAACCAATATCCATCTGTCCCAATATTAGATTCGGTGTGTTTATTGACATTCCGTAATTCAATAGGCATTTACTCGTTATATACAAAGATTTAAATTCATTTTACGACAAAAGTGTTTGTTTTTAAATAAAATAAAATGAAAATGGGACCCACTAAGTGTTATTGATTGTGTTATGAAGGAGGTGTTTTTAGTTATTGGTGTGTTGGGAGGGTATGATGCGGCGACATGGCATACCAATAACGTGTTAAAGGTTTCACCTCACCTAGGCTACTAAATAATATAATTTAAATTTAATAACCTATAAGCCTATAGTTGTCCAAGAATGTAAGCTTCAAGCGATAATTAAAAAATAACTCTTTTGGCATTAATAATAATTTTACCCTTCAAAAATATTTCAAAAGAAAAAGAATTTCGAAAAATTTGAAAATTTTTAATCTAAAAAATAAAATAAAAATCGCAATCATGAGAAAAAATTCTAAAAAATTATTCTGAAAAAATTTCAAAAAAAGAATTTTGTAAAAAAAAATTCAAAAACATAAATTTTGGAACAAAAAATTCAAAAAAAAGTATTCGAAAAAAAATTCAAAAAATTTTAGAAAAAAAATTTCAAAAAAATATTAAAAAAATGAAATGGTAAAATAGTCGTAATACTATCATGATCTTAAAAGAAAAAAAATGTCAACATTAATAAAAAGAGCTTATTTTTTAATTTCAAACGAAAAGCTGACATTCTTGACAAGTATAATGATTTAAAAGATTATTAGCCCTATAATTTATTCGTATCTAAATATTGTTGTCGAATAGAAATAAGTTTATTGTATTGTTTATGTGATTGAGACTTGTTTATCTTAAAAGTCTCACACTTGCGCTATATATGTGACGTACAGCACAAATAACATTTATATATATGCCGCTAAACTTGATACACAAACTTGTTATGCATCGGCACACATAAGAAATCAAATTTATTTATTTAAGGGCATACATAATAGAAGGTATAGTAAGTAAAAAGTCTTATAAAACGTGAAATGGTTTACAAATTAATTCATCGTACATGGCCGGAACCGAGTCTATAATGACACGTAAGATTGTAAACAAATTGAATGTTCAATAAATATTTCATGAATTGCGCAGTAAAAAGCTCTTTTTGTTCGTTTATTTATTAAATGAACGAATATGAACAATATTTTACGTCCGTTTATTTAAATAAGCGAAATGAACAAAAGTTGTGTCCATTCATTTATGTTCGTGAATATCCGGTTATGCGTTCGTTGGTGTTCATTATTTATTTATGTACGCATATCATATCTTTTAATTGTATAATTGTAAAATTGCTTTGTTTTAACGAAACAACACTTATAAAACAATATATTGTACATATTATAATAATCTTTATGTTTATTTGTCTATGTTCATTTATATTTGACCGTTTATATGTTTGTTTATTGTCTTAATGAACGAACATGAACAACTCATCTTATTAATAAACGAACATGAACAAGAAATTCGTCCGCTTAGCGTTAGTGTGCGTTTCGCACTTGCGGTTAGAATTAAATGAACGGCAATGTGAACATGTTAGATGTTAAGTCCTGTTCGTTATAGCTCTAATAGCGGGTAAAAGTAGTTCAACAATGCTTGGCGAGTCTATTATGACATGAAATTAAGGGTCGTTCGGTTTGTTGCTAGGAATCACAATGAGTACCAGATTTGGTATAGGGTAAAAAGACTATTGATATGAAAAAGTGTATCATTACGATTATTTATGTTTGGATAACAAAATATTGTATGAAAAAGTGTATAGATATTTCAATTTTGTGATGGAAAAGAGTGGGGCCCGGGAAATGGATTTCATAGACACCAAATTGGTGAGTAATAAATCTATGGCTATAATATACCATGTTCATTCATGAACACTAAACTTTTCAACTTGCTCATTATCAAACCCATAACCACATTCTCATATACCCATACCAAACGCACCCTAAAAGTAGGTCAAAGGTTATGAACTTTTTTTATTTACTTATACATGTAACTCAATGAGGAGAATTATTTTACATACTAAACTTATCTCACATATCAAGGAACTCATCCTCAAATTTCTCAAAAAAAAATCAACGGTTGAGATTAAAACATTTTAATATTTCACATATTTTTTTATAATTTAAATATCTCTTAAGCGGATTGTCGTTAATAATTCATTATCGCGGCAGCGTTTAATTATCTTTTCATGTAAGCTTACGACGATACTTCTCGAAAAATAAATCATTTTTCACATTTTTCATGTTTTTTCGATTTTCACATAGCGGTTTGCGTTTAAAATCACATGTGATTAAATAATAATTTGAATATTCTAATAATTCACATGTGATGTTAGTGTTAAATCACTTATGATATGTAATATTACATGTGATATTATTAGAATTCAAATCAGTGCTTAATCACAAATTTCAGTAAAAAAACGAAAAAACATAAAAAAAAACGTGAAAAACATGAAGAAAAAAAATTTGTCGAAAGTATATCAAATGTTTATCTATGAAGATAATTAAATGTTCGTCGTAATGATATATTTTGTTTCGCTTAACGATTAACGGTTTGAAAGATATTAATATTTGATTAAAAAAAATGATGAAAGTGGGTTTTTAAAATTTTTGGGATTAATATCATTAATTAGATCAAATAAAGATGGATGGTAGAGATTGATCCCTTTGTATGTAAGGTATGTAAATGATCTTAAATCGTAAGTCAATTTATACATCTCTAATTGCAAAGTTCTACGAAGTTTAAATATAATAGCAATCCCAACCTATATAAAGCACAAACGTGATTACTCTTTTTAGAAGCAAAAAATAGTTCAAAAATCTATAAGAATGACAAGTGTCCTTTTGAGCCAAAATAGAAAGTTTTCAAACTTTTTGAATCCAATTAGTTGAGCAAATTCAAAAAAAAAAAAAAAAAATTGATTCAATATTTGTTTTAGTTATTGAGTCGATTGTATGGAGATCAAAGCATACAATTTTTTTAAAAAAAATCAAAACACCAATCCCACACCACTGATCATACCACAATCTTACACCACCACCGCTGACAGTACGATCTGACACAACAATGTTTGTTTTGATTTTCTTTATTTATTTTTTAAGATCTTTATAGGTGATGTTTGCGATTACTTCTTCAACCTACACAATGCTTATATCGGTTGTTTGAGATTGCTTATTCAAAGAGCTTATAAGGGTTTATGGGATTGCTTATTTCAGTTTCTTTTTATATACATTATGTTTTGTGTTTTAATTTTGAAAGTTATATGTAAATATGATGGGCAATATGTTCAACAAGTAATTTGAACCCGCCGCGTTGCGGCGGGGTGTCTTGAAGCGGCATCGATTTTTGTATCTTTTTGTGTGCGGGGGGATTTTTAATATTCACACAGTATTGTAAACGAATCAAGAATGACATACATTGTGCAAGTGGCACGAATAGCATGAAACTGATGAGCAACTTTTACTTAGTTATTTAAACAATATGTTTATGCGATACGAAACTATTCTTTATTTTTAAGATTAGTGTGACATAGTATTAAGCAAAATATTACTCGTGGCATTGCGGTAGGCTTTTTTTGAATTCTTTTTTTTTTATGGTGGAATAGTTTTCATATATTGTTGCGGGGGGTGTTCGCTAAATTGGTAGTTGGAAGTAAAATAGTTGTATAAAACCTGGTATTCATATTAGGGAGTCGCTAAACTTGTTAATTGAACTTTTAGATAATGTGTTGAGTTTATAATATATAAATAAATAAAACATAAAGACATCAAAGAATGCAGACGAGATCTTAAGATCATAAAATAAATTAATTAACGAAGTATGCGTAGCGTCTTCTGCGAATGTCAAATCCTCGGCAGCGAAACAACCCCGGCAATAACAAACAACCGGCCAGCAGCAAGAAGTACTTATTGGTGTAAGAATAATGTCTTCAATGGCTCTTTACACTGCCAACCAAAATCGGCGTTCTTGAATCTAACACAAGTCCTCGCTTTAAGCAAACCAAACTCCCTTACTATTGGGGTGTTCGGCCGATTATAGAGACGAGAGAGGAGAGGAGAATCTAGGGTTAATTCAATGCAGTGATATGAAACCGTAACCAACCCTTTATATATTAGTAGGTAAACTTGGAACAAGTTTATGAATTAGGGCTTTAGAAGGCCCCATGGCCGCCATGTGAGACGCTTGGCCAACCCATAAATTTTAAGTTTTCCATTTCTAGTCCTTCTACTCCATTTAAGTGGTTAGTCGTTTTTCCGTTAAATACTTAACGATCGATTAACGGACTTAATGTGCAATAATTGTCGTATAAACATTAATTATTAACTTTAATTCTCATTCGCTAATGTGATAATCTCATCACGGTTAGAATCGGGACATTAGCATGTTTGTAAATATATACATTTCCAACGATTCCACTGGATATGTTTCAAACATGAAATGGCATTGGTTACGCCTTAACAGCAATGCCCGATAACTTCGTGTATGGTTTTCGAGAAAAACCAAATTTGATGATTCATCATCATATTTATCCTTTTGTTAATAAGAATATGGATCTCACTCATTTCTTAATTAACTATTCGTTTTCGCTTTATATGATTGATTAAGATGCCAATTCTTCCAACATATTCGAAAGACGCTGGTATAATTGTCTAACATCTTGCAGTCCCATGAGGGGCCCAAGATATTATACTTCAAAATAAATTTGAAGGAAACAAATCCCATTTTGACTTAGCGAGTTCATAAATTTGTAACACTTCAAAACAACCCTTATAACTACCAGCTAAGGTAGTTAGATTGCTTCACAAAATGCACTACATCCATGACATATCTCTTGTATCTCAAGTCGAGGGATAAATATCCCGTGATATACTTAATGACGAAGATCCATTAAAGTATTATGCATCTGGTGGGATAAGTCCCATATTCAATTAGATGAATATCATCCAGTAGTCATACGGCGTCAATATACTTTCCAGTATATTCTAACTAATGCTCCGATTTGTCTTAATTCAATATCATTCCCATGTTATTGATCGACAATGGACTATTTAGAATAACTTAAGTTATTCAAGGATTTTAAACATGCAAATATAGGATAACATCATAATAAATGAACAATAAACATAACAAAATATTTTATTTCATTTCAATAATAATGTTTAGAATATCCCTTTATCCAAATACTTAAATGATCAATGCATGATAATTTTAGTTAATGAATTTTGGATCATGCAACTCATACTTGTTGGCAAGGTAATTTCAACTAACTTTGATCTATAAATTTTGAGAATACTTATCAAGAATTCAATAAGTGAATTTCTTGTATATGTTTACATTATCTTGATATTGTAATATCATTCCATAAAGGTGGTGTTAACTTGAACCACCCTTACATGACAATTATCTTTCAAAACCTAAAAGTTTTAAAGTATTCTTTTATTCTTAATGTATATGCAACTATGCTCTTTGTTGAGCATAACTAGTCAACATAAGGTCATCATCAAGGATACCATTACTAGGTAGTGTCTCAATTATACTTTAGCATCATTATACAACAATATGCCTTTAAACATCCATAAACATTTGAATAGTTATAGTGTAATGTTGGTGCCTACTAAAACTCAAGTTTTGTTGGCAATGACAATTATGAAACAATTGTCATATAATCATCCATAAGGGCATCTCGGGGTGTGGAATATTCTAAATCCAAATATATTCCTTTAAAATATTTATTACACTAACAACTTTCAATGTTGTCAAATCATCTTGTAATGACACAACAACTTTATACACAATGATGTTCGTGATGAATCTTTGTTAAACTGCAAGATCTCATCTTTCTTGTACAATAATATATTAATAATGTTCTATTTGACTCATTTATTTACGCATATGTTTATAATAATAAACATATAATCCAAAGTTGTATATATTATTTCCAAATCTTACAAACGAAGTTTCATTCCTAACTAAAACTTAATTTAAGTGGAAAGTTAGCGTCCATACAGCATATAAAAGATTTAAGAAAAATAAATAATACTCCCACTAGCTTTCGAGAATACTTATGAGCAATCTATTTTTAATTATTAAATCAAACATGGGTTTAATATTAAACATAAAAACATCTCCTGATGCTTTTATATCCATTCATGGATTCTTTAGTTTGTACATATCCAAGGATTATTTGAATTATAAAACTTCTTTGTATTACTTCATCGTCGCCTGAAAATGACTATAACAAAGATTTTTGATATTCATTCTCAAAATTTCATATCAATGAAACTATGTATGACAATTATAATCTTGATACTTCTATTTAATGTATCTAGGAAAGAATATTCAATCATTGTTAATTGCTTAAGTATGATTGATATTATTATCACTAGACATACATTAAATACATGTACAATATTGTCCATATGATTTCTACACAAAAATTTAAACCACTAGGGTTTTCATCCTTTGAAGAAACTCATTTTCATTATTAAGATAAACCAAGTATCTAAAGTTGATTATCTTTATGGACATCATCTCTACATTCATAGTATGATTGATTTTCCACAATTCAACATTTGATAAATTTATCATTATGATGTAATTTACCATGATCCTGTAACTCATATTCCTCCGATATATCAACTACCTTAGGATCTATGAATGACAATTCTATCATATTGAGGTCTATCATTTACATGTTTAACCTCATCATGATATTTCTTAGTGCATTTTAGAAGATTATGTATTTTGTAATTCAATCTTTCAAGATCTAAACAAAACTCCCACTTGCCTTTAAAATTTAAAGATTACCTTTAAATAGTTTAGCAAGTAAATGTAACAATACATTGTTCTCTTTGGGATATTACAAAAACATTAGACAGTTCTAACATTAGTTTGTTACAACTCATCTATAAGTAGTTTAACAAATTGAGAACTTCGCTTATAAGACTTAACGTTCATCTGCATACATAGAACAAATGGTGTCTTATTAATCTTCTAGGGGAGTCTTATTGAGTATATTCAATCTGCCCCAATCTACACCGATAACTTTGAACTATGGTTATCTTGAATCAAACAATGCCAACAGATTTTGATTCTTCTAACGTAACATATCATAAAACTATGGTATTTCTTAGAATTTATATTGTAAGATTAATGTAACAATATTTAAGATAAC
>OU343216.1:7065957-7089085 GCA_910596185.1 Chrysanthemum makinoi | reverse complement strand
TAGCAGACCTGATATTGTTTTTGCCGTCTATCTTTTCTCCCGTTATCAGTCGAGACCAACTGAAACCCACCTCTCTGAGGCTAAAAGAATCCTCCGATACATCAAGGGAACCATTAATTTGGGAATCTGGTATCCGAAGGATTCTGGTTTTGAACTAATCGCTTTTTCAGACGCTGATCACGCAGGATGCTTAGATTCACGTAAAAGTACTTCAGGAGCTTTACAATTTCTTGGTGATAAACTGGTGTCATGGCAATCGAAGAAGCAGGATTGTACATCACTGTCCTCAACCGAAGCAGAATCTGTAGCCATGTCGGCGTGTTGTGCTCAAGTAATTTGGATGAGAACACAACTCAAGGACTATGGTTACGTATTTGACAGAATCCCGATGTACTGCGACAATCGGAGTGCTATTGTGATCTCGTGCAATTCAGTTCAACATTCAAAATCAAAGAACATCGATCTTCGATATCATTTCATCAAGGACCACGTGGAACAGGGTACTGTTGAATTATATTTTTGGGATATGAAAGTGCTGAAGATATCAAAGTACTGAAGATATCAAAGTACTGTAAGTTGCAAAGTACTGGAAGAAGTTAAAGACTCAAAGTACTGTTAAAGACAAAGTCAAAGTACTGCAATATGAAGTCAAAGTACTGCAAGAACAAAAGAACTGTTATATTCGTTTATGGAAAGAATTGTATTCTATGTTTAGATTACTTGTCGTACAAGGATACAAATTGTAAACCGACTAGGATATCCTTGAGCCTATAAAAGGACTCCTAGATTGGCATTAGAGATATGACTTACGATTTTAGAATTAGAATTTTAGAGAAAAGTTCGATTATCTTAGAGTTGTATTAGAGTATCTGCATAATAAGCAGATTTAGAGTTTATAATAAAAGGTTATTCTTCTTAGCTTTGTTAAGTAAATTCTGCGTACTTAATAAAGATTACTCAGTGTTTCTTTGTTAATAATTTAGGATTTATCCGAGGTTATTAAACCTTAACAAGCTAGTTAAGTTAGTTTGATTAAAGTATATCGATCCAACAAGTGGTATCAGAGCTTGTGTGGAAACTCTGACTAGGAAGAAACCTTACTTCAACTATATTCAAGATGTCGACTGAAGCTGTTCCACCACCCTCAATCACCTCACTCAGAATTCCAATAATCAAGAAGGGAGAATATGATCTCTGGTGCATGAAGATGAGGCAGTACATTGCCATCAGAGACCATGCTCTTTGGAATGTTATTGTGAATGGGAATGAAGTTGTAGCAGACCCCATTGATATTCCTGGACAACCAAAGGCACCTAAACCTGTATTACCAGCAGCAACCTTAAGGAATCAAGAGAAGGCACTCAATATTCTCTTATCTGCCATTCCAGATGGTCATCTTCGCAAATTTCATGATGCAAAGATGCTAAGCTCTGGGCTGCTCTCAAGACCCGATTTGGAGGGAATGAAGCCTCTAAAAAGATGCACAGAAATTTGCTAAAGCAGCAGTTTGAAACTTTCACAGTTGGTGAAAGAGAGAGTCTTGATGCAGCATATGATAGGTTTTAGAATCTTCTCAACATGTTGGACCTATACAAGGCAGAAGTATCAGTTGAAGATGCTAACTTGAAGTTTCTAAGGAGTTTGCCATCATCATGGCATGTGATTGCTACAATGATCAGAGGACAACAAGGTTTGGATGTCATGGACTTTGATGATCTATATCATCAACTTAAGGTGTATGAGCATGAGATGAGTGGTCAAACAAGTTCTAAGTCTCACAGTATTGCTTTTCTATCATCTGAGAAGAAGGCCAGTACTTCCAAAAGTAATGCTTCTCCTCAAAGTACTGTTTCTCAAAGTACTGCTGTCTATACACCCCCTCATATGTTCAACAGGTCCCACCAACTACCACTATGGCCTCAGATGAAGTAATGTGCTCCTTCTTTGCACAACAAGCTAGTTTACCTGTCACTTATGAAGAAGATCTAGCACAGATTGAAGAAGATGCACTTGAAGAAATTGATATCCGGTGGCAAGTTGCTATGATCACTGCAAGAATCAAAAAGTACATGAAGAAGAGAGGCAAAAGCATTGATTTCAAACCCAAACAGGGCATAACTTTTGACAAATCTCAAATTGAATGCTTCAATTGTCAAAAGGCTGGTCACTTTGCAAGAGAGTGCAGGTTTGCTAAGTATCAAGCAAATAAGACATCTGAGAAGCCAAAACTTGAGCTTAAGGAAATCCTGTACTGAAACAAAGGCTTTGGTTGCTCAAGAGAAGTTATCAGAAGTTGACTGGAGTGAAGAGTTTGATGATGAACCCGTGACTTACTGTATGGTAGCAGTGGAAGATGCAGTTGAAGACACAGTGGAAGCATTGGACTGGAGTACTGCTTTTGATGAAGTATCTGAACATGCTGCTTTGGAATCTGATGATGGCTTTGGAGGATTTGACTGGAGCAAGGATTTTTGAATATGATCCTGTTCAACTCGCATTGGTGGCTACTTCACCAAATCAATCTCCTATCTCTGAGGTATGCTCAAATTGCTATGATTTTTATCATAAATTGCTTAGCAGTTATGTGATTGAGAGAGATAATTGTGTTAAGGCTAGGGCTGAGGTAGCAGGTTATCAAATAACCTTAGAATCTATGGAAGCCAAAATTTTAGCACATGAAACTAATGAAGTAGCTTGGGCTGAAAAATATGCACAACGGGATTACCAGTTAAAGCTTAGTGAATGGAAATTAAACTGTAAAATTGCTGAAATTGAGAAATTAACTAAGGAAAGAGATGATTTGTTAGCTAAGTTTGCTGCTTGGGGTGAAGCTGGGTTGTCACATGTTTCTTATGTTCAAAAACAGCAAAGAGCTTATCTTAAAACTGGATTAGGTTTTGGTATGGATTTTAGTAAAATAGAAGAAAACCAATCTAGTAATCAGGATGAAGGTGAGTATGAGGATATAACCACTAGTGATGAAGAACTCATTAATTATGTAGATACATCTTGTAATGATGGTTCATTAAGTGACTCACCTCCTGCATATAAGAAAGCTAATGATTATCATGCTGTTCCACATCCTACTGGCATTCATCAACCCCTTAGGCCTGATGTTTCTCGTTTTGGAATAGACAGTCTAGAGTTTAGGAAAAAGCTAGTTGCTAAATCTAGGTCTGAGACACCCAAAGAATCTGTTGAAAACGGTGTTCAAAATCAAGCAGTACCTTTAAATCAAAGTACTGCTTCACAAGCAGTACCTTCTTCAAAACCTTTTCAAAACAGTACTGGTAAACCTTTTTGGGATCATTTTGGTCAAAACAAGTTTAATCACTCACCAAGAAGGCAAAATAATTTTGGGCATAGACATAGAAAATGCCACTTTGACAGTATGGGGGGAGAAACTGTGTTTGTGTGTTCAGTCCTACTCATCTAATTAAGGATTGTGAACATCACTCGAAATACCTTAGAAAATTTCCAAAGAACAGGACTGCCAACCAGAAACCTAGAGAGTACAAACCAGTTTGGACTAACTCAAATAGGGTTAATCATAGAAACTTCACATCAGATCATAGATACCCACAACAGAGAAGACCTTCAGTATCTCATCGTACTTTCCAAAGTACTGTTAACTCTGGCCCAGTACTTTCACAAAGTACTGCTCAGACAAAACAAGGTACTGATCACCATACTTGGTATAGAAATTCTAGGCAATCTCACTATCAACCTAGAAGGTATTCCAATTCACATAGGAGATTTAGATCAGAGGAACCAAGTGTTAAAAAAGCATGGGTTAAGAGGGAAAGTACTGAAGAGGGACAGACAGTACTTTCAACCAAAAGTGAATCTGATGTTTTTGTGCTACAAGAAAAAGAGATTTGTGTTGAATAACCAGAAAGTTTTGAAAATCCACATGTTTTGAATAACAAGATAATACTGGATCATGCTTTAGAAAACAGTGGAGATTATGTACTCAAAGAATGTGAGTATGTCACTCCACAAGGGGAACACAAGTCAGTAATGGCTTGGGTTCCTCAAAGCCACTAACTTTTTCATCTTATTAGACAGGGCAACCCAGAAGAGGAGCTTAAAGATCATTTTTGATAATGGTTGTTCTGTGAGCATGACAGGAGACAAGGAGTTTGTGTCAGGTGTTTTGGAGTATATTTAGTTAGTAAGCTACATTTAAGGGGAGGACTATTTAGTATTTGTATAGTCCTGTGCATTGCTTGAGGGGAGGTTGTTAGTTGATACTTAGTTTATATGAAGAAATTTTGGCAAAGTACTGTTTTTCCTGAAAGTACTGCTTGGAAAGTACTGCTTATGTGGAAAGTACTGTTTGTCGTATTAAAGTACTGTTCCAACGGTAATATTGATGGGTAATTGATAATAACGGTAACTTTGTTATTATAGGCTGTGATTTTTCAAATCCTACCTATAAATAACTACTTTCCGATTTTCCCTCTCATATTAGTACTTTACATCTTTTCCATACTTATCTCCCGATCACCATCTCTTTATTCTTCAATAAAATCTTTATTGTGCTCACTCATTCAACAATGGCGAATCGTTTAACTGTTTCTAAGCACAATATGGTGGCTAATTTGGACAAGACTGAGGCGAATATAGCTTTTTATGATATTGTTGATTATCTTACTGGGTCGCCTATTAGTTATGCTCTTTTAGTTGAGCCGGATATTATTGAACCATGGATTCAAGAATTTTGGGCTAATGCTAGAGATAATATGGAGGAGGATGAATACTATATTAGATCAACAGTTGCTGGACGGACTATCAAGATTACAGAAGCCTCTATTCGAGAAGATTTATTATTTGGAGATGAAGATGGGGCTATTCGATTTGACAAGCAACTGATTTGGGATACTTTTAGGAATCTTGGTTATGAAGGGTCTTTAACAGAACAAACATTCAAGAAAGCATTATTCTGTCCTCAATGGAAGTTTTTGATTCATGTACTGCTTCATTGCATTAGTTCTAAAAGTACTTCTTGGGAGCAGTTTGGGTCTAATATAGCATCTGCAGTGGTTGGACTAGCTACTGACAGAGTGTTTAATTTTTCAAAGCTTATTTTGGATGGGATGCTATCACATATCTCCTCTGGGTCAAAATGGCTGATGTACCCAAGGTTTGTACAGGTTTTCTTAAACAAGCAATTGGCTGATGTTCCAAAACCTGCTACTTTGTTACCTGTTATTGTGCAACAAGCCAAAATCTTTACATTCATGGCTAGGCGCAGTGCTTTGTTCAGAGGAGGAGATATTCCATTAACTTCTACAATGATGGAAGTTGTTCAAGCTGTACGTAATGACGCTGGAGAGGATGAAGAAAGTGAAGGTGTTGATTCTGTACAAGGTACTGCTTCGCAAAGTGCTGCTTCTGCAAGTACTGCTTCTCTTGAAGGTACTGCATCATTACAGGGTCATGTTTCTCCAAGCCCTGAGGTTCAAGCTGATATTGAAAGAACACCTACTCCATCTCCACAACATTCTATTCTTGTTTCGGAGGAACATTCACATCCTCACAGTACTGATCATACAATACCTCGTGAAGGATTAACTTTGGATAATTATGCTTTGACAAGGGAGCTAGTTAGGTTAAACAAGACTGTTGAGTCTCAAGCTAAAGCGCTTCGGAAGTTGAGACGTAGGTATATCTGGTTGAGGAATTTTATTAAACCCTATATTCAAGGTTTCAATTTATGGGTTAAAGAGGAAAACAAACGTCGTAAACAACTTCGAAAGTAATTCAAACGAAAGAAGGTTCCTAAATCATCTTCTGTCAACTTGGGGAGGAATTTAGCAAAGGAAAATTTGAAAGAAGATGTTACAAAGAAGAAAGAATCTGTAAGTACTGAAGACAAGATTATTTCAGATTCTGAGGAACAAGAAGAAGAAGTGCAAGTTCAAAGTACTGAACTTCAAGGTACTGATGTTCAAGGTACTGATGTTCAAGGTAATGAACATCAAAGTACTGATTTTCATGATACATCTAGGCAAGAAGTAATAACTCCAAGGGTATTGAATTTTGAAGAAGAAGCTGGTCCTTCTACATTTGTTATAGAAGAAGAGGAGGAATCCACATTCATACCTATTCATTCTGCTAGTGATGATGAAGTAATTGCTACAATATTAGATTTATCACAACCAAGAGGAGGGTTACTATTAGAGATGTACAAGAAGAAGAACAACCAAGAGCTTCTCAACCAGCCATTGATCCTAAAGACAAAAGGAAAGGTATTCTGGTTGAAACAAAGAAAAAGAAACTCACTTTGGCAGAACTTAGAGCCATTGAAGTTGCTAGGAATGAAGCTGCAGCTAGAAAAGTTCAAGAAGAGTTAGATGCTAAAGATAGAAAAGATCAAGAAGCTCAAGAAGCTCTGAATAGAGAAGCAGCTCAAAAGGTGCAAGATGAATTAGATGCTGAAACTATTGAACCTTTACAGTCCCTACACTGTTAGATTTATGCCAAGAAGACCTAATTTAGCTAAGGACAGGAATGCTATGATGGCTTATCTGAAAAGTCAAGGGTATAAAGGATTACAGAAGTTTAATTATCTTGAGATGAAAAGATTATATGCTGCTGCTAGGGAGGATTATAAGAAGAATGTTGAGGACATCAAAGATTTAGAGAAGAAGTACCTGGACTGAAATGAAAGGAAGAGAGTTTAAAGAAAAAAAGAAAAACTGAAGTTACAGATGTTCAGTTTTCAAAGAAAGAAAAGGTAGAATTAAGATCTGAGACTAGTGATGAATTGAAGAATTATCTCAGAATAGTAGATTTTGATTATACAAAGGAAGATGATGATATGAAGATGAACAGATCAAAGATCAGTGTTTTCAAAGTTGAGAAATCTAAGAATGGAGATTACATGTTTTTTTATAAGGAAGATGAAAGTTTTAAAGTTTTCAAGAGGTTATGGGATTTGCTGCATGTTATTGATAGAGTAGATCTATTCTATTTATATCATGTTGTGAAGGCTTATTTTGAAGATCATCCATTAGAAGGGATTGGTTTGGTTTTACATGGTGATCTCATAACTATATGGGAAACTGATGAAGAGAGCACTGATGATATCTGGAAGAATCAAGAAAGCTGGGAAATAGTTTGCTGGAGATTCTTTGAAGAATCTGGAGTTCATGTTTTGGAGCTAGAGAATGGAACAATGATACACATGTTTGCAGAAAGAAGATATCCTCTCACAGTTGAGCTCATGAGAAGAATGCTAGAGCATGGATTGGAAGTGGAAGAGGATAATGAAACTGCTTGCATGGTTATCAACTTGTTTATAAACTGGACTACCATTGCTGAAGATGATCAATAACTGGTATGAATTTTATTTGAATAAATACTTTTGATATATCAGTACTTTTATTCAAAGTACTGCTGATCAGACAGTACTTTCATCAAAGTACTGTTTGCTGAACTAAAACAGTTAAATAAATTTTAGAAGAAACCTTTTTGCTAAGTAATAAATATTTTGAACTAAAAGTTGAATAAATGGTTTTTGTGATGATAACATCAATAGGTTATCAATCCACCATGGTTACAAAAGGATTGACTAATCCATGAGCAAACGGCTCTGGTAAAGATATATCAAATCCGGTTTTAGTTGACAACTTGCTAATAAGTTGGATGGTAATCAACTCACCATATCAGTAATGTGAAGAGTTGGCTAGCCCACAAGAAAATGGCTTGTGGTAAAGGCAGTGGAAAAAACCATTATTGGTAATTAGTTCACCATTAGATAGAAGAACTAACTAGTCCAAAAGGGTACAGCTTTTGGTAAAGACAAAACAAATCTGTTGATAGCTGGTGGTTTGCTAAAAATCATATGGTTATCAATGTACCATGGTCTTACACACCAAAACATTTGGCTACTCCAGAGATAATGGCTTTGGTAAAGAGTTCTAAATCCATTAATTTTTCAATGATTCACTTGAAAGTGATGAGAATAGTATGCAACTTAAACTGAATTAAATGTATAAATTGTCATATGTTGCTGTGTTGCTGAAAAGATGGAGCTTGCTGGATGCTGCTGAAAAGAGAACAATTCTAAGAGATACTTTGACAAGAACAGATGTTACAGAGATAAAAGCTTAAAGACTAAGAAACAATCCGTCTTTAAAAGATGAAGCTATTTAAAGATATATTCACAAAGGAACTTGAAGTCAAGCAAGTAGAATTCAAGTTAGGGGAGGATTGTTGGGATATGAAAGTGCTGAAGATATCAAAGTACTGAAGATATCAAAGTACTGTAAGTTGCAAAGTACTGGAAGAAGTTAAAGACTCAAAGTACTGTTAAAGACAAGTCAAAGTACTGCAATATGAAGTCAAAGTACTGCAAGAACAAAAAGAACTGTTATATTCGTTTATGGAAAGATTGTATTTATGTTTAGATTACTTGTCATACAAGGATACAAATTGTAAACCGACTAGGATATCCCTGAGCCTATAAAAGGACTCCTAGATTGGCATTAGAGATATGACTTACGATTTTAGAATTAGAGTTTTAGAGAAAGTTCGATTATCTTAGAGTTGCATTAGAGTATCTGCATAATAAGCAGATTTAGAGTTTATAATAAAAGGTTATTCTTCTTAGCTTTGTTAAGTAAATTCCGCGTACTTAATAAAGATTACTCAGTGTTTCTTTGTTAATAATTTAGGATTTATCCGAGGTTATTAAACCTTAACAAGCTAGTTAAGTTAGTTTGATTAAAGTATATCGATCCAACCAATTGATAAGATCGTTTATAAGCTCAGCTAGGGATCAATAACAAACATAATACGCAGCGGAATAATCAAAACAATAATTGTTATTGACACAAGGTTTTCAATCACTAATACTCTAATATATTTAGACGTTTATAGAAACACGTCTACTAACTAAACTAATAACCTAGGCGTTTACAAGACCATACGCCTAGGACACACTAATCTAAAACCAATACCCTAGACGTTCTTCCTTAACGTCTAGGCTAAACACACACCTTTTAGTCGACTACATTATGGAAGACTTAATTAAAAACCTACACCTATGTCCTCTTTATATACTAGAGAATAAGGACTAAATAATAAAACTTCCATTGCAAGCAAGCCCTTCCATCTTTTAGTAGGTTTCCTTATTGTCATATTAAGTCCCTCTTGTTTCATTCTTTTTTGTCTTTATCAACTCAAACTTGTAATTCCCAACAATCTTCCCCTAGTTGATAATGCCAAAACCATTCTTGAACAACTTCCTAGACGAGTAAGAAATTGAGATCAATAAATCTCGCCATAAATGAAACAAGTATGTCTTCCTTTGTCTTCCCCTTAATCCATACCATGCCACTCAAACATCTCTTCCCCTTTTTGTTATTATCCAAATAGGGAACGTATGCAAATAATGATCTTGACCACCACGAACCAATATCATACTTCCAATCTAAGACTTCCAATGCTTCAAATCGCCCACCATTATGCACCATAAGAAAAATGGATCCAAAACAATAGAAAACTTCAACTAGGAGTAGTAATAATGATCAAAAATAGTAAAAATCAAACACTCCCCCTTGAGTGATGCATGTAGATGGCTAAACATTTAACAATAAGCTTCCCTTGAAACCCATATGTTAACCATCTCCTTGATTCTTCAAAATATGTAAGCTCCTTGTAATGATCACTTTGTGAAGAAAACCAAATATAACGAACTTGATGAAGAAGTAAAATTTCCCAAACTTGTGTCTTAAATCTTTGAATATCCACGGAACTCCATACTTATACGGACTAAATATAAGTAGACCGCAATCCCTTGAAAAGAATCCTCAACTAGTATGAGACACTGAGAACTACAATGTAACTCCTTCAAGTGATAGCCAATGTGTGCATAGAGCATCATAAGAAAAATCACACATTGCTAGATTCATCAAGCTAGATGATAAGAACACAAACCAAGTAATTCCACTTCACCTTCAAATAAGTGATAAATAATCCTCTTCGTAATCAATTCTTCAATAAATCTCCAAAACGAGCCTTTTTAAATCATTTTAAGAACAAATAACCAAACTCCTTGTGTGTGTGAACAATAACCTCTGTGTGTGTCATCAAAAATCATGCTCGACTTCCCCTTAAATCAAAAATCTTCTCGTAATAAACCATGAACAGTATGTTGGGAAGGAGCAGTACTTTCATCAAAATCTGCAGTACTTTGAAATAAACTGCAGTACTTAAAAAAAATTTTGCAGTACCTTGAAGCAGTACTTTGCATTCAAGCAGTACTTTAAGTCAATGAGAGCAGCAGCAGCACTTTAAAATTCCAACAGTACTTTCGTAAGAAGAAGCAGTACTTTAATCAAACCGGGTAGCAGCACTTTGAAAATTTTTCGATCAGTACTTTGTTTAAATCATCAAGCAGTACTTTCAATATTCAAACAGTACACACTGTCTCGAACACAATTAACACTAAGCGAGACCAAAACTAATCATTAGACCACATTAATAACTGATACAAGCGAACAAGAATGTGATAGCCCACGTGATCTGCAGTTAGATACGAGGATGTGATAGCCCATTGTACATATCTATGTAATCCAAAGCCACGTGCTCTCTTTCATCAATAATAAATTACGAATCACAGCGACCATACGATTTGTCATCAACCAGCGGGGCCCACAACTTGGCAGTATTGATCCACGCAGCAGCAATATAGTTACTTTCAAACAAATTGACCAAACCTAATCATTAAATCAGCGCAGCAATAACAAACGCATGGGACCCGATCATCCCAAGCTAAATATTCTAGTCTATATGTGCGTTTGTAGAGGATCAAAACTCAACATATAAAATTCTTTTGCCTTGCAAAGTACACGATCAAAACCCAATAGTACCAAACTTATTCAATATACGATTCCCACCATGATATTCGGCCAATTAAAACTATCAGTAATAACATTCATCTTTTTGATCTGCTCTTCTTCGACAACTTTGAACTGCTCCAATTTAACGACATAAAACCTTGAATAATCCCTATATCAAGAGCTCCCCGCTCTGATACCAATTGATAAAATCGTTTATAAGCTCTAGGGGATAATAATAACAACAATTATAATGCACAGCGAAATAAGAAAACATCGTTTGTTATTATTAACAAAGTTCTTCGTCATCATCACTAAACTACTAACCTAGGTGTTTACATGAACATACGCCTAGGAACTAATCGACTAACTAAAACCCTAGGCGTTCTCCCCTAACGCCTGTACACACACACACATCTTTGGTGTTCACATCTTGACACACAAAAAATCTAATTCCCTGCCTCTCTTTATATACTAGAGAGTCTAGGGCTACAATTACTACTAGGGACTAAATAATAAATACTATTTTAACAAATAAGTCCCTTGTCTTCAATAGTCTTCATAAGTCTTTCATCTTTCATATTTTGTCATAATCAACTCAAATATAATTCCCATCAATAATTGATAAAATCGTTTATAAGCTCTAGGGGATAATAATAACAACAATTATAATGCACAGCGAAATAAGAAAACATCGTTTGTTATTATTAACAAAGTTCTTCGTCATCATCACTAAACTACTAACCTAGGTGTTTACATGAACATACGCCTAGGAACTAATCGACTAACTAAAACCCTAGGCGTTCTCCCCTAACGCCTGTACACACACACACATCTTTGGTGTTCACATCTTGACACACAAAAAATCTAATTCCCTGCCTCTCTTTATATACTAGAGAGTCTAGGGCTACAATTACTACTAGGGACTAAATAATAAATACTATTTTAACAAATAAGTCCCTTGTCTTCAATAGTCTTCATAAGTCTTTCATCTTTCATATTTTGTCATAATCAACTCAAATATAATTCCCATCAATCTTCCCCTAGTTGATAATGACAAAACCAAATAAGCACGAACTTCCCCTGAAGTTAATATGTCATGAAAGATAAGAACTTCCCCTTAAACATGCAATATCACCAAGGATCTTCAAGTTGCAAATCTTCTATGTAATGCCTTCTTCCCCTTTTTGTCATAATCCACTAGGAGACGCTAAGTAGAAGCAATTTTGATCTTCAAAACCACGAACCAATATCATACGACTAATCCATCATTCCAATTCCTCAAGATACCCTCCATGAAGTTTTCCGCAACTAAAAATGAAATTAAGGCAAAAGAAATCCAAACCAGTAGTACAAATATCAACAAGTAGTAGTAAAAATCTTCCCCTTGAATGATGCATGTAAATAACCATAAGAACTTGTCAAATAACTAACCACCATGATCACAAATACGTTGTAGTTCCAGCCATGAAGAACATAGTACCACCCCAAATACTAATAAAGATGACTACAATCGCATTTGAAACCAAGTAGTAGTAATATGAAGAATAGTTCTTTAACTTGAACCTGATTCATGAACATCAGGTCGCAACCAAAAACTCAAAATCCAAAACATCATACATGTGTCGTCCGATAATCAAGCCAAAACCAAATTTTGAACAACTTCCCCTCAAATCCAAGCTTTAGTGTGTGTGTCCAACTCATCCAGAAACAAATATCTAAACAATGTGTGTAATCCAATAACCAAATCGACTTGAGCATTCAAACAACTTACAACCCATCTCCAAGTCGAATAATCATTAAGTCCATATAACATAAATATTCTAAACTCAGTCCAAGGTTTTCAATTTGATATCAACCTCATTAATACCCCACATAATATCTTGTGCTCACCAACGTGATATAAAAATATATAATCTCATAGTAAGCATGAACCATCTCATATTCCTCCACTTATATATCACGTGCAATTAATAACCAATCAGAAGAAAATAGAAAGCCATGCAACGCCAATTCATATACCAAAATTTCCACCGACTCAGGATTCCTTGGGGCCAATCAAATAGAAGCATCGTATATACTTAAATTCATAAGCCTTGAAACCCATGTATAGCATGCCCCTGTACAGTTAATTAGTAATCGCATATGACCACGTGACCTCAATTGTGTCCATACGCTCTGATAACTATGTCCCCACACGATGATATTAATCAACACAAACGATGGAACCAGCATATTTGCAAACATACCATCGTACACTTTCATGCGCCAACAAGCATAAATAAGGTTGGGACCAGCAGTATCAAGTATTCCACGAGCAGTACTTTGAACATAAGGTGCAGTACTTTCGTCATCCAAGCAGTACTTTCGTCTCGTAATCTTTTCTCCAAGCTTTTCCACCTTTCCTTATGACATCGAGCATTACAAGCTTGAGATCAGCAGTATCCAAGTGTAGCAGTGGAAACCTTCTCCATAACAGAATATTCCAACAGCATATCACGAGTAGTAGCAAAGCAATCCAAAGGTAGCAACAGTTAAATCTCGAGCAGTAATAAGCCGCATCGCTCGTTAGACTCGTTTCGACATCACTACAAAAATCATCTTCGGTCACAGATTATATGCCAAAAACAATAATCCAAGACTTTGAATGAACATCACTCAACTTTACAATGATCCATCATGCATGCTACGATTATAACAGCAATAAAAAACCCTTCCATGATCTCGTATATCAAAAGCAAATATTTGTATCTTTTAGCACCGACCAATTTAATGCTTGTAGTACCACCGACCTCGACAACGCAACGTAAAAAAAACTAATATCATGCGATATATACCAATCAATAACATCAGGGAGTCAATGTGTACGAGATTTTCTTGAAGCAACCAATCAATAATTCACAAATCCATATAAGCACGAGAATAATTAACAATGTTATTGTATTCTCATGACTACTGACCATCACCTTATAATACATAAATACCATCGTCCACTATTCATATTGCCAACCAATCAATTTATTACTTCGACGAGAAGCATAAAAACCCTTGAATAATACATAGTATATCCAATATTCGACCATCTGATCATTAATTAAATGCGGTTCACACAAATCAAAAACCCACGATCACAATATGTAACAATCCTTAAATAAGTACGAGGTAATCGATTAATTCACTTAATCAATAAACCACTTAAGCGAATATTATACCTTAACATGATAGCCCCACCAATCAGTGATATAAATCACGTCACATATAATGATAAAATTCACTTCAGCAGCTTAAAAATTCGATTTTCATAAAAACGTCACCTTCCTTCAGCAGCAGTTTTCGACAAGTAATAACTTTCGATTGAGAGCTCCGATTGACAATCCCTCCAGTGGAAAGTTAGAGGGCTATATAGAGAACGTCCACCTAAACTTTCGTCACCATCCAACGGTTAAAGAAAAAGTTATGATCGTTTCAAAACAGTGCTGCAGAAACCTATACGAAAAATTCCATATTCGAATTTTGTGATCTTTTTCTTCGAAAAACCTTGTAGATCCCTATATCAAGAGCTCCCCGCTCTGATACCAATTGATAAGATCGTTTATAAGCTCAGCTAGAGATCAATAACAAAGACTAATAACATGCACAGCGGAATAATCAAAACAATACTTTGTTATTGAACAAGGTTTTTCATTCACTAACTCTAACTAATACTAGACGTTTATAGAAACACGTCTACTAACTAAACTAATAACCTAGGCGTTTACATGAACATACGCCTAGGACACACTAATCTAAATCCCTAGACGTTTTTCCCTAACGTCTAGGCTAAACACACACCTTTTTGTCGACTACATTATGGAAGACTTAATTAAAAACCTACACCTATGTCCTCTTTATATACTAGAGGATAAGGACTAAATAATAAAACTTTCATTGCAAGCAAGCCCTTCCATCTTTTAGTAGGTTTCCTTATTGTCATATTAAGTCCCTCTTGTTTCATTCTTTTTGTCTTTATCAACTCAAACTTGTAATTCCCAACATATATTTTGTGGGTACTGAATACCAATTGGCAGATCTCCTCACCAAAGCTTTAGCTCTTGCTAGGTTTAATGAGTTGGTCCACCGGATTGGTATGCGGTGCTTAACTCAAGAGGAACTGGATGACCTCTTAAAACATTCTTAAAAACCAGTCAAACACCAAAACCTCTTTTGTAAATATTTTTTCAAAAACAAAATACAAAAATATAAAATCTGATAAAACAACAAAAATATTCTTCTATCTATTTTTTTCCATTAACATGGGAAGTACAAATCTTCCATCAACACTCTAATATTTCAAAATTCAGTATTTTTTCGATCAAGTGTTGAGGGGGAGAAAGCTAATATTTTTCAGTTTCATAAAACCTTGTACTTGCATGTTACCTTATCCTGGTTGTTTCTTTAATCATGGTGGTTACTTTTCTGGTTTACTGACACTCCTCGGACTAAAATTTATAAAATTTCATTATTTCTTAAGTCGAGGGGGAGTGTCTTCAAAATTACTTTCAAAATATTCTTCGTTTGATAACCAAAATGGAAGTTATGGGCATTGGATGTAAATGGTTAAGGTGGAGGGACTGAAAATGTCAAAATGGCAAAGTGTTTTCTATCAAAACCTTCCACCCAACTCATTCATTTCATCACATTTAATATCTTACCAAACCTCATCCACGATCCACAATCATTTAACAAATCCGGACTTTTGATCATCAACTTGTAAGTATAAACATGTTCTTGGTAAACATTTAAGCAATGGTTTTTAACCGTTTTGAAAGCACGGCTAGATTTTTATCTAGAAGTGATTATGTGTTCTACGCATAAGCGTATGAACACATAATCAATGGTGTGTGTTTTTGGTTAACTTGATAGTGTCAAAACGTTTATTTTATCATCTTGAAACCATTTCCATCATCAAAACATACCCAGATACACGAATTGATTAATGTTTAAAAACTAGGGTTTATGCGTAAATTTGGGTATTCTCAAATGAGAACATTTCTGATGAAAAAGATTGTTGTATGATGTTGTATTCATGATTAAGTGATCATATCTTAGCTCAGAAGTTGCCCAGAAACATCAATTGCATTAAAACTGAAAACTAGGGTTTATGTTCATACGATTTGGGTATTCTTGATTGGATTTGAATTTGATGTTAAAACTTGGATAGGACAACTTACTATGCTTCTTAAACCTCCCAGAAAAACTTTGGTGCAAATCCTATGGCTAGATAACTTAGGCGTAATATTGGAAAATTAGGGTTTAAGTCTACGCATAAGTTGTCTTACGCGTAACTGTTATATGTGATTTCATGATATAGATTGTTAGAGAATGAATGTATGTGTTAATAATGGTGCTATGATAATCTTATTTCAGGTTTGTTACACGTGAAACTTCAGAATCAAGGTTGTTTGAAATCTACGCATAAGGATTACCTTACGCGTAGCATGTTATGCGTAAGAGAAATCTTACGCGTAGCGTTTACGCGTAAGGTTCTACATAAGGGACTACGCGTATCCTGGGAAGGATATGCGTAAACAGTGACCTCTACGCATAAGGTTGACTCTTACGAGTAAGCCTTACGCGTAAGGTTTGTATACGCTTACGCGTAAGCTCTACGCATAAGGTCCCCATTTCTTACGCGTAATATCACTTACGCGTAAGCCAGAACTACGCATAAGCCTGCCGTTTACGCGTATACCATTCTTGTTTACGCATAAGCTGCCATTTCTCGCCTAAGCCTTGTTAACTCAAATTGAATGTTACGCGTGCAAACGTGCAAATAAATAAATCATAACGCCACGAAACCAATTATGTCACTAATAAGCTTAAATGTTTAACAAGTTGTGAATAATAAGTGAAAATATGGACTTTAAAACTTTAAGTTAATCAACTCACGAAACCTATCACGACGTCATTTGACTATTAGACAAATAAGTGACATTGGACTCGTAAGAATTATTAACATATCACATTCAATAATTAGACAATAAAACCATTTGTTGACTAACATTATGTCTTCGCTGTTGGTTTCTTTGGCTAAATATCTTTCAATCACGACATGGACGCTTCAAATGCAGAATGTGGATGCACCAAATGTTCTCACCGTTGCTGATATCTTCCCAAATGGTTATCCGATGAAGATTGGAAAGAACAACCTTCGTGTTGACTTTGAAACTCTCACCTGCTCAGAGTCCTCTTGTTTAATTGTTGTGGATATTCTGAAGAATCATCCTTATCAGAACATGCTCTCCATTTGAACGTACCCTGAGATCTATATTCACCAGTTCTGGACAACAATGCAAATAATCAAAGGACAAAACGCTGTGACGGTGACTCTCAATGACAAACAAGTCCACCCATCACCTGCAGACTTAAGGGTGTTTTCTCATTCGATCATGAGCCAACCGAACTCAATGCCACACCAACTGAAGAGACTGTTCTACAGTTCCTAATCGATATTGGTTATGACGAAGCTACAGGAGTAATCACTAAGCATTCACATGTGGATCTTAAGAATATTCCTCAACCTTGGAGAACTCTATACATCATCATCACCAAATTGTTTTCTGGTCGGACAGTGGCTATGAACATCCCAAGCTCAGGGAACTGAAATCTTTGGGCTTTGGTCAACATGAAGCATATCGAAGTCGAAGCTCTGATATGGGACGACATGATGACATTCCTCAAAAATCTTGGCTCAAAGATCCCATATATCAGATATACAAAACTGTTGATCCAAAGAGAACTTGGGTATAACCCGATACCAAGAGAATCAATGACCCCAACCTCACGACATGTTGTCTAAACCTACTCTAACAGTCAGATTTAAGGAATCAACAACAAAGAAACAAGGTGTTGTGCTGTCGGATCACCTTCTCTCTGATGCAATCAAACAGCTTCTCATACAAAGGTATTGGTAGCAGTTGATGAAGGTAAAATTTGGTTCTCTCGATGACAAGTCTTCTGGCACACCTTCTAGGAAAACCAGAAGAGGCAGTGCAGGGAGTGTTGCAAGCACTGAGAGTCAAAGAAAAGTTCCCTCTAAGGAAGTTGTTCCTAAACCCATTCCTAAGTCTGAACCACAAAGAAAGCTAGTGGATGAAAGCTCTGAGGAAACCGAATCAGAGGAAGAGGTTATCTACTCTGAAACTGCAACCGTTGTCACTCCGACAGTAGCTAAACCTCCCAGTCCAAAAGCTGACCAAGGCAAAGGGAAAACTCCAGTGTTTGAGCAAGAAGAAGAAAGCTCAGATGAAGAGCAACTGGACACTGACTACAGGAAGAAGTTCAAAATCATTAGACTCCAACACGTTGCTAAAGAATTTGAAAAAGAACAAATGCGTGGCCCCGGAGGGTCAAGTGGTGGTGTCCAATCCACACCAATTCCTGATGCGGTTAATCAACCCGATAAGGGAATTGGTGTCACCGCTCTTGAGCAACAACAGAAGCGCGTGGAAGATTCTATTGATTACAATTTTGAGGAACCAGAAAAAGAAAAGTCTAAAAAAGAAAAGACTGATGAAGAGGCTGCAGCTCATGCCAAAGCAGAAGAGGAAGCTAGGATTCAGGCTGAAGAAAAGACTAAAACTGGAAAAGATAACTATGATGATTTTCTTCTCAACAGTCCAATTCATTCCGAGGAGAAAACTTCTGAACCTCCTAAGGACCCTGAATCCCCTCATGTCTCTTCATCATCAGATTCATCCTCACATTCTTCACCACCACCATCCAGAAGAACAACCAGATCCACATCCAAATCAGTGAAGAAGCCAACAGCATCATGGATCTCTCAAGCTAAGACAAGAATCGTTAAAGCTGTCAAACAGGTAAGGAAGAAAGACGTGCTTTACAAAAAGCTGAATTTTCTCGCTGACCAGGTACAGTACCTTCATGACGAGAATGACAAGATGAAAGAAGAAAGGGAATACGTCCAGAAGTTCATGCAACGTGATCTTCAAGGGGAAATGAACGAGATGATCAAAGGTTACACTCACAAGTACCTTCTTGACATCGTTCCTGGAGTTACAAAGGAGATGTTTACCAAACAACTCTATCCGAATCTATTACATTTGGCCAAGCAAACTATGAGATCAACACCAATGCATGTCAACATCAACCCAATTGATCCCATAATATTCTCAGATGCTGAATTGGTTAACAGGATTGTAGCTCAAATGTCTAAACTATCTGCGACATTTACTTCTTCCGAAGGTAAATTGTTTGAAGCACTGCTTGAATATCAACTCAAATCAGCTTACGGGGAAGAAGCTCAAAGGCCTAAACGTCCAAGAGACGATGAAGATAAGGATAAGGATAAGAATGATGAGCCTTAATGTCCGAAGAAAACTGGTGACTCATCTTCAATGCAACCTCACACCCAAAGGACTCCAGCTCAACCACGATCTCCTCTCGCTTCTACTGAAAAAACCTTAGGATTCTGAGTTACCACCCCAGACTCAGAAAACTGGTGATGACTTTGAGTATACGGGTGGTGATGATGAGGAAATCCCTGAGCCCCAACACAACCCATCTCCTGACACGCCAAGAAACCGAATCCTCTCTAGGCAAAAGAAAAGAAGAAGAAGGCGCCTAAGGTGAGTCGTATCATGGCTAGACGAGGATGACACTGAATTCAACTGGTTCTCTAAACTTGTTGATGCCACTCCCGCTTTTACTGATGATCCAGATATGGTAGAAGGTAGTACGTTGCAGCATGCTAAGTTGCTGCAAGAGAAGTTCCGTGTGAAGAAGATGACGAAATCAGAGTTGAAACGAATCAAGACTGAAGCATTTCAACTACTCAAAGACAGCTCAGAAAGTGCTATTGAAGTTGAATATCACCTTGATCATATAGCACGAGCCATGTCTAACAACATTGATTGGCTCAACCCTGAAGCGAACATCGACTTCATTAAAAGGGACAACCCTCCTTACTACACCGACTGGTCTAAACCTCTACCAACCATTGGCCAACCAGATCAACCTAGGATTCTATTTCGCTACTTCTTCAACAAGGATTTGAAATTTCTTCTACACGGTAGCGATGGTTCAAAGAAATACGCTACATCACTTACACTTCCGTTCCCGGCAGCCATATACTTCAACTGCATAGCCATCGAAGAAAAGGCTACCCACATGTTTTCCGGCAGCGTGGAAAGGTATGACATCGATGCAATGTACGGGATTCACCATTGGCCGGAACGCCGACGAATCTACTACCAGAGCCAGGTTCGCAAGTCTCAACATGAAGTGTTCAGTGATAAAGGGATCGTTGCCATTAAGCACGTCACTCTTTCGTCTAAATGAGATTACACCTTCCTCAAGTCTATCGTAGTCAAAAGGACAAACGAAACGGGACTATGAATTCTGTGAAGCGGACTTTTCAGAATGTCTCTCAACGACATTGAAGATCTGTATCTTACTAAAGTACAGGGAAGAATGAGACATTTCTCGATGAATTCAACGTGCATACATCAAGTCCTTACTCATCTTATCGATCATAGTGATCCAAAAACGAGTAGAAGATTTACAACTTGCTGTTGAAAATCATATCAGACCAGTGTCAACTTCACAGACTCAGCTAGAAATACCTGACATCAACCAGCTTTCAAAATACACTCTCATCAGCAAACCATTCGGAGTAGTTTACCGCAGCGAACTACAACGCAGCTGCTTGATGCATTTCACAAGTTTGGGATCAAACATTGAAGATGGGGGGATGGCTTGGCTTATAGGTTGAGGAAGATACATGAAGGAATGGTTCTCCTAGCGATGGAATTCTCAGGATAGATGGAATGTGAAGAGGATCATCACTCGTATCGATGAAAGGTTGTACAAAGGGACCGTTCAGAACACTGGAGAGCTTGTAGGTGGTCGTCCCAGTTTTCACTCACGGCTATCACGCCCGGATCGCATTCCTAGAAAGATTGATGGACTTCCTGGTACCCCTTAAACTGTTTCATTTTCATTATCAATTTGGATGTGTAATTATTTTAATGGCTTGTGCACACATAACAGTGTACAACCCACCCTTGTAAATAAAGAACCCTGTGGTACGCTTCAGTGCCACAATCCTTAGGAAAGGGAGAAAGCTTATTACTTTGAGTAAAAACTTATCAAACTTTCTTTTTCAAAGGTTTTATCAAAAGGACAAGTACTTCCCCTTATGACTTCCAAACCTCAAAAGTTAATTCACTGTTGAGGGGGAGTATTTGACTTAAAAACTTGGTCACAAATTGTCTTTGTGTAATCTTCCCACAAAACTCAAAATGGTCATATTTATTCTCAACATTTCTTCAAAATAACATTGATATGCCATTTTTGAGGGGGGGAGAAAAAAATGTGATAAGAAATATGTTGTGTTTTGCTATTGAATCCTCATGTGAAAAGACTTCAACCCATGAATTGACGAGAACTGAACAGTCATACTTGAAAAGATTTGTCTTCCAAGACTTATCCAAGTAAATTGTACCCATTCAAGAAGCTCTTGATAGACATGAACTTTGACGGGTTTGACAACTTTCGGGGTTGTCCACATCTTCAAGGTAGTTATTAGAGCTAGTTGTCGTCTAAAAGCTGACAATGTATCTCTTTAACTATGCAATGTAATCGTGTCTCGCAAGGGATTGTCTATCTTGAGTCGATCAATTCAAAAAGTGTGCGCTCTTTCCTTACTGTGCAGATTTCTGTCAAAAACTCTTAAGCACATGTGAGGGGGAGTATTTCTGAAAATCTAAAACTCTTGAAGTGTTCAAACATGTTTTTCAAACACAAACACTTCGAGAGATTTTCATGAAAATGGTTTTATGGCAATGGAGTTATAAGGTGATTAAGGTTAGGAATAACCGTCCTATGATCCGCCAGAGCCGGAGGGATCTACCCAAGGACACTACCAATAGTTAGAATTAGAAGTCCTTAGGTATGATTATAAATAGGAGAAAATGAGAATCGGAGAAAGAAGGAGTTGAAGATTTAAAAAGAAAAGCAAAGAAAAGGGTGAAAAGAAATAGCCCTCCAGATTATTCAACTTAGGGCAGACACAGGGTTCAATTCATATGCTACTGGTTGTCACTAGATGACACCGGTATTGAAGATTAAAAGGGTCATGGACCCAGTGACGCATGCACTAAACCTTCTTAGCCACTCAAGTTTCTCTCAACAGAAGCTTGTTTCATTCTCACAGGGACCCCTACGTAAACTATCGGCTTTCTCTTAGAGATTGCTGGTATTGAAGAAGGAGACCCTCTCTCTAGTCTCCGCTCAGGAAAACCAAAACGCACTATTGAGTCTAGAGCCACGAGATTCATCAAAAGATCTCATAGGTACACTTAAAATTTCATCACTTGTTGTTCAACAATAAGAACAACAGGGTCGTTATCGAGTCCTACACAGATCCTAGCTATCTGTAGAGAACATTTATGAGAGGTTCACTTTTGTGATCCTCAGTGATTGAATGGAAACTCCTGCCAGGGTCAACATCAAAGAGCCCTGACAGCAGGAACTTCCGGTAACTCCCCATGGATTACGCTTAGTGTGTCTCAACGGTCTAAGTCGTGGGGTGATGCTTCGGTGTACCTCAGCGACTCATCTGAACCGTAGATGTACTTCGGTACATCGCGTTATCTCACTTGTGGAACTTCGGTTTAGGAACGGCCTTTGTGAGAATTAGAGTTGTGTTTTCACACTATGCTGTTAACCCTCTCGAAGTTCGAACTTGTAAGTGCCGGAATCCGCTTATTACTAACCTATCTTATGTTTACTTCTTATGGAAGCTCTGGAGGGAGCTGATCGTGCAGATTCTCCACATGCTCATACCAAAATCATCACTTATGGAAGTCTCTCATATCAAAGGAAAAACAAAGTCAGAATGATTCTTCGTCAATAAGAATCTACAAATTTAAAGACTTAAAGAACTTATCAACTGTAATTAACGTTAAAGAGTGTGTGGCATGTTGAAGAAAGACGTGGAGACATTGGAAGCAACGGAATCTGACCTGATGCAGACAACAACAACATACTATCACTTTCACAAGAACAAAGAAATAAAGAACAAAGAAATCAGAAGACGTCAAGCAGAATCCTTCAAAAAAACAATTTTTACACTGGGGAGATTGTTCGAATCAAGACATTCTTCTCACAAGAAAGAAGAATGTCAGAAGACGTCAAAGCTACTATTACATCAACACCTACATCGTTATCATTCCTTAATTCATCACTCAACACTTAGGGGGAGATGTCCCTCCTAT
>OU343216.1:6991247-7065857 GCA_910596185.1 Chrysanthemum makinoi | reverse complement strand
TGAAGTTCCCAAAGAAGCAGTGATATACACCAGTCCCTAATCTTCAACAAGGTGCCAGTAACATTACAACCAGCTAATAACATACTTAGAGTATATTTCCTATTGATCACCATGAGCCTCTTTAACCATATGAGCAATAACAAAGATTCTGAAGTCTTGAAACCCAACACGCCAAATACCAAGACTTAGACGAATTCAAGACCATTGCCCAACTTTGATGCATACGCCGTATTGGATTCTACAATACACCATATATGAAACTTTGGTCAACAAGAAAAACAAGCTTGTTTTAGTTCCAATACGCCATATTCACTTCTGTGATACGGGGTATCCATGCCCTAACTTCACAAAGACATCCATGAGCCGTATCCACGAGCAACGATACGCCGTATTGGATGGCGGTTGAAGAATATTATTGTTAGGTCACCATATTTGTAACACAAGCCTCAATATGTAAGAAATAAAGATGAGATGATCGGTTGAACAAGACAAGACACTATGCATATGAAATAAGACAAGTTATGCGTATGAAATGAAATGAATTGAACAACCAACCCTCAAGTGAGGGTTTACAAGGATTATTTATAGGGCAACACTACTAGCATCCTTCCCTTCTTATGGGTTTGGGCCAAGGCTCATGGGCCTCTACACAAGCCTTAGCTTAATAACAAAACATAAAGGCCTATATTAAGCTAACTATTACATATTCATTACTAACACTTGTAATCTAGTTTAGGAGTGATTCCAACAATCTCCCCCTAAGTGTTGGTGATGAATGAAGGAGTGATAAACGTTGTAGGTGCTGATGTAATAGTAGCTTTGACGTCTTCTAACAATCTTCTTTCTTGTGAGAAGAAGTGCCTTAATTCAACAATCTCCCAGGTAGGGATCTTGTATCTTTTGAAGTATTCTGCTTTGACGTCTTTTGATTTCTTTGTTCTTAAGTTCTTTGTTCTTTGTGAAGAAAGTGATAGTATGTTGAGGTTATCCGCATCAGGTCCGCTTTCTGCTCCAGTGTCCCCACATCTTTCTCCAACATGCTCACACGCTTTTAAAGTGGATTTCAAATGATGAAGTTCTTTAGTCTTTAAACTTTGTAGATTCTTTGTTGATGAAGAATCATTATGACTTTGTGTTGCCTATGAATATGAGAGAACTTCTTTGATGATGTAGTTGGCATGAGCATGTGGAGAATCTACACGATTCTCCGCCGAAAGCATCCATAAGAAGAAAACATAAAACATGGGTTAGAAATAATCCAGCACTTACAAGTTTGAACTTCGTTAACAAAGCATAGTGTGAAAACACAACTCTAATTCTCACAAAGGTCTGTTTGAACCGAGTCCCACAAGTGAGATAACGCTGATGTACCAAAGTACACCTACACCAGATGAGTCGCCGAGGTACACCGAAGCATCACCCCACGACTGTAGACCATTTGAGACACACTTAGCGTAATCCACGGGAGTTACCGGTGACCTGCTGTCGTGGTGTTTGATGTTGACCCCGGCAAGAGTTTCCATTCAATCATCGAGAATCACAATTGTGAACCTCTCATAAATGTTCTCAACAGATTGCTAAGATCTGTGAAGGACTTGATAATGTATCACTTAAGGCCCTTATTGTTGAACAAGCTTGATGAATTGTCAAGTGTACCTAAGAGATCTTTTGATGAATCTCGTAGCTCTAGACTCAATAGTGCACTTTGGTTTTCCGAGCGAGACTAGGAGAGGGTCTCCTTTTCAATACCAAAGAATCTCTAAGAGAAAGCCGATAGTTTATGTAGGGTTCCCCGTGAGAATGAAACAAGCTTCTGTTAAGAGAAACTTGAGTGGTTAAGAAGGTTTAGTGCATCGCCACTGGGCCCATGACGACTTTGATCTTCAATACCGTGTCATCAAGTGACAACCGTAGCATATGAATTGAACCCTGCGGTTCCCTAAGTTGAATAACTGAGGGCTATTTCTTTTCACCCTTTTCTTTGCATTTCTTTTTAATTCTTCAACTCCTTCTTTCTCCGATTCTCATTTTCTCCTTTTTATAATCATACCTAAGGACTTCTAATTCTAACTATTGGTGGTGTCTTTGGGTAGATCCCTCCTCGCTCGCGGATCATAGGACGGTTATTCCTAACCTTAATCACCTTGTAACTCCATTGTTACAAAACCAATTTGCATGAAAATCTCTCAAAGTATTTATAGGTAAGAAACATTTTGTAATACTTCGAGAGTTTTATATTTGCAGAAATACCTCCACACGTTTAAGAGTTTTGACCTAAATCGATGGTGGAGAAGAGCGCGCACTTTCAAAATGATCAATTCATGATAGACAATCCCCCGCGAGACACGGTTACATTGCATAGTTAAAGAGTTACATTATCAGCTTTTAGGTGACAACTAGCTCTAATAACTACCTTGAAGATGTGGACAACCTCGAAAGGTTGTCAAACCCGTCAAAGTTCATGTCTACCAAGAGTTTCTCGAACGGTACATTCTACTCGACAAGTCCCTTTGAGACACATTTACATCACTAGCGAACTAGTTTGAAATTATTACCCGTCCCGGACAAGTCTTTACGAGTTACTAACATTTCAGAGTTCGTCAATCTGGTTAAGTCTATTTCACACGAAGATTCTCTGCAAGTTACAAACATATTTCTTATCACATAAATTTTTCTCCCCCTCAAAAATGGCATATACATGTTATTTTTGATGAAATTTTGATATCGAATATGTCCATTTCGAGTTTTGCGGGAATATTAACACAAAGAACAATTTGTGAACAAAGTTTTTGGTTGACAAATACTCCCCCTCAACAAGTGATATAAACTTTTGAGGTTTAGAAAAACATAAGGGGAAGTACTTGTTCTTTTGAGAAAAACTTTGAAAATAAAAGTTTTGATTAGTTTTACTCAAAAGTAAGAAGCTTTCGCTCCTTTTCTAGGATTGTGGCACTGAAGCGTACCACAGGGTCCTTTAATTACAAGAACGGGTTGTACACTGTTATGTGTGCACAAGCCATTGTCATTATAAAACATCACACAACCAAGTAATGAGAATGAAACAAATCAAGGGTTACCAGAGAATCCGTACTCCAAGAATAACCTGTGAATGCCGACGTTGATAGCCTGTGAGAGAAATGTTGGGACGACCACCTACGAAACTCTCCAACGTTCGAACGGTCCTTTCCGAACCTTTCATCGATGCGACTGATGATCCTCTTAACATCCCCTTTCTCCTTCAATTCCATCTCTTCTTGACCCTATGCTTCATGTATCTCCCTTAACCGATAAGCTAAACCATCCCTGACGTTCTTCAGTGTATGATCCCTAAACTTATGAAGCTCTCTCTAGACGCCATCAAGGGCGGTGTAGTTTACTACGGTAGACTACCAAACGGTTTGCTGATGAGAGTGTATTAAGGAAGGTGGTTGATGTCGAAGGTCTAGCTGAGGATGGTGAGGTTGACACGTGTCCTGATATGATTCCACGGCAAGTTGTAAGTCTTCTACACGTCCTGGATCACTATGCTCGGATGAAGATGAGCAAGGACTTGATGTATTCACGTTGGATTTCTGTCGGAATGTCTCATTCTTCCCTGTACCTTGGCAAGATACGATCTTCAATGTCGCGAGAGACAAATTTTGAAAGTCCTTCACTCACATAGCTCTTGTCTTTTGACCACGATTTTCTTGAGAAATGTGTAGTCCCATTTTGACAAGAGAGTCTCAACGATCCCTTAATCACTAAACACTTCATGTGTAGACTTTTGAACCTGGCAGCTTTTATAGAAGATTCTTTGGCGTTCAGGCCAATAGTGAATCCCATACATCGCATCAATGTCATACTTCTCCACGCTGTTGGCAAACATGTGAGCAACCTTTTCTTCGATGGCTATGCAGTTGGAGTATATGGCTGCCGGGAACGGAAGTGAAAGTGATGTAGCGTATTTTGACACACATCGCTACCATGTAGAAGAAATTCCGTGTCGTTGTTGAAGTAGCGAAATGGAATTTTAGGTTGATCCTGGTTGGCCAATTGTAGGTAGAGGTCGGTTCGGTCCTCGTAGTATGAAGCCTTGTCCTCTCGTGAAGTCAATGTTCGCTCGGGTTGAGCCAATCGATGTTGTTAACATGGCTCGTTATGTTTTCAAGATGATATTCAACTTCAATAGCACTTTCCGAAGCTGTCTTTGAGCAGTTTGAAAAGCGTCATTCTTGATGCTTTAACTCTCGACTTGGTCATCTTCTTCACCCGAAACTTTTCTTGAAGTAACTTAGCATGCTCCAATGTTTGACCTTCTACCATATCTTGACCTTCGGTAGGAGGGAGTAGCATCAACAAGTGTAGAAACCATTCGTATTCTCGTGTCATCTTCGTCTAGATGAGACTTGACATCGCCTTAGTCGCCTTCTTCTTCTTTGGCCTAGATGAGGATGCTGGTTTCTTTGCCGTGGTCGGGAGAGGTGGGTTGTTGTTGGGGCTCGTGGACTTCTCATCGTCACCACCCGTGTATTCGAGTGATCACCGGTTTTCTCTGTCAGTGGTGACTCGAGTCCCAGGTTTGTCACAGAACTTGGTGGAGAACTTCTCGGTTGAGTCCTTTGGGGTGGTGGCATGGAGGATGATTCACCGCCTTCGGGCGTTAGGCTCGTATCTTTGTCCTTATCCCATCATCATCGTCTCTTGGACGCTTAGGCCAAGCTTGGTCCTTGCATGAAGTCTTGAGTTGATATTCCAGTAAAGCCTCAAGTAGTTTACTTTCGTCAGAGGTGAGAGTTGTAGATCGTTGAGACAATTGTAGCACCAGCTTGGAAATCAACTCTCAGATCAGAGAGAACTGCAGGCTCAATTGGATTGATCATCATTGTTACCGGGGTGGATTGCATTGTTTGCTTGACCAATTTCATGAGATTTGGATAGAGCTGTCTAGTGAACATCTCCCTTGTAACTCCAGGAACAGTGTCGAAGAAACTTGTGAGTATATTCTCTTGCCGCCTTCCATTTCCTTTGGAAATCTCCTTTGATAAACCGATATGCTCCCTTTCTTTCAACAACTCGCTTATCCCGCTTTGAAGAAAGTTGATTTCTGTCACGAGTTGATTCAGCTTTTGTTGGTCACGTCTTTCTTCCTGACTTGCTTGACAGCATTGACAATCTTTGTCTTAGCTTGGGATATCCAAGATTCGGTTGGTTTCTTCATCGACTTGGATGTGGATCTTGTTGTGCCTTTGGATGGTGGAGGTGAAGAGTGAGAAGACGAGTCCTGATGATGAGACATGAGGAGACTCTCGTGGTCTTGGTGGCTCGAAGTTTGTTCCTTGGAAGCGGTTGGGACATCTAGAAGAAAATCATCATAATCAACTTCATCTTTCCAGACTTAGCCATTTTTTCAGCCTTAATCCTAGCTTTTCCTCATTTGAGCTTGAACTTCTTTATCTCGCTTTCTTTAGTCGCACCCCAGCATCTTTATCATAAATCTTCCGCCTCTTCCCTTTCTGGTTCCTCAAATTCATAGGTGATAGTGTCCTCCAGTCGCCGTTGTTGTTGATCGTGGGTAATGGTACCGCCTCTTATCGGGTTGATTAACCGCATCAGGAACTGGTGTAGATAGTGCACCACCACTTGACCCTTCGGGGCCACGAGTTTGTTCCTTTACGAACTCTTTGGCAACGTGTTGGAGTATGATATTCTTCACCTTTTCCCTGTAGTCTCTGCCCGCTTGTTCTTCATCCGAGCCTCCTCTTCTAGCTCAAGAATGGAGTTTTGCCTTTACCTTTATCACGGACTGGAGGTTTTGCTACTGTTGAGTGTCATCGTTGGAGTTCGTGAGTAGATGACCTCGTCCGTTCAGCCTCGGAGTCCCTCGGTAAGCTTTTGTGCGGTTCGGCTTGGGAATAGGAATGGCTTTAGAGGGAATTTTCCTTTGTGAACATGAGTCCTCTTGGGATACTTCACTCTCGCTTGTAATGCTTCCTGACTGCGCCTCCTCGGTTTTCCTAGTAGGTGTACCAGCGGACTTTTCATCAAGGAAACCTACTTTGCCTTCTTCAACTGCCACCAAATATCGTTTGTACGAATACGTTGTTTGATATCAGTGATAAGATAATCTGGCAAGACTGCACCTTGTTTCTTTGTTGTAGAGTCCTTAATCGGACGGTGAGTGTGGGCTCATACAAACCGGAGTGTTGTTTGGGGTCATCAAGTCTCAAGGGAATATCATGATTATACCCTAGAGCTCTTTGGATCAACAGTTTGGTGTATCTGATATACGGGATCTTGGTGCCAAGCCTTTTAAGGAAAGTCATCATGTCGTCCCATATCAGAGCTTCAACTTCTATGTCTTTCTTGTTGACCAAAGCCCAAAATATTTGTAGTTCCATGAGCTTGGGATGCTCATGACCACTATCACGTCCAAAAACAGATTTTGCAATCATTATGTAGAGGGTTCTCCATGGCTAGGGAATGTTCTTGAGATCAACAGATGAGTGCTTTGTGATAACCCCGGTAGCTTCATCATAGCCGATGTCGACCACGAACTGGAGAATGACCTCTTCAGTTGGAGTGGCATTGAATGAGTAGGTTGGATGACAGGAATGAGAAGAATGGCCCCAAACTGTTGGTGTGATGGTAACTTGTTTGTTGTTAAGGGTCACCGTCACAAACATTTTGACCTTTGATCTTTCATTGTATGCTAGAACGGTGAATGTAGATCTCCCACAAGAGAGCGAGTTTGTGAGCATGTTCGATAAGTGAGCTTCATCCGCGCAACCGCATGAAGACTCGAACAAGAGAAGGTATCAAAATCGACTCTGAGGTTGTTCTTTCCGATCTTCATAGGGTAACCATGAAGGAAGATATCAATAAGTGAGAACATTTGGTGCATCCACATTTTGCATTTGAGCGCCCATGTCGTGATCTGAAAGATATTTAGCCAAAAGAACCAACATATCGAAATACATTACGTTAGTCAACAGTTGATTTTATTGTCTATTTATTGAATGTGATATGTCAATGATTGTTACGAGTCCAATGTCACTTGTTAGTCCAATAGTCCACAGACGTCGTGAGTAGATTAACTTTGAGTTTTAAAGTCCAAGTTTTCACTTATTTTTTACAACTTATTAAACATTTAAGCTTATTAGTGACATTTTTGGTTTCGTGGCGTTATGATTTATTTATTTACATGTTTGCACGCATAACAATTCATAATTTTGGTTAAAACTAGGCTTAGGCGTAGGTTTTGCAAGCTTATGCTTAAACATGAGTGGTTATACGCGTAAGCATAAGCTTATGCGTAGGATCTTGACTTACGTAGTAAGAAATATTATGTAGGAAAAGAGGGCCTTATGCGTAAAGCTTACGCGTAAGCGTATATGGAACCTTACGCTTAAGGCTTACTTGTAAGAGTGAACCTTATGCATAGAGTTACGCTGTCACGCATATCCTTCACGGATACGCGTAGTCCCATTGTAGAACCCACGCGCAAAGGTTACGCGTAAGATTTCTCTTACGCATAACATTCTACGTGTAAGGTGATCCTTATGCGTAGATGTTCAAGTAACCTTGATTCTGAATTATTCACGCGTAGAAACCTGAAATAACTTCATCATATCACCAATATTAACATATGCATTCATTCCTTTTCAGTTCTAAACAAGAATACTCATTAAAGCAGTTATGCGAAAAATGACTTATGCGTAAAACTTAAACCCTAGTTTTCAAGAATTACGAGTAAGGATTCTAGCCATAGGATATGCACCAAAGTTTTTCTGGGATGTCTAGGAAGCTTATTGAGTTATTTTATCCAAGTTTTAACATCAAAACCTAAGCGGATAAAAAATACCCAAATTCTATGAACATAAACCCTAATTTTCAATTTGAACGCAATTGGTGTTTCTGCGTAAGTTCTAAGCCTGGATATGATCAATTCAACATGTAAACAACATCAAACAACTATTTTTTAACCAGAAACACTCACATTTGAAAATACCCAAAATTACGCATAAACCATAATTTTCAAAATCAATCAATTCATGTTTCTGGTGAGTTATAATGATAAAAATGGTATCATAGAGATTAGACAAACGTTTTGACTCTACCATCTTAACCAAAAAACACTCACACTTGATTATGTGTTCATACGCTATGCAGAACACAAAATCACACCTAGATAAAAATCTAACCGTTGGTTTTAAAAACGATTCAAAACCCATGTTTAGATAATTACAAAGAGCGTTTTAACACTTACAAATTGATGATCAGAAACACGGATTTGATGGTTGAATGTTAGGCGTAAAGATATGGGTGGTTGTGTAATAAATGTTGTGAGTAAATATGTTTAATAAAATTAGGTGGAGTGTTTTGTTAAAAATACATTGAACTTTTGGCACATTCCCTCCACCTAAACATTTACATCCAACGCCCATAACTTCCATTTGGTTACCAATCGAAAGATATTTGGAAAGAAACTTGACGACACTCCCCCTCGAATTAAGAAATAATGAAATTTTATAAATTTTAGTCCGAGGAGTGTCAGTGAACCAGAAATGTGACCACCGTAATCAAAGACACAATCGAGATAAGGTAACATAAAAACAAGGTTTTATGAAACCGAAAAAATATTTACGTTCTCCCCCTCAACACTTGACAGATAAAATTACTGAATTTTGAAATAGTAAAGTGTTGACGGAAGATTTATACTTGCCATGTTACAAGAAATATAGATAGAAGAATATTTTTGTTGTTTTTATCAGATTTTATATTTTTGTATTTTGTTTTTGAAAAAATATTTACAAAAGAGGTTTTGGTGTTTGACTGGTTTTGAGAATGTTTTAAAATTTCATCCAGTTCCTCTAGACTCAAACATTGCATACCAATCCGGTGGACCAACTCATTAAACCTAGCAGGAGCTAAGGTTTTGGTGAGAAGATCCGCTTGGTATTCGTACCCACAAAGTATAATTCAATAGTACCCTTTCCACGTGCTCCTTGATGAAATGATATCGAAGATCGATGTGCTTTGATTTAGAGTGTTGAACGGAGTTGCACGAGATCGCAATAGCACTTCATTGTCGCAGACATCGGGATTTTGTCAAATATGTAACCATAGTCTTCGTTGTGTTCGCATCCATATGACTTGAGCACAACACGCCGCATGGCTACATATTCCGCTTCTATTGAGGACAGCGACGTACAATCTTGCATCTTTGATTGCCATGACACCATTTTATCACCAAGAAATTGTAATGCCCTAGTACTTTTCCGTGAATCTAAGCATCCCTGCGGATCGGCGTCTGAAAAAGCTATTAGCTCAAAACCAGAATCCTTTCGGATACTAGATCCCCAAGTTAATGGTTCCCTTGATGTATCGGAGGATTCTTTAGCCTCAGAGAGGTGAGTTTCAGTTGGTCTTGACTGATAACGGGAGCAAAGAAATACAACAAAAACAATATCAGGCCTGCTAGCTGTTAGATACATGAGAGACCCAATGATACTTCGGTATTTGGTAGGGTCCACCAATTTCCCATGTAAATCGGCGTCTAGTTTCTTGGTATGAGCCATTGGTGTGGCATAGGTGTCACAGTTTTGCATTCCAAATTTATTTAAAAGTTCAAGGCATATTTGGACTGACTTAGGAAAATACCACGGGGTGATTGATGAACTTGCATTCCAAGAAAGAATGTGAGTTCACCCATCATTGACATTTCAAAATGTTTTGTCATTAGTTTTGCAAAAGCATTTGAGTATTTTAAATGTGTTGACCCAAAAATGATGTCATCCAAATAGATTTGAACGATTAATATGTGTGCCCCGTGATATTGTATGAAAAGTGTAGGATCGACCGAACCTTTGGTGAAATTATTGGCAATGAGGAAGGATGATAACTTATCGTACCACGCTCGAGGAGCTTGTTTGAGTCCGTAGAGAGCTTTGTTCAGTTTGTAAACGGTTCGGGAACTCGATCAACGAATCCATCCGGGCTGGCTCATGACATAGACCGCTTTTCGTTGACCATTCAAAGCGTTTTGACGTCCATCTGAAAGACCGTTATATTCATATGAGCCGCGAACGCCGAAATATCCGAAAGCCTCAAGACGAGAAACCGAGCGAATGATTCTTCAAAGTCTATACCCTTCCCTGTCTATAACCCTTAGGCACCGACGCTTGACTTGTTTCGACATGTTCCTTCAAGATCCAATTTGTTTTTCCAAATCCATTTGAGACCAATGACGAAAAATCATGTTGGTCTTTCAACCAATTCCCATACTTCAAGGCGTTTAAACTGATTGAGTTCTTCCTGCATGGATTCAATCCAGTTGTATTTGGTCATTGCGTCTTTAATGTTTTAGGTTCGATTGGCAGACAGTGAGTGCATAAATGCAATGTTCACCGTCTGTGTGAAGACGTTGTCTCGTTACGACGGGTTGATTCAGTTACCAATGTTCTCTAGAGGATGGTCTTTTGTCCAACGATGAGTGGAAGGTTGATGTTGATATACATTATGCATATTGGGAGGATTCAAATGGCTTGTAGATGATTCCGCAACATCTGGTGCAACAGTTTCATTAGCAAACAGGTTGAAGAACGCATTTGATTAAAATCGAGGTGGGGGTACCTCATTGTTCAACATCATCACTGGTTCAGCGTCGTTGGATGCAGTTTGTTCAACTATTGTTGTAGAGTCAACGGTGGTGCTTCTTCTGGTAGTTGTTGTAGCAGTGTATCGTATGGAATATGATCGTTGAGCAATGAAACATTGGATACACCCGAGCACGTTCATCAATATCATCACTAAACAGAGGAGAAAATAGCTTTTCCATTTGTTGACGAGTAAGCTCGGGGCTTGGTTCAGCTGATGATGGGGTTTGAGGGAAGTTTAAACGGTTGTGCCGGGTTCCAAGTGTTATGCTTTAAGCCATTTTCAGTAAGCTCATCGAAATTTACATGAATCATTTCCATAACCTGCTTTGTACGACGATTCCAGATCCGGTAACCTTTAGAATTATCACAGTATCCAATAAAGACTCCAATTTTAGCTTTGGCTTTGAGCTTTCCAAAGGCATCACGATCATTATTCGTAGCGAGGATCCAAATATGAAAGTGTTTGAGATTCGGTTTACGGTTTTGGATAAGCTCATAAGGTGTTTTGTTGTAGCGTTTGTAATCAATAAAGCGATTCTGAGTGTAGCATGCGCTTGAGATACTTCAGCCCATAAGTAACTGAAGTTTAGCATAGATTAACATCGTTTCGCAGCCTTCCACTAACGCATTCGTCTTTCAACAACTCCGTTTTGTTCTGGGGTAATGCAATTGATGTTTGATGCTCAATTCCTACTTTCTCATAATATTCACGAAGTGTTTGATTCACAAATTCAGTTCCTTTGTCTGTTCAATTTGTCCGACGGTTCCAGAATTGAACTTGAATTTTCATGAGAAAGGTGATGATCATCTATGGAGTTTGATCTTTACTTCGAAGAAAATAAACCCAAGTCCATCCGGAGTAGTCATCTACAATTACCAAGATGTAGCTTGCCATTAATCGTCTACACGCATCGGGCCACACAAATCCATGTGAAGAAGATGAAGCACATGCTGAGATTTGTGTTCCACCTTTGAAGGAAAATGAGCACGAGTGCTTTTTACTTGTTCACAAGCTGAACATAGGTGATCTTTAGAATACCGGAATCTTGGGAGACCTTCAACAAGTTTGTATCGAGCAAGGTTGGTTATGGTTTGAAAGTTTAAATGTGAGAGACGCTGGTGCCATAGCCAAGATTTTGTAGATGTTGCCTTTGAAAGGAGACGGATGGGAGATGAAGCAATCATGTCTTGCATTGAGATTGTGTATAAACTTGAGTTGCGGTGCCGGACATAAGATCGTTTCCTTGTAGATCACTTAATGAAACAAGTTTTCTCCCAAGCAACCTCCAAATCTCCATCACGAACTGACCTAATTGAGAAGAGATTATGACCGAGACCTTCCACATAATAAACCCTGCTAATTTTGATGTTACCATTGATGTAATCTTTGTAGCCCATGATAGTGCGAAGTGATCATTCCCGAACCGACAAAGGCCAATGAACTTTGCAATAAAGTTTTATAAAGTTTGAGATTGCCTGTCATGTGTCGGGAACATCCGCTATCAACAATCCAAAGGATGATCTGTATTACCTGCATTACACACGACGAAAAGATGGAATAGAAGTAGATGTGGAACCCAAGAGTTTGAGGGTTCCGGAGCGTTATAGTAGAAACACACATATCAATGATTTTAGGTATCCATTTAAATCGTAGTGTATTATGTAAATTACGCCATCTCCAACTATTCTTTGCTTTAGTCTTAGTGAATGAACTAGGTGGTACTACGTTCTTTGGAGGTGATAATGGAGCTATAGGGACATCAATGCTTTTCTTAGAATCTAAAGAGGGCGGTTTACCAAGCATAGACTTAGAAGCTTTAGTGGGCCTAGTGGTATCCTTTCTTAGGATTCCTAAACGACAAGATAGTTTTAGCAACACATTTATCATGACAATCGAAGCATACTTTTACCATATAACACAAGAAGCTCGACTTAACATCAAAAGTACTTAAGGTTCAGATTCGTTACATCACTTTTCCATTACATTTTCAGACGAAATATCTAAAGTGGGTGCAACTTGAGTTTTATTCAAAGTCCTAGGGTGTTCTTCTTACCAAAGACTTTATTGTTCTTTTCTTCGTTGCAACTTCATATTCTTCCTTGTATTGCTCCTAGGTGTGAAGTGCAAGGCGTTGGGAAAGAGGCAACTATTCCTGTTTCAGTAGAGGGAAGCACATTAGTTTCTTGTGGTTTGTCATTAGACGTTCTAGAGTCATTTTGAATCAGTTTAGGTGCGATACTACAGTTTTACTCTATCCTATCTTCTTAAGTTTCACCATTTTAAGATCATGGAGAGTGTGTAACAAATTAAGATTTTCAGTACGAGTAAGACCATCTCATCGTAAGACATCTTTCATGTATGCAAGATGATCATCAAGGTCTTTTGACGCTTTAGCACGAGTCTTTTTGAGTAAATCAGATATGACATGTAAGATATAACTTTCACATACACATCATAACATTAACACAATGAGCACATAGATGGTTTTAGAGAGAGAAAGAGTGGGACATTCTAGTGAGAGAAACTTGTGGAATATTAGATTACCAAAGAACATCCAACCCACTACCTTGCAAGGTAGAGGGTATTTATAGGTTAACAACTAAACGACTGACGGTACCGTGCGGGACGCAGCACCCCACACAAACTACCTTACTAACTAACTACATAAAACGGACTAATGACCAATCTACGAGCTAACTTGTGTTAGATAATAGTTGGGGTGACCGACTCTTCAATACAGGAATTATCGAATTCCTAACAATCTCCCCTAAGGAGGTCACCCCATGATTTACATGACAGACCATAACATTTCTTGACTTGGTTCTTGAGCTCGCAGACTTTCATACATCAACATCGTAAACTTGGTGCATAGGTGGTGCAACTTCAAAGTCAGGAAAGATTTGTACTTTAAATTGGAGGTCCATTTCTGATTCACGTGATAGTAAATATGAACCAACTTTTGAGATCATCAGCTTATCAAGAATCTCCCGACACATCCTTAGTGGTGTTGGTATACTGTGAATTTGTGACATTAGGACCGACATGCTCACATTCTGGATCATGATATCTTCTCATCAGAGTAGGGAAGCTTTAGTTGATTCATGATATTGGTAGCGCGTAGCGAAGCATGGAGTAAAATATGAGTCATTGATGCACCAATCATGATTTCTTTTGAGATGAATGTGTTAGGTGAGCATGCGGCTATGGATTGTCCGCTTCATTCTAACACTGCAAACGTCGGGCGCATTCGCATACAACAGTTAGCATAAATCGCACGAAAGTGTCTTTGATCACTTTCGTTGAATTGAGGTACACGGCCCACGTTCCTCTGATCAGACATGTACCGCCTCGCGGATCGTAAATTTCCGAAGAATTTCCTTGACAGGGTTTCGCAGCTGCTCTAGCTGTTCTCAAACCGAAATGTCTCAAAGAAGACAAACGAAGTGAGTGAATCAGCGAATTTTAAGTCCACTTGACATGAAAATAGATTTGAAAAACAATCGTGTATTGCTCAATAGAAATTGTTTTGCAATACAACGAAGGTTTTATTGAAAATCAATTATCAATCATAAAACACCTTTTGGTTTGAAAAATGAGTACACGGTCGATGTGCTAAAGAAAAAGTTTGTTAAGCACAAAGACCGGTTTTCAAAGGTATCCGTCAATCCCTAACCTGAACCAGGATTGATTCAAGAGATTGAATCGCCCCATTGTTTCTGGTCAGTTGTCACATGGTTGATCCATATAATAGATCTCACATGCCACCTACCAGTAGCTTGTTTGATGTTGGCTCCAGAAGGCTTTCCATCTTCATTGTGAATGTGTAAACACATCACTCGATGTTCGGCAATACCACAAGGATAATGTAGGACTCAAAATATAATCTCTTTCCACATTGTGTGAAACGGAGAGTCTTCATTGAAAGTGTCCTAATGAGATTTATTGATGATCTCGTGGCTCTAGACTCAATTTGTGCATATTTGGATCCTGTGCCGGAGACTAGGGAGAGGGTCTCCTTCTTCAATATCAACAATCTCTAAGAGAAAGTCGATAGATAATGTCGGTTCCCGTGAGAATGAAACAAGTCCTTTTAAGAGGAACTTGAGTGGTTTGGGAAGTTGTAGTGCAACGTACTGGGTCCATGACGTCTTGTCTTCAAACCGATGTTACCAAGTAGCATATGAATTGAACCCGTTTCGCCTAAGGTTGAATAAATGGAGGGCTATTTGTTTTCACCCTATTCTCATTCAATTCCTTTTAATTCTTCAACCCCTTCAGTGCTTACCGAGACTTCATAACTAGAACCTTTTTGGGTTTATTCCAGATTCAGTCTTAGTCCGCACTCTTCCCATATCTCATTTTTCTCCTTTTATCATCATGCCTAAGGACTTCTACACTAACTAGTGGATTGTCCCTGGTTAGATCCCTCCGGCTCAAGGATCATGGGAACCAATACCTAACCTTATCATCCTTATATCACCGTACATAAAGTAAGGTTGGTCGATCTATTTGGTATTGTTTATCCGCCATTGATCCAATTGAAAACCATTTGAAAGTCAATTCAGATACTTGTGATATATTATCAAAGCATTTTGTACCTGAATTGTTTTGATATTTTTAGAACGAGAACTCCCCCTCAACATGTGCATCAAGTATTTGAAATTGTTTTGCACACGGAGGCAAGAGGAAGAAATCAACTTTTTTGTTTACCATTTTCTAAAAAATAACACCATCACTTCCTTGATCAAATCACGTAGATAAAGCATTTTCAGGAAGGATGAGGTTTCCATAAATTTGCTCCCCTCAATATCGCGGTAGTAGAAAGAGTTTTGCACATACTAGAGGGAACCCTTTATCATCAAAGGATTAGAAGCCATGTGATCAAGGTACTTTAAAAATATTTAAAGTGTAGTGTACCCTGATGACATGAATTTGCAAAGAGAGTTCTCCCCCTTAATATATGCTTCGAGATTCAAAAATTGTTTAGCACATATAAGAGAGAAGTTTGCACAAAAATTGGTCATCTTATCTTTTAACATCTTTCATATTTATATCACATTTTCTCCCCGATCAAAAATCTTAAATCCTTTGAGATTTTGGATCTCAAGTGATTTAAATACGTATGAGGTAAAATATTTGTAGGAGAAAAATGTGTCCGATTTTATATGATAAAGACAATGGACAACACAGATGTTTCCCCTTTTCACAAGGGGAAACCATAGTACAAATCCTAGCACTATTACATGTATTACAGTTGTTCATATTTATTACACCACATATTACACAAAGTAAAAGAAACATAAACGGTATCCTGAAGAAGTCTTCATTCAGCCTCAAGAAGTTTGTAGTGACCATCACGGAGCCTTCCACCAACAAAGCTTTCAAGGCTGCGGAAGATCCTTCGGTCTTGAGTTCGTCGATTGCAGCAATGAAATGTTCACATCTCTTCACATCATCCTCACCCAAAAATGGTTTTAATCCAAGATTTCATATCAAGTTTGGCTTCTTTCACTCTGGTGTCAAGTTCTTCTTCAACCATTTTGAGCGTACCATCACTAAACTTGTAGAGTTCACATAGACGCATAAGCATACGCGATCCATATCTGTCGGTGAAGATGACGGCTCTAGGGGTGTCAAGAACTTTGTATTCTCGATGAAATTCATGCCCAACTGCATTCCATTGAGGACTTGTGAGGTTGACCCTGGTTTGGTAGCTTTCAATGCCAACAAAGTCCTCAACTCGTTTCCAATGACTAGGCCCTGATCCAAAGAGTGACAAATGCAGAGAGGCCTTTTCTCAATGCAGTAAGTGCTCCGTGTGTCCTTGAAGATTTAAGAGATAGAGATCTTCGAAATCATTTGGCGAAGATGTTTGAAGTCGCTCTTCAATGGTGGTATACACTTTGAGGTCAGCTCTTTTAAGGACAATCTTCTTCAAGTACTCATATCCATAGATCGGGAAGATCTCTACACTGACAACGCTTAAGATTTGCGGCTTTGATCCGACATTATTGCGTCTTTTGTCAGCACCATGTCTTTCTATGTAGAACATCTTCTTTTTGAACCACCAGTGGGAAATACCATAAGAAGCTGCAATATCATACTTTTGTTCTTCATTCCAGAATTGATCAGAACCATCTGCTCAAGCCCCTGACGAGTAGGTTGCACTTCATCTTTGATATTGATAGAGCGTGTCTTCTTTCCTCGAGCGAGCACAAGAAAGTCCAAGTCGTGATTGAAGAAGAATTCTGAATAGTCTTCTGACCGTGTCACCACCAAGAGGAAGAGATTTGTTGACATTGAAGAATGATTTGATCATTGACTTGGTCATTTAGCATCTTATGGCATTCTTCCATCTGATATTGAAGATGATTTGCATCTGAGTGGAAGACTTTGACAATTTCGTAAGCTTGACCTTCAAGATCTCTTGGTGTTATGGATGAGATGCTCTTCCGTTCACAAAACCATCAAATGAAACTTCCCATATCACTGTAGTGTGAAGAGATTCTTCACCGAGCGTAATTAGTGATAACTAATGCCCAATTGTTGTCGAATCATAGAGTCGACTGATGGTCCATGGTTCTGGAGAAGGAGGTCTATCTTCCACAATGCTTTGAATTGTGTTCTTGAAGGAGCAACTCGATGTAGTGCGATTCCCACCATGTAAGAATCAAACCAAGTTTTGAGGGCTTAGGAATATGATTTGTTGATGCATTATCTTCATCCGTTCTGAGTGCCATGACTTGAGACTCTTCGTGAACCACTTGATCATCAGGAATAGAAGTGGATGTGGAGGTGAAACTTGAATCAATCGTCGCCCGTGCAGCAGATTTCTTGAAGTACTCTGTTTGTTTGTAGAGTCTGATTGATTGGACGGTTTTGGAGGTGATGATGGTGGCTGTGATGGAGGTGAATTGGTTGTTGAAGAAGGACCATTACCGAAGTTCCAGCGCCTCCGTTGGTGGAGGATCTTCGCGATCTTTGCGATCCTTCATCAATGCTTCCATCACAACTGTCCCTCTTTTTAGCTTCTCGACGTCAACCTTAAACTGCTCATAATTATCGAACTTAATAGATTCTTCAAGAGCTTCAAAGAGTTTACTGTGAACCCCATGTTTGTCCCTTCTCATACATCCTTTCACGCAGAGTGCTCTCATATCGGAGATGGGAGGTCCTTGAAACGTCTAAGAAGTGGAGCCTCATAGCCCATTCCACGGATCCTTGACTTCTCCTTCAATAGCGGTGAATGGCTTCATTGAAGTTGAGGTGCTCCAATCTATAGACTCGATCCACCAGAGATTCAACAAATTTAGGAAGTTGCCTTTCCAGAGCTTCTATCCTTTTAATGGCTTTATCCAGTAGTTGATGTGAGTTGAGAATCGTGGATGGGAAGCGGTGGAGCATCCACATCAAAACCATAATGAAGGATCAGGAATTGGCGACGATGTTGGGGGTGTCTGTACAGATGATTGAGTTGGTAAGGGAGGTGGAAGTGCGGTTGCTAGTGAAGATGCCTTGACATTGGAGGAATGGTCGAAGTGTCTTCTTGGATGCTGCGGCAGTGTACATGGATTGTGCAGAATCTAAAGTTTTGTCATTAATGAATTGATCGCCAAAAGAGAAATCTTCATCAAGATTCTTAAGTGAGGATAGAGAGTTAGTGGACAGATTTGGTTCATCCATCTTCAAGGTCTCATCAGATCTTGTCTCAAGGTTCTCCTTCGAGTCCTTTTGTAACAGAGTGTCAACCTTTAGTCAGATTGAGTCTCCAAGTGTAAGAGATTCCTTAAACGTTTCAGGAACCTTGACCACTCCAGATAGTTCCTTAGCATGTGATGATTCTGTTCTTCTCTTCAACTCATATTGATTTGTGGTGCTTGATGGAGATGATGAGATAGTTAAGAGCATGTGAGCACTTGTTCGGTTCAACACTTGCCACCCCTTTACCCTTGTCATGTGTCATTGGGGTTGGTTGTCGAGGTAGTTGAGCGGGTTCTCTTAACACAACTCCACCTACTGGAGCTTTAGCATTCTGACTTTCTAGACTTTGCTGAATTCCAAGTTGCGTCGCATCGTCTTCATCGAGTTAGCCTGGTAACACTCCTTGGAATCTCAGTTTTCTCACCAATCTCCTTTTCCACATTCTTTCTCTTTACTTTCTGCTTCTTGGATACGGGGTCAGACTGTGGAGACCTTTCAAGTCTCTTTTTAGGAAGAGAGGCATAGGATGCTTGTGAGGCTGACTTGGTCACGGGAGCATTTGGTTGTAAAGGAGAGGGTGTGACATCAGCAGAGAGTTTGGTTGCTCTTTTCATGTATTGCTTGAAGTAGTCCTTCTTCTTGATATCTTCTGTGAGAAGACGATCATGAATTGGCAATCCAAATACTTCTTTATCCGTACCTCTAGGAACATATTTCAGGTTTCCTAAAACAAATTCATCTTCTGCTTTGTGTAAAGTTGATTCAGACCTAGGAGTGAATTTATGAGTTTGTTGTAAGTACTGGATAACAAGCTTAGAGAATCTGATGATGGGAATTACAAGCTTGTTCTGTTTCTTTCGGCCTTGAGCATTGTTCAGGAAATAGGTTCTATCAGATATGAATGTGTTCATTGATAACGAGAATTCTTCCCAAATACGATCAGAGACATTCACATCAACCCTATTAACGATTCCCCATAGGATTTGCAAGATAGGTATTCTCACTTTATCGAACCCTGAAGTTTTCCCAGATAAGCATAAGTTCAGAATGGTTGTAATAGCTCTCCAAGGTTGATACATGTGTCCGGTGACGATGTCAGATGCTCTTGAAATACTCTTCTGATAGCCCAACCCAATTAGAAATACTATCAGATCGTCAGCACAGTGGAGATTCAGAACGAACGTCAGGGTTACATGGTGTGATTCCAAGAGCCTTGCTCAGAATATCAGAATCAATTGTGAACTCCCTATTATCCAGTCTGCAAGAGTACTGTGCAATGATTTTGTTCCATTGAACGGTGTTCCAGAATTGTTGAATGTAAATGGTCGGGATTGAGCATTGCTTGGTAATTGCTCCGAAGAAGTTTGTGTTTTTGAGGATGTCAATAGAAACTTTGAGAATCGGATTTTGTTGAAGCCTTTGAAGGTCCACATAACAGTTGCTTTTTCCGATAACAGCCCATTGACTCCTGGGAAGGATTTCTTCGTCTGAAAGAACTTTTGATGATGCCGAAGGGGTAGCGCTCATTTCTGGGATTGAACTTGCCATTGATGTTCTGAGTAATCATACCATCAACAGTAATGAGTGGGAACAGGTTAGATGATACATAGTAAGTGAGACAGCATTGAGAGCACCCTTATGACATAGAAGTAGTAACACAGAAGAAGTTCCCAACACATACGGAGAAAGATAGAGTGGCAAAGATTGCAACTATATAACAACTTTCAACTATATGATAACATACATAATTTGGATATATCAATGAAGTACAATCATAAAGATAAATGATTCATGACAAGCTTATAAGGGATATAAAGGGCAAAAGAGTGCATTTCAAAGTGATCATGACATGAGCCAAGATACACATGTAAAAGTGATATAACACATATGTATGAGGCAAAAAGTAACATTTGGCAGTCGTGAGAGAAACCAAGTACCTTTTGCCTAAACAGAGATGTCATAACAGTTTTCATAGAGTATGTTGATTCAACAAGTCGAATTAGGAGATCCTAAGTGTTGTGAGAGTGAGATCATCTTAAGCAAAAAAACTTTGAACATTTTAATAATCCTTGACCCTAAACATGAAAGTAAACCATGTTGCAAACTTGTAAAGACAAGTCGTCATCTAGAGTCACAAACACGTTGCTAATAGTTTAGCACACTAAGTCGCTATGCTAATTTGCTAGCTAGTAAAGTTAAGTCGCCATGAACAGTAACTCAACCAAGTCGCTACAAAGCAGATAACTAAGTCGCTAGGTTATTAATTCGCTAACTTGTAAATACAAGTCGCTAACTACTAACTCGCTAACCAAGTCGCTGGAATTTAGTGAACTTATTCGCTACGGAGACGTAGTCGCTAAGTAGAACACTAACTCGCCATGAAGAACATTCATACTAAGTCGCTACCAAGAACAATTTAACTCGCCACCAAGAACACCTCTAACATCATCCCATCAGTCCAATCCACTTAATCATACATCAATGTATTCCAAACACTATATACGAAACAATATATTCCAAGCATTTTGAACCCTTTCAATCATTATATAAGCAACAAACATATTTTTTCATAGAAAATCGAACCTAAGCGAGAGAGTCAAGAAATCACACCACACGAGAACGAGAGAATCTGGATATGAAGATAAGTTAGACACTAGACACAAAAACTTAAGAGAACAAAGATAGGGGAATCGAGTCAAACCTTTTGCTAGGTCGCTAAGATGAGAAAATAAAACGAGAGAGAAAGAGAGAAAAACAAACTTTATGAAAAAAATGGTAACTCGCTATAGGGTAATACGCTAGGGGTATACCAAGTAACTATGATGTTATGACACAATTGGTCCTTGTGGTTTTAACGTGAGGTAAGTGATTTCTCCCGAACTAACTAACTTTATTTCCCAGCCACTTGTGAATGGCTGATACTAAAAGCGAGACAGCCCGGGAGAAAATGCAAGTTTACCAAGGATTAAAATATTCTTGGATCGTTTATGTCCTGGTGAGGCGTGATGTTCTGGTACAATGACTTGAATTGTTGAAAATAATATTAGTATAGGAAAACAGAATCATTGACTAACACTAGGAATGTGAATAGTAATAGCTCTGTCACAGCTACGTCATTAAAAACGTACAATCAGAAACCTAAAAACGATTATAACTATAGTAGGGATTTGCATGTCTTAGCGACTTAAATGCAAATTAAAGGAAATAAAAGTTAAAATCTATTAAATAAACGCTATCACTATTTTTACAGATCGATGAACGTTTATTTGATTTATTAAAATAAAATAACTTAAATAAACTAATTTAACTAAAACATAAACCTAAATAAACTTAGAACGTAACCTAAAATGAAAACGCGCGATATATACAAATATTTCGCGACTGCGCAAGCAAAAACGTAAAATTATTGAAATAAAAGGCCTACAAATGTAAAACTAATTTTCTTACGTACTATTTGATAAAAGAAAATTTAACAAAAAAGAATTATATTTTTTTGACTTTTATATTTTTTATTATGAATTAATTACTATAAAACACTAATTAAATGATTAAAAATAGTAAAACTAATGAGAAAAATCCGAAACTTTTTTATAAAATACTTATTACTAATACAGATTTAATAAAAATACTAAACTGGAAAAAGCTACTATGAATAAGCTAGAAATAAGCTTAAATGTTCGTATAAGCTAAATGAGACAAAGGAGGTTATATATTTGTTTGTGCAAAGTATGACCGAGACAAGTCCCAAGGGCAATTGGCATCCAGGTACACACTAACGCGCACAAAAGGGGGAGGTCTCAGGTTCGAGCCTGCCTACCCCCTTTTTGCAAAACATTTTTATTTTTGATTTTCTTTTTATAAAACTTTATAACAACTAAAAAATAAGCAACATTAACAAAACCAACTTTTGTAAAACTTGGAAATAAGCTCTGTGGGAGCTTATTTCCATGACAGTTGGCCAAATAAGCCAAAAGCTTCCATATAGAAGCTAGGACTTGTAGCAAAAGCTTGTTTTTGGGCTTTTCTGTTTTAGATCATAAATATATACAGATAATAAGTACATGTAATGAATTATAAGCTTTACAAACAAAGAAATAAGCAATTCTTGGCTTATAAGCTTATGCAGTGAGCTTTTAACTCACTGTTTGGCTTATAAGCTTTGAATAAGCTTAACAAAGGAAACAAAAGGAAAAAGGTATGCATGCACATGTAATATGAACAAGTTTAAAGAAAAATGGAAAGCAACAAACCTAGAAATAAGCATATTATGAGCTTATTAGTCATTCAGTTGAGCTTATGGGCTCACAGTAGACTCATAGGCTCACAATAAGCTTGAAAAAGCTTTAAAGTGTAAATAAAAGAAAAAGTAAGATATATACAAGTCCAATATACATATAAACAAGCATGTGAACTGAGAATCACTAATAAGCTCTAATAAGCTCATAAGCTCTTCTCAGTTTCATACAGATCCAACCACTCCTGCAGTCTTTTGTTTGGCACAATTAAGCTGATGAAATAAGCTTCAAAGGTTAAAATAAAAGTTGAGGTTGCAAGAAGTGCTGGTTGGCTTTCCAAAAAGCCCAAGCTCATACTGTGGGATTCACAGATGAGCTTTTGAGAAGCTCATGAAAAAGCTCCCATTTCACTGAGTACATGGTGAACCAGGACACACAATAAAATGGGACAAACTAAAAAGCTACTTGCAGCCCTGGTTAATAAGCTACAAGTTGGAAATTAAGCACTGGACCTTAAAGCTGGGTTGCTAGTCTTTCTAAAAAGCCAAGCCACACAGGCTTGTGATCACTAATGAGCTTGGTGTGAGCTTGTGGAAATGGTGCAAGTTCATGGTTTGAACTGTAGGAATGGGCAAACACAAGCTCACAAGACTTATCAAATAAGCTAATAAAAGCTCAACTTACACAGAAACATTGAGTATGACTACTTAGCCTAACATGAAACTAAAAATCACAAGCTCAAGCTTAAGGAGGAACTTTTTATAGGCTTTTAATAACAACTCCACTTCACTGTTTGCTTCAGTGAAGTGGCTGAGATGGGACAAAAAAGATTGGATGATTAAGCTACCTAAATAAGCTGGAAATGTAAAAACATGAATACAAATAATGAAAAGACCATAAAGACTTCACAAATAAGCCAAGTACACAAGCTAGGGTCAAGTGATGAAGCTTATGCAAGCTCATGAACTTGACCCTAAAGCTGTGGTGCAGGGCATAATTCCAAACAAGTACTCAAAATAAGCTAGAAAATAAGTACTCTATAAGCTGAGTTAATGAGAACTAGTATTTTTCTATTTTTCTTAAGCAGCTATATTTTGAAATCCCAAAAGGATTAAGACTAAAACTTAAAACTGAATCCTACACAAAATTATACTTTTAATTCAAAAACGACTATTTAAGAAATTTGACTTTTAACAAGAACTCTAAAGTTTGACTAAAATGAATTTGAAACTGAATCTATGGACTAAATATGATATAATAAGCTGTGATAAGGTTATCTAGAGCTATGTTTACAAGTTTTAAGCTAATATTAAGAATCTCACAATCTAATTCTATAACAGTAAACTGCATAAGTAGATTAAAAGGAGATTTGACTTTTTTAACAAACAATGACTGTAAATTATGACTTAACTGAGCTACTAGGTACTACTGATATGTAAAACAACAACAAACAACAACAAGCAAACACTGAACTGCTTCTATATCAGCAAATCCAAACATACTTTAAATGGAATTTAATTAAGCTTTTCATTACATAGGACTGAGTAAACCAATTTTATCAAATCCACAGGCTTTCATCTGTTAAATTAGGACCTTTAAAGCTTAAACTAGTAGTCACACAAGGTTTAAACCATGATTATCAAAAATCAAGCATATGAGACAGTCAAAATGGAAATTTAAGCATAACCAAATTCCATAATATAACAAACTTATATTAAGTTATAATATCACTAAACAACAACAAAGAAACAGGAAAACATAAAAATCATAGCATCTAAGACAGTAAAACAGTAATATGCAAAAATTAGAAAGATGCTTACAAATGAGAAAGTGGGGTGAGACATAGAAACCAAGGACAAGGTTACACCCAATAGCTTCCTATTAAGCTCCTAATACCCCATAGCATTCCAAATCCAACCCTGCTTCATCACCTTCTTCATAAATCTGATTTTTGATTATTTTTCCATTTTCTCAATTTTTTAGTATTTTCTAATTTAAAAGACCAAAGTGTTACATGTATCTAAAAGCTCATTTGGCTTTGTCAGGAGCCTAAGTGTGCTTAACTGAGTCCATATAATCAACTATGATCAACAGAAAAGTAAATTACAAGAAATTAAAGAAATTATGAAAACATGAATTATAAAAGAGATTTGCATTAAACTGAAAACAGAGGTTCCATTACACTACTTTGAGATTCATTACACTATTAAAACTTGTAAATGACATGATAAGTAAATTAAGCAGTAAAGACTATGGCTATTCCATAGTGTGACAATGGCTTAAGGCCAAGGTGAAGTTTCCTCTGCTCTCTCTCTCTCTTTTATACTCTTTGAACTCCTTGGAGACCAAGAACTGAATCCCAACACATCCTGACCTTTGGTTTGGTCAAATTCATCTCAAACGTACATATGGCATTTTGGCGCCAAAAACGAAATTGGTAACTTGAGGCAGTTGTATTTCAATTAAGGAATTTTGGGAGGTAGTATGAGGTGGAGGGAACAAGGTGGTGAGCTTTTGAAGCTTTTAGGGTCAAGTATGAGGAAAAACAGGGCAAAGGGGAAAAGGGTGGAGTGTTTGAAGGTGTGGAAGCATTAACTGCTTGATGGGAAAAGGTGAGAGGGTGTAGGGGAGTAGGTTGTGAGCTGTGGAGACAGGTGGAGGGGGTGAGGTGGTAGAAAACCACCTGGTTTTGGCTATGCAGTGGTGGAAGAGACGGGTGAATAGTGTTAGTGGTATTTGGTGCGTTTTAGTGGGTTTGACCAGGGATGGGAGTTGACTTGGGCTTGGGTTAGATATGTTGGATCCGTTTGGCTTAGTGTTAACAACAAGGACCTCTTATGCAATTTAGCTAAAGTTGAGGGGCTGGTATTGAACATGTTCCAAAGCTTTCACAAGGGTTAAACCTGCCACATAACAATAGTACAAGGACCTTTGTTGATATTTTCCATTTTTACAAATCCAGGGACCAAAACTGTCAATTTAGAAACTATAAGGACCAATCTTGTAATTTTCTCCAAAGTTTATCATAAAGGACCAAATATGTCACATTTGAATAGTACAAGGTGTAATTTGAATATTTTCCATTTTTTTTAAACACCCAGGGACTGATTCTGACACTTTTGTAAAGTTTAGGGACTAAAGTTGTAAATTGTGTTTTTAAACTTCAAAGGACAATTTTATTACAACTTGTAAATCCAAAGGACCTTTTGTGATATTTTACAAGTTTTGGAATGACCAGGGACTAGTTTTGACAATTTGAGTAACTTCAGGGACTGAAAATGACAATTGTTGTGAAATTGATCATTTTTCACTTGTTTTTCAATCTTTTGTACCTGAATCACATAAAAACACATTTTTATGAATTTGTATCATTTTGAGAGTCATTTGTGTGTTTTTGGTTGTTTTTGTGGGTTTATACAATACAAATATATGTGTATTTAGACACATATCAAATCCCCCACACTAAACTATTGCTAGTCCCTAGCAATCTTTTGAAACTTTAATGGATTTGAAAAAACTCTTTACCAAAAGCCATCACTTTTGGAGTAGCCAAATGTTTCAGTTCAAGTAAGAACCATGGTACACCGATAACCATGTGATTTTGAGCAAACCACCAGCTTTCAACGGATTTGATTTTGTCTTTACCAGAAGCCGTACCCTTCTGGACTAGCCAACTCTTAGATAAATTATCAGAATTATCTTTGGTGAGTCGATTACCAATTATGGTTTTTCCACTGCCTTTACCACAAGCCATAAACTTGCGGGCTAGCCAACTCTTCACTTTTAAGGATATGGTGAGCTGAATACCATACAATTTTGGGCAAATTGCAAGCCATAAACGGATTTGAGATATCTTTACCAAGAGCCGTTTGCTCCTGGATTAGCCAATCCTTATGTGGGTTAGACATGGTGGACTGATTACCATTTGTTGTGTTTAGTACATAGTACTTCCACTACAAAAAATTTTAAAATTTGGCCATTTTGGGGGAAAAAGGGACTAAAATGGTACATTTATGATCAAAATTCGCCAGAATTTCCCCCCCCACACTTAGAAATGAATATTGTCCTCAATATTCAAAGTACCGGCTGTTATGCCGAAACTTAGAACGTAAAAAGATAATAAACCTAGCTAAGTGTAGAAACACAACAATTATTCTCTTTTTTAATATTTACAATTTTCTCAACGTTTTATAAATCTATGTACGAAATGTGGGGCACACCCCCACACTTAGGTGGTAGAAAGGGGGTAAGAAAAGTTAAAATGTTTTGACGAGAAATTGGAGTGGGGTTCACTCACAGAATTATGAAGATAAAGGTAGGGAGAATCTTTTTGGGTTTTTTGATATAATATAAACAGAAACGAAAAATGTTTTTGTAATTTTATAACTTTTATATATATACAAAGAAATGGCTAAAAAGGAAACCTAAATGAGATTTTTAATACATGAAACTGATTTAAACCTAATCTATCACATTCCAGGAATTATACTAAGCACAGTAAATCCTTTTTTAGTGTAAACATGGTGTTTAGCCAAAATTTAGACCTAGGAATATCAAGATTAGGAAAATTGACAGTCAAATGCAAATCAAAGCACAGCCACTTGTGATATGTTGAAATTTGATTTCTCCCGAACTAACTAACTTTATTTCCCAGCCACTTGTGAATGGCTGATACTAAAAGCGAGACAGCCCGGGAGAAAATGCAAGTTTACCAAGGATTAAAATATTCTTGGATCGTTTATGTCCTGGTGAGGCGTGATGTTCTGGTACAATGACTTGAATTGTTGAAAATAATATTAGTATAGGAAAACAGGAATCTGATTGACTAACACTAGGAAAGTGAATAGTAATAGCTGTCACACAGCTACGTCATTAAAAACGACAATCGAAACCTAAAAACGATTATAACTATAGTAGGGATTTGCATGTCTTAGCGACTTAAATGCAAATTAAAGGAAATAAAAGTTAAAATCTATTAAATAAACGCTATCACTATTTTTACAGATCGATGAACGTTTATTTGATTTATTAAAATAAAATAACTTAAATAAACTAATTTAACTAAAACATAAACCTAAATAAACTTAGAACGTAACCTAAAATGAAAACGCGCGATATATACAAATATTTCGCGACTGCGCAAGCAAAAACGTAAAATTATTGAAATAAAAGGCCTACAAATGTAAAACTAATTTTCTTACGTACTATTTGATAAAAGAAAATTTAACAAAAAGATTTATATTTTTTAGACTTTTATATTTTTTATTATGAATTAATTACTATAAAACACTAATTAAATGATTAAAAATAGTAAAACTAATGAGAAAAATCCGAAACTTTTTTATAAAATACTTATTACTAATACAGATTTAATAAAAATACTAAACTGGAAAAAGCTACTATGAATAAGCTAGAAATAAGCTTAAATGTTCGTATAAGCTAAATGAGACAAAGGAGGTTATATATTTGTTTGTGCAAAGTATGACCGAGACAAGTCCCAAGGGCAATTGGCATCCAGGTACACACTAACGCGCACAAAAGGGGGAGGTCTCAGGTTCGAGCCTGCCTACCCCCTTTTTGCAAAACATTTTATTTTTGAATTTTCTTTTTACAAAACTTTATAACAACTAAAAAATAAGCAACATTAACAAAACCAACTTTTGTAAAACTTGGAAATAAGCTCTGTGGGAGCTTATTTCCATGACAGTTGGCCAAATAAGCCAAAAGCTTCCACATAGAAGCTAGGACTTGTAGCAAAAGCTTGTTTTTGGGCTTTTCTGTTTTAGATCATAAATATATACAGATAATAAGTACATGTAATGAATTATAAGCTTTACAAACAAAGAAATAAGCAATTCTTGGCTTATAAGCTTATGCAGTGAGCTTTTAACTCACTGTTTGGCTTATAAGCTTTGAATAAGCTTAACAAAGGAAACAAAAGGAAAAAGGTATGCATGCACATGTAATATGAACAAGTTTAAAGAAAATGGAAAGCAACAAACCTAGAAATAAGCATATTATGAGCTTATTAGTCATTCAGTTGAGCTTATGGGCTCACAGTAGACTCATAGGCTCACAATAAGCTTGAAAAAGCTTTAAAGTGTAAATAAAAGAAAAAGTAAGATATATACAAGTCCAATATACATATAAACAAGCATGTGAACTGAGAATCACTAATAAGCTCTAATAAGCTCATAAGCTCTTCTCAGTTTCATACAGATCCAACCACTCCTGCAGTCTTTTGTTTGGCACAATTAAGCTGATGAAATAAGCTTCAAAGGTTAAAATAAAAGTTGAGGTTGCAAGAAGTGCTGGTTGGCTTTCCAAAAAGCCCAAGCTCATACTTGTGGGATTCACGATGAGCTTTTGAGAAGCTCATGAAAAAGCTCCCATTTCACTGAGTACATGGTGAACCAGGACACACAATAAAATGGGACAAACTAAAAAGCTACTTGCAGCCCTGGTTAATAAGCTACAAGCTGGAAATTAAGCACTGGACCTTAAAGCTGGGTTGCTAGTCTTTCTAAAAAGCCAAGCCACACAGGCTTGTGATCACTAATGAGCTTTATAAAGAGCTGTAGGTAATGGTATAAATTCAATGAATTGAATTGTTGGGAATGGGCAAACTACAAGCTCAATAAAAACTTATCAAATAAGCTAATGAGAGCTCAACAATCACTGCACTAGAGATTATGGTTTCTTAGCTTTGTGAAAACACAAAGCTCACAAGCTCAAGCTTAGAAAGGAACTTTTCATTAGCTTCTCACAACAACTCTACTACACTGTTTGCTTCAGTGTAGTAGATGAGATGGTACAAAAAGATTTGGGTAATTAAGCTAAGCAAATAAGCTAAAAACTGAAAAATAATCATACATATAACAAAAAGGCCACAAAGGCAACATAAATAAGCCAAATACACCAGCTAGGATCAAGTCATGAAGCTTATGCAAGCTCATGAACTTGACACCTAAGGTGTGGTGTGGCATAACGGGTACAAATAAGCTACAAAATAAGCATTTTAAAAGCTAAGTTAATGTAAACTATTATTTTTATAATTAAGTTAAGCAGCTATATTATAAAACCTAAAAAGGTCTAAGACAGAAATTAAGTGATTAAGCTTACACAAAATTATCTATTAAATTCAAAAACAGAAAATCTGAAATTTTGACTTTTATAGTTTATGATCAAAATTGACTTTGCTCAACTTTGATCTGAATTTAATCACAAAACATGTTAATATAAACATTAGAAACATGAAATTAACAAATATAAACAACATTTAAACACATATTAAAGAATTAGACTTGTAAATTAAAACAGACAAGAAATTAAGACAGATAAAAAGGAAATGTTGACTAAACACTAAACAAAGCATGATAATGAGTTTTTAACTGAGTTATAGGACCAAGAGTGAAGCACAATAAAACAAGAACAACTTCATACATGACTTTTTAACACAGAATCAAACCTAAACAGATAAGTAGAAATATGCAGTGAACAATGATCTTGATTTGAGAGTGATCATAATTGCCAAAGACATAGTCATTGAGCCTAAAAGGCTGTCAAATCTTCCATTAACCCAATGATCATACAAGAACAGATATGAACACCTTAAACATTTTCATTATTCTCAATCAAAGCAAATCCAAACAGTCCTTTATTCATCACTTGTCACATGATTTTAAAAGTTTTCATTGATTAAGCATTTGAACCTGATTCCATTCTCTATAATAACTTATAACAAAGACAAATAAACATAAAAACAGCAGTTATAACAACAGTACACATGAATCACTCAAAATCAAATTTCATAGTTAAAAATAAATTATGAAGCAACTAACTAAACTAACACATAAGCATACAAACTTAAACCTTAAAAACACTTAACAACAACAAATAAGCATAAAGATACAGAAATCATAACATATAATAAGTAGGAACAGTAAATTGCAAAAATTAAGAAAAATGCTTACAAATGAGAATAGGACTGAGACATAGAACAAATGGACAAGGTTACACCTATTAGCTTACCAATAAGCTCCTAATACCCATAGCATTCCAAATCCAACCCTGCTTCATCATCTTCTTCATTATCCCATTATTTTTGATTTTTCAATGATTTTTCTTGATTTTTAAGTATTTCTGAATTTAAAGACTATACTTGTTTAAATGAATCTAAAAGCTTAGTGAGCTTTTGTCAAGAGCTTATGGAAGCTATAAATTCCAATAAACAACTATATAACTTGAAATTAAAACGATTTGAGAAATAAAGAAAATAAAGCAAAACATGGAAATTAAAAGTAACTTGTAATTAAACTGGAAATAACATTCATTACACTAATTTGAGAAATAAAACAGCATTAAAACATTTAAAGACAATAATTTAAAGAAAGCTTTTAAAAAAACTACACTACGTGAACAATGGTCAAAAACCAAAGTTAGCCTTTTCTTTGCCTCTCCTCTGCTTTTTATATTCTTTTTGAACTCCCCAGCTGTCTCTGAACAAATCCCATCAAAAATATTGACCATTGAAGCAGTCAAATTCATCTCAGCCTTCTATTTTACTTTTGGTGCCAAAAGTGCTCATGGTTGCTTGAGATAATTTCAAACCAATTAAAGAAGTTTGGAGTGTTATGTGAGGTGTAGGGGACAAGTTGGGAAGTAGGCATGGAGTTGGGTGTGATTTTTCAGAGAAAACAGATATTGTGAGTGCTACAGTGAAGGTCACTTGGTGGGGATGCATTAAATGGCTTGTGGGCTGTGATGATAGGAGGGGGGGTGAGCTGGAAATGGTGGATGAGGTGGAAATGGTGAGGTGGAGGTGGTAAAACCACCTCTGGTTTTGAGTTACAGGGGTGGGTGAAGAAGGTGAACAGTGATGGCGGTTTTAACTGTTTTTAAAAGTTGGGCCGGGTACTGTTTGGACTGGATAATCAAAAATAATCAAAAATTGAGAAAATTGAGAAAATTAGATCATTAAACTGAAAACAGAGGTTCCATTACACTACTTTGAGATTCATTACACTATTAAAACTTGTAAATGACATGATAAGTAAATTAAGCAGTAAAGACTATGGCTATTCCATAGTGTGACAATGGCTTAAGGCCAAGGTAAGTTTCCTCTGCTCCTCTTCTCTCTTTTTATACTCTTTGAACTCCTTGGAGACCAAGAACTGAATCCCAACACATCCTGACCTTTGGTTTGGTCAAATTCATCTCAAACGTACATATGGCATTTTGGCGCCAAAAACGAAATTGGTAACTTGAGGCAGTTGTATTTCAATTAAGGAATTTTGGGAGGTAGTATGAGGTGGAGGGAACAAGGTGGTGAGCTTTTGAAGCTTTTAGGGTCAAGTATGAGGAAAAACAGGGCAAAGGGGAAAAGGGTGGAGTGTTTGAAGGTGTGGAAGCATTAACTGCTTGATGGGAAAAGGTGAGAGGGTGTAGGGGAGTAGGTTGTGAGCTGTGGAGACAGGTGGAGGGGGTGAGGTGGTAGAAAACCACCTGGTTTTGGCTATGCAGTGGTGGAAGAGACGGGTGAATAGTGTTAGTGGTATTTGGCGCGTTTTAGTGGGTTTGACCAGGGATGGGAGTTGACTTGGGCTTGGGTTAGATATGTTGGATCCGTTTGGCTTAGTGTTAACAACAAGGACCTCTTATGCAATTTAGCTAAAGTTGAGGGGCTGGTATTGAACATGTTCCAAAGCTTTCACAAGGGTTAAACCTGCCACATAACAATAGTACAAGGACCTTTGTTGATATTTTCCATTTTTACAAATCCAGGGACCAAAACTGTCAATTTAGAAACTATAAGGACCAATCTTGTAATTTTCTCCAAAGTTTATCATAAAGGACCAAATATGTCACATTTGAATAGTACAAGGTGTAATTTGAATATTTTCCATTTTTTTTAAACACCCGGGACTGATTCGACACTTTTGTAAAGTTTAGGGACTAAAGTTGTAAATTGTGTTTTTAAACTTCAAAGGACAATTTTATTACAACTTGTAAATCCAAAGGACCTTTTGTGATATTTTACAAGTTTTGGAATGACCAGGGACTAGTTTTGACAATTTGAGTAACTTCAGGGACTGAAAATGACAATTGTTGTGAAATTGATCATTTTTCACTTGTTTTTCAATCTTTTGTAACTGAATCACATAAAAACACATTTTTATGAATTTGTATCATTTTGAGAGTCATTTGTGTGTTTTTGGTTGTTTTTGTGGGTTTATACAATACAAATATATGTGTATTTAGACACATATCAAATCCCCACACTAAACTATTGCTAGTCCCTAGCAATCTTTTGAAACTTTAATGGATTTTGAAAACTCTTTACCAAAAGCCATCACTTCTGGAGTAGCCAAATGTTTCAGTTCAAGTAAGAACCATGGTACAACGATAACCATGTGATTTTGAGCAAACCACCAGCTTTCAACGGATTTGATTTGTCTTTACCAGAAGCCGTACCCTTCTGGACTAGCCAACTCTTAGATAAATTATCAGAATTATCTTTGGTGAGTCGATTACCAATTATGGATTTTCCACTGCCTTTACCACAAGCCATAAACTTGCGGGCTAGCCAACTCTTCACTTTTAAGGATATGGTGAGCTGAATACCATACAATTTTGGGCAAATTGCAAGCCATAAACGGATTTGAGATATCTTTACCAAGAGCCGTTTGCTCCTGGATTAGCCAATCCTTATGTGGGTTAGACATGGTGGACTGATTACCATTTGTTGTGTTTAGTACATAGTACTTCCACTACAAAAAATTTTAAAATTTGGCCATTTTGGGGGAAAAAGGGACTAAAATGGTACATTTATGATCAAAATTCGCCAGAATTTCCCATCTTTTATTTCTCCGTCACACTCGTCAACCGCTTGTGAACGGTCAACCGTAACAGATGATAAAAGGGCGACAGCCCGGGAGAGAATGCAAGTTTACCAAGGATTAAAATATTCTTGGATCGTTTATGTCCTGGTGAGGCGTGATGTTCTGGTACAATGACTTGAATTGTTGAAAATAATATTAGTATAGGAAAACAGGAATCTGATTGACTAACACTAGGAATGTGAATAGTAATAGCTCTGTCACAGCTACGTCATTAAAAACGTACAATCAGAAACCTAAAAACGATTATAACTATAGTAGGGATTTGCATGTCTTAGCGACTTAAATGCAAATTAAAGGAAATAAAAGTTAAAATCTATTAAATAAACGCTATCACTATTTTTACAGATCGATGAACGTTTATTTGATTTATTAAAATAAAATAACTTAAATAAACTAATTTAACTAAAACATAAACCTAAATAAACTTAGAACGTAACCTAAAATGAAAACGCGCGATATATACAAATATTTCGCGACTGCGCAAGCAAAAACGTAAAATTATTGAAATAAAAGGCCTACAAATGTAAAACTAATTTTCTTACGTACTATTTGATAAAAGAAAATTTAACAAAAAAGAATTATATTTTTTTGACTTTTATATTTTTTATTATGAATTAATTACTATAAAACACTAATTAAATGATTAAAAATAGTAAAACTAATGAGAAAAATCCGAAACTTTTTTATAAAATACTTATTACTAATACAGATTTAATAAAAATACTAAACTGGAAAAAGCTACTATGAATAAGCTAGAAATAAGCTTAAATGTTCGTATAAGCTAAATGAGACAAAGGAGGTTATATATTTGTTTGTGCAAAGTATGACCGAGACAAGTCCCAAGGGCAATTGGCATCCAGGTACACACTAACGCGCACAAAAGGGGGAGGTCTCAGGTTCGAGCCTGCCTACCCCCTTTTTGCAAAACATTTTTATTTTTGATTTTCTTTTTATAAAACTTTATAACAACTAAAAAATAAGCAACATTAACAAAACCAACTTTTGTAAAACTTGGAAATAAGCTCTGTGGGAGCTTATTTCCATGACAGTTGGCCAAATAAGCCAAAAGCTTCCATATAGAAGCTAGGACTTGTAGCAAAAGCTTGTTTTTGGGCTTTTCTGTTTTAGATCATAAATATATACAGATAATAAGTACATGTAATGAATTATAAGCTTTACAAACAAAGAAATAAGCAATTCTTGGCTTATAAGCTTATGCAGTGAGCTTTTAACTCACTGTTTGGCTTATAAGCTTTGAATAAGCTTAACAAAGGAAACAAAAGGAAAAAGGTATGCATGCACATGTAATATGAACAAGTTTAAAGAAAAATGGAAAGCAACAAACCTAGAAATAAGCATATTATGAGCTTATTAGTCATTCAGTTGAGCTTATGGGCTCACAGTAGACTCATAGGCTCACAATAAGCTTGAAAAAGCTTTAAAGTGTAAATAAAAGAAAAAGTAAGATATATACAAGTCCAATATACATATAAACAAGCATGTGAACTGAGAATCACTAATAAGCTCTAATAAGCTCATAAGCTCTTCTCAGTTTCATACAGATCCAACCACTCCTGCAGTCTTTTGTTTGGCACAATTAAGCTGATGAAATAAGCTTCAAAGGTTAAAATAAAAGTTGAGGTTGCAAGAAGTGCTGGTTGGCTTTCCAAAAAGCCCAAGCTCATACTGTGGGATTCACAGATGAGCTTTTGAGAAGCTCATGAAAAAGCTCCCATTTCACTGAGTACATGGTGAACCAGGACACACAATAAAATGGGACAAACTAAAAAGCTACTTGCAGCCCTGGTTAATAAGCTACAAGCTGGAAATTAAGCACTGGACCTTAAAGCTGGGTTGCTAGTCTTTCTAAAAAGCCAAGCCACACAGGCTTGTGATCACTAATGAGCTTGGTGTGAGCTTGTGGAAATGGTGCAAGTTCATGGATTGAACTGTTAGGAATGGGCAAACACAAGCTCTAAAGACTTATCAAATAAGCTAATAAAAGCTCAACTTACACAGAAACATTGAGTATGACTACTTAGCCTAACATGAAACTAAAAATCACAAGCTCAAGCTTAAGGAGGAACTTTTTATAGGCTTTTAATAACAACTCCACTTCACTGTTTGCTTCAGTGAAGTGGCTGAGATGGGACAAAAAGGTTGGAATGATTAAGCTACCTAAATAAGCTGGAAATGTAAAAACATGAATACAAATAATGAAAAGACCATAAAGACTTCACAAATAAGCCAAGTACACAAGCTAGGGTCAAGTGATGAAGCTTATGCAAGCTCATGAACTTGACCCTAAAGCTGTGGTGCAGGGCATAATTCCAAACAAGTACTCAAAATAAGCTAGAAAATAAGTACTCTATAAGCTGAGTTAATGAGAACTAGTATTTTTCTATTTTTCTTAAGCAGCTATATTTTGAAATCCCAAAAGGATTAAGACTAAAACTTAAAACTGAATCCTACACAAAATTATACTTTTAATTCAAAAACGACTATTTAAGAAATTTGACTTTTAACAAGAACTCTAAAGTTTGACTAAAATGAATTTGAAACTGAATCTATGGACTAAATATGATATAATAAGCTGTGATAAGGTTATCTAGAGCTATGTTTACAAGTTTTAAGCTAATATTATGAATTTCACACTCTAACTCTATAACAGTAAACTGCATAAGCAGATTAAAAGATGATTTGACTTTTTAACAAACAATGACTGTAAATTATGACTTAACTGAGCTACTAGGTACTACTGATATGTAAAACAACAACAAACAACAACAAGCAAACACTGAAATGCTTCTATATCAGCAAATCCAAACATACTTTAAATGGAATTTAATTAAGCTTTTCATTACATAGGACTGAGTAAACCAATTTTATCAAATCCACAGGCTTTCATCTGTTAAATTAGGACCTTTAAAGCTTAAACTAGTAGTCACACAAGGTTTAAACCATGATTATCAAAAATCAAGCATATGAGACAGTCAAAATGGAAATTTAAGCATAACCAAATTCCATAATATAACAAACTTATATTAAGTTATAATATCACTAAACAACAACAAAGAAACAGGAAAACATAAAAATCATAGCATCTAAGACAGTAAAACAGTAATATGCAAAAATTAGAAAGATGCTTACAAATGAGAAAGTGGGGTGAGACATAGAAACCAAGGACAAGGTTACACCCAATAGCTTCCTATTAAGCTCCTAATACCCCATAGCATTCCAAATCCAACCCTGCTTCATCACCTTCTTCATAAATCTGATTTTTGATTATTTTTCCATTTTCTCAATTTTTTAGTATTTTCTAATTTAAAAGACCAAAGCTGTTTACATGTATCTAAAAGCTCATTTGGCTTTGTCAGGAGCCTAAGTGTGCTTAACTGAGTCCATATAATCAACTATGATCAACAGAAAAGTAAATTACAAGAAATTAAAGAAATTATGAAAACATGAATTATAAAAGAGATTTGCATTAAACTGAAAACAGAGGTTCCATTACACTACTTTGAGATTCATTACACTATTAAAACTTGTAAATGACATGATAAGTAAATTAAGCAGTAAAGACTATGGCTATTCCATAGTGTGACAATGGCTTAAGGCCAAGGTAAGTTTCCTCTGCTCCTCTTCTCTCTTTTTATACTCTTTGAACTCCTTGGAGACCAAGAACTGAATCCCAACACATCCTGACCTTTGGTTTGGTCAAATTCATCTCAAACGTACATATGGCATTTTGGCGCCAAAAACGAAATTGGTAACTTGAGGCAGTTGTATTTCAATTAAGGAATTTTGGGAGGTAGTATGAGGTGGAGGGAACAAGGTGGTGAGCTTTTGAAGCTTTTAGGGTCAAGTATGAGGAAAAACAGGGCAAAGGGGAAAAGGGTGGAGTGTTAGAAGGTGTGGAAGCATTAAACGCTTGATGGGAAAAGGTGAGAGGGTGTAGGGAGTAGGTTGTGAGCTGTGGAGACAGTGGAGGGGTGAGGTGGTAGAAAACCACCTGGTTTTGGCTATGCAGTGGTGGAAGAGACGGGTGAATAGTGTTAGTGGTATTTGGCGCGTTTTAGTGGGTTTGACCAGGGATGGGAGTTGACTTGGGCTTGGGTTAGATATGTTGGATCCGTTTGGCTTAGTGTTAACAACAAGGACCTCTTATGCAATTTAGCTAAAGTTGAGGGGCTGGTATTGAACATGTTCCAAAGCTTTCACAAGGGTTAAACCTGCCACATAACAATAGTACAAGGACCTTTGTTGATATTTTCCATTTTTACAAATCCAGGGACCAAAACTGTCAATTTAGAAACTATAAGGACCAATCTTGTAATTTTCTCCAAAGTTTATCATAAAGGACCAAATATGTCACATTTGAATAGTACAAGGTGTAATTTGAATATTTTCCATTTTTTTAAACACCCAGGGACTGATTCTGACACTTTTGTAAAGTTTAGGGACTAAAGTTGTAAATTGTGTTTTTAAACTTCAAAGGACAATTTTATTACAACTTGTAAATCCAAAGGACCTTTTGTGATATTTTACAAGTTTTGGAATGACCAGGGACTAGTTTTGACAATTTGAGTAACTTCAGGGACTGAAAATGACAATTGTTGTGAAATTGATCATTTTTCACTTGTTTTTCAATCTTTTGTACCTGAATCACATAAAAACACATTTTTATGAATTTGTATCATTTTGAGAGTCATTTGTGTGTTTTTGGTTGTTTTTGTGGGTTTATACAATACAAATATATGTGTATTTAGACACATATCAGTAAGGTAAGTCGCTAGTGCAGCATAACTTTCACTTATATGGCAACTTTGTTCCCTATGGTATTGATGAACGAGTGGTAAGATGCAAACACAGATTATAGACTAAGCCTCTAGCAAAGAGACAATCACACTGATCATCATGACTCAATTCAATATTTCAACACATAGGCAGATACTAATCTCTTGAGCAACATACCATCACAGCTTATAACAGGGAGAAACCCCTACCCCACATATTTCAAAAGTATAACCAGTTAGTCACACAAGCAGGAAACCACCACATCATACAAATAAACAAGCATCATAACCAGCACAGAAGCCAATGGTATATAAAACTAATCTCCCCCTCAATTAATGTCATCAAAGAACATTGATTGATATTAACCAATCCCATTAAACCACTAAGAATATATCTTTTGTTCGAACTTCATCTATGATCCCGTGCCATTATTGAATGACATTTCTAGGACCGTAGATGTTATCGATAACAAGGAGTATATTCATTATTAGATTGAGAAAAATGATAAAATGATAAAATTTTGAAAGGAGTATATTTTTAATCTCTCAAAAAATATTTTTAATCTTTTTTTTTTTTTTTTTTTTTTATGGAAACTTGATTTATACAAAGACATGGAAGGACGAGTCCAGATTCAAAATGAATAGGAGTCAAAGTAAGAAGTACATCAACTCTGGCAAGCTATAGCTCCTGAATGAGCTATGTTCATATCTGAGGGGAACCAAGTCATGAAGTTCCTGATTGAGTTGAGCATTGTACCTGAAAAAGACTGAGAGCACATTGTACGTGAAGCACATGTAGACTTGTACATAGAAGGGTTAGTGACATGTTTAGTCTCACATTTAGATGCAACACAGTATAATCCAGACGTATCATTAATGGGGATCCTATTAGGTTCTACATTCTTGAAAAGTTTACCTGTGGGAATCCACATGAGGCGTGATTTAGGAATGTAAGTTCGTTTAAGTCCTGTATACTTAAATAATCTGCCAGTGGGAATCCATTTGAAGCCACAGTGAGATGAACTAAATGAGTGCACACCCTTGTTTTGACTATTTGTCTTTTTGTGATCAGAGAATTTCTTAGGGGATTGATTTGTCAGACTATGTTTTGCATGATACCTAGTTAAGCTTATAGCATTTTTGATTTGTGGGTGATGTTCATTAGTCCTATGCTTGGGATTCATCATATCTGAACTAGGCAATGAAGTGACTGGTTTTGACAAAACAGACTTGTTATCAACTTGGGATGTAAGCTTAGATTTCAATGGTTTAGCTCTTTCAGACCTAAAGGCATTAGGTTGTTTAATAACTGTTCGTTTCAAGTGGTTCTGAACCGTTGACTTTCCCAAAGTTGAAGGTTTTGCAAACTTAGTGTTCATCCTATTTCCAGCATACTTCCTGAGCTCATTTTTTAGGGCAACAATATTGAAGCTCTTATCCTGAATTTGTGCTTTGAGGTCATCAATATCTTTCATCAAGAAGTTGGATTGATTGACTAGCTTAGAGTTTGTTTCCTCAAGGTTCTTTCTTAAATGCTCATTTTCTCTTAGAAGGTTGGACACACATAGAGCTAGTTCAGAATTCCTAGATTCTAGTGTATCACTCATCTCATGACAGTCATATTTCTGGGCTTCTGAAAGAAGCGATTTCAGATTTCTTATGGTCGAATCTTTGTCCTGAATCTGGGATTTTAGCTGATTAATTTCAAAAAATTCTCTAAATTCTGGAAGTTCCAGATTACTACACTGTTTTTTTGCATAAAACATTTCATTCTTATGTTGTATTTCAATTTGCAAAGAGATACAGTGTTTTTCAAGAATTGAAAATTTGTTTGAAAGCTCATCATATACCCTTTTTTCAATCATGTTACTTGCATTAGATTCAGACAAAACAAAGATTGATTCCACATTGTTATGTTCAGGGTAAGAGTCATGTACCTTTTTGTGAGAATTAGTGTGATCAGATAAGTGTACCTTGTTGATTGATACCTTTTCTGACTCTGAGAATTTGAGATCAGTGTTGTTTTCTTCATCCTTTTCCATCTCAACTGAGATTCTGCAATCAGTGTCTTCTGCTGGTTCAACTGGAATGAAGCATGACACGTCATCATTGTTCCATGGACACTCTTGACACTCATTCAATTCCTTCAACTTGTTATTCTCTTTTGCAGCTTCCTCGATGTATGTTTCCATATTACTCATGAGTTGAATAAATGAGTTTCTGAACTCATGAATTTCCATTCCCGTGTGCTTCTTGAAAGACATTCCAGTCATGGTATTATCAAAATCTGAGGAGTATTCTTCCCGGGTAAGTGGCTGAAATTGGTTGAAGATGGTTTGGAGAGCAGCATGAGAATCATCAGTTGAGAGCTTTTCTTTGGTAATTTGAAACCTCAGTCGTTCTAGGTTAAGTAAAACAGCTCTTGTTAAAGTGGGAAAATCCTGACGAAGGATGGCACAACTTGTTCGATCCATGGTTGTTGATAAGAGTAATTTGAGAAGCTGACTGAGTTGTTGAAACGGCTCACTGGTGCATTCCACATTCTTAGTATCATCTGATGATATTAAGAATGACTTATTTGAGTTGTTCTGATTGATCGATACTGAGTTATTAAGTGTGAGGCCTTCAGATGGGCATTCTGTTTCACTATTCATTGCTGTGTCATAGAGAGCAAGTACTTTGGTGATTAAAGAATCCGTGATGACTGACATTGTGTTATTATGAATTACTCCCCAAGTCTCTAGAGAATTTAGAATCAATTCGCTACCAACTAAATAGTACTAATCCCAAGTCGCTAGAAAATACTACACCAAGTCGCCAACACTAATTCGCCACCACGCTAAGTCGCTAGCTTTCCAATTCGCTAGCCAGATGTAAGTCGCTAAGTGGTAACTCGCTAACACTCAAGTCGCTACAAAAATTCGGCAGTAATTCGCTACTCAAGTCGCCAACAATGCAAGTCGCTAAAGAGCAACTCGCTACAGACCAAGTCGCTACCACAAGTCGCTACCCGTAGTGGAGAGTCCACTACTTGTACTTTAACTCGCTAGATCTAACTCGCTAGTTCCAACACTGTAAGTCGCTACAAAAATGTGAAGCAAGTCGCTACCAAGAAAATATTCCGTGAGCTAAGTCGCTAGCTTGAAAAACCATATAAACATCACTTTTCAATCCAAAAACAACCCAACCAAGATGATTCAAGCTTACCAAATGAAAACCTAAACACTTTTGATGATTCTAAACATAAAAGTACCAACAAAATTCAAACTTTAACACAAGAAATCATCCAAATGATGCAACAACCACTAAACTTTTTCAAACTCAAAACCACCTAAAAACCACTATAAATCCAAAGATGTGCAAGATATGATCTAACCATGGCTCTTGATACCAATTGTAAGATATAACTTTCACATACACATCATAACATTAACACAATGAGCACATAGATGGTTTTAGAGAGAGAAAGAGTGGGACATTCTAGTGAGAGAAACTTGTGGAATATTAGATTACCAAAGAACATCCAACCCTCTACCTTGCAAGGTAGAGGGTATTTATAGGTTACAAACTAAACGACCTCCTGACGGCCTGTGGATCAGGGATACAGTGGGTAAAGACCCGACCTTCCTCCACGGTGTTGCACTAAACTATTTTACGCTACTAACTAACTACATAAAAACGGGACTAATGACCAATCTACGAGCTAACTTGTGTTAGATAATAGTTGGGGTGACCGACTCTTCAATACAGGAATTATCGAATTCCTAACATGACAGTATGGTTCTTTTTAATTTTTGAAATTTCTTGTTCATATTTTAAGATTTGACACTTCAAAGACGCGTTTTCATCATCCAGTTGCTCAGGTTTTGAATTAAAGGTTTTTGCTTGCAACTGAGAGATTTTGTTTTGCCAAGCGAGTTCACGAGAATGACAATCTTTTTGACACCATTGAAGACGACATTTTGCATTTGAAAGCTCGTTTGTCACTCGTTCATTTTCAACTTTTAAAGACTTGATTTGTGACACAAAATTAGTATTCTCAACATTTGCAACAGAATCAACATAATCAGCAGAAGTATAATCAAATGCATGTGCAAAAGAATGAAGTAACACAACATTATGGATATCAGCACAGATAACATATTCCAAGATTCGATCAACATCTTTTCTCAACATTTTCTTTTTACGTTTTGTATTTGAAATAGATGTTTCTGTTTTCTCGAAAACTATTTTCATCAGTCCAAGTTCCTTATGAAAGTCCCTTTCCCAATACAATGCACAATTTTTCAAATTTTTAACATGAGGTAAAATTCTTTTATGAAAAATATCTCTTTGTTCTCGCGCCTGAGGCAATTGAAAATGTTCAACTTTTATTTCAGAATGAAATTCAATCTCACGTTCTAAAAGTTTGATGTCAAAAGTGAAAATGTCAAAATATCTAAGAATTTGACGATTTTCGGGTGTTGATTTTACTTCACTGAGTGAAGGTAAAGGACCATAAATTTGTGCATAATTTGGTTGGGGAGCAACATTAGAAGACTCAGACATAGGTGTGATAATCCTAGGTGTGTTAGAAGAATCCTTTTGTGTGACGAAAGTGACGGCTTTTGAATAGTTAAATGGTTTGTTATAAACAACATTTTCTAATTTTGATCGACTCTCGTCTTCTGCATCTAATTCCTCTTGACGATGATATTCAACAACACTCATAACAGAGTCATCAATTTTGTATTATGCACTGGAAACTTCAGGATTTGGTTTGAATGCTTTGTTTGAAAGCATTGGTTTATAATCAGCAAGATTCGGGCCATATCCATTTGGATTTGGTTTTAAAGTAAACTTTTGAATAGTTGTGATTGACTCACCATGTTTATAAACAACATTTCGAAACTCTTTGAGTTTGTTTTGTAAGCCGAAAATTTCTTCAAGATAGTCATCTATTCGTTTCGTTGAATGCTTTTTGTATGCAGAGAACTGTTTTTGACAAGTTAACAACTCAGCCTTGGCTTTTTAAGTTTCCAAAGTAAGAGCGTTAAGTTGTTTTTTATTTTCATGTTTCAGTTGTTCTATTTGAGACAACAAAGCATTCTTCGATGCGGCTAGATCACGTATCTGTCGTTCTAATGATTTTTCGTTTTGGTGTGATTTAGCAAAAGCGGCTTCAAAACCTTGTTCACGTTTTTCTTGAGTTTTGAAAAAATTGAGTTGCCTTTTTAAGCATTCAATATCCCTGGTTAACAGTGCATTTTTACTGTGTAATTGTTGATTTAGTGCACAACATTCTTCCATTCGTGATTGTTGGTCTTTAAGTAAGAGATCAACATCTGGATTAGGCAAAGGTTCAGCGTGTTCAACGTGAGTCATGACATGATCACTATTCAGATCCTCAAGTATGACCACGGAGTCAATTTGAGTATCAAAGGTAACCATAAGGTCATCTTGATCATCAAATGTAACTACGGGGTCTAGTTGAGAATCGTCAGAATGAGATGTGGACGGCTCATGTTGAACATTCTGAGCCTCGTCGGATTCAGATGTTGGCGGAGATATTAGATCAGTGATGAATATGGTTTGTTCGGGTACCTGAGACAAGCCATCAGTGTCATACACTGGGCCTGTGTCACTCATGTGGAGAGCTTGCATTTGTGCCATCAACATCACTGTTGCATTAGCCTGCAAGTCCTCCATATCATCATCTGAGTCTGCATCTGCCATAAAGCTCTGTTCTTTGTTTGTGAGGGTTCCACCAGCTTCATCCTTAAGAGCCAAAAGTAAAGCCTCCTTGTGATAAGCACTGCCTCTAGTCCTCGGCTTTGGGCATGCATTAGCCAGGTGACCCTTCTCATTACAGTTGTAGCAACGAAGACCATTTATCCCATTCTGAGCATTCCCCTGTTCAACCACTTGAGCTCTCTGTTGTTGTGGAGCACCCATGTTATTCCTTCCCATAGCATTAAACCCTTGACCACCTCCCATCTGACGACCATAACTACGATTCTGAACTTCAACTCGTCCATTGTTCACAACAACCTGATTCTTTGTGTTTGATGAGGAACGAATGCGATTATTGGATTTGTTTGTATACCGGCCGAAGGCTTTAGCAATCATAACAAATCCTTGTTGCAATGCATCGAAAGCATCGGAGTCCTCATTAGCTTCACTGTAAAGTGCTTGATCATTGTTGTTGTTGTATGGAACCAATTGAGTTTGTTGAGATTGTTGCTGTGACGGATCATATGGTGTAATTGTTGCAGCGAGTTGAGGAGCGGGTTGAGGAGGATAACTAGTTTGAGCCCACAAAGCAAGTTGTTGATTGTCCGGAAGTGACGGTGGAGCCGGGAGTCCACGGATAGCCCTTTCTTTGTCAACTTCTTTTTGGTGAGGCTTCAAATAGTCGTACAACAATCCGTATGTAGCATGATGGAGATTTTTAGCTTGACGGATGAAAATGACATACTTTTCCCAATCTAGACCAAGAATACTTAGGAACTTAGTGTTGACTGCAATTTTTGGCATAATGATGCTATGTTTGTCCAAGTCATTTATGATGTCTGAGAATCGATGATGATATGACTCTAATGTCTCTCCTGGTTCAATCATGAAGTGTTCATAAGCTAAGTAGATTTTGGATTCCATGTCTTCTTGATTGAGTTCAGTGCCTTCCATGAGAAGATGAATATGTTCTCACATTGCTTTTGCAGTCTTTTGAGCATCAACACTTCGAAGGATTGGATTGGGTAATCCTAAAAGTATATATTGTATTGCTAGCTCATCAGCTTCGAAATGTAGAAGTTCATCACCAGAAAGGTCAGCAACAGTTGCAAAGTTTGTGAGATCGTCTCTTGGTGGAATAGCATTTGGATCTTCAGGTGTAACGACAATAGGCATCTGAAATGAACCTTCCAAGATGACCTTCTTAAAGAACTTTCCATGTGGCTTCTTTAAATCACAAAACCTAAAGAACCTAATTACCCATTGATCATAGTTTCCGGGAGTGAGCATTGGAGGTCTATCAAGTGATCCTGCCTCATGAATGGATTGCTGGCTACTTAAAGCTTCACACATCTTTGCAAACCAAGATGGTTCCTTCATAGTATTCCTTGATGGATGTTGATTGTAAACGTTTGTGTAAGGTTGTACTTGAAGACTAGGTGGTGGTTGAACCATTTTGTGGTTGAATTGCTCCTTGTTGTGGATAGTGTTGTTGATTAAATTGTTGTTGATAAATTTGTTGTTGTTGATTGAATTGTTGATGTTGTGGACTAAGTTGTTGTTGTTGTTGTTGAGTATACGTATAAGTGAAATAGTTAGAGTATGGTGGTTGAGACATGTTGAAAACTTGTGTTGTAGAAATGGATCTTTGTAGTCGAATGAAACGTTGTTGATGAAGTATCCTTAGGCGTAGAAACCAATGTTAGGCAAAGTAATGCTTAAGCGTAAAAACACCAAACTTACGCGTAAAAGTAATATTTACGCGTAGGATTAGCTTACGCGTAAGAATTGAGAAACACTAAGATTAGGCGTAAACTGAAAGTTAGACGTAGAAAACTTATGCGTAAGATTAGCTTATGCGTAAGACAAAGCTTAGGCGTAAGAAAATGCTTAGGCGTAAAGAGTTCTACGCGTAAGTTTAAGCTTATGCGTAAAAATTAGGGTTTTGCCCAAAAATCCTTTACACTATCACAGTGTAAAAAGATATCCAAAGTCGAAGTGTTTTCAGGCTTATCCAAGCAAGAAAACACTGAGTAAACCAAGAAAACTGAAGATCAAGCCACGGATTTCTTACGCGTAACTCTAGGGTTTTGTTACGCGTAAAACTTAACCAAAACAGATTTTTTTTTTGCCCAAAGTGATTCTAAACCAGATTTTTGTGATGAAACTGCTTCAATATCAGCAAAATAACACAAAAGTGTGAAACTTGATGATCCAAAGCTGGTAAACACCTTACGCGTAGAAATGAACACACGTATAAAACCAAGCTTAAAAACAATGAATTACCCGTAAAGTTTAAAACTTTTTGCAAAAAACTGAAATTTTAACACCTAAAAACTTTGAAAGTACAAGAATCTTGGATTGTAAAGTGTAAAAAAATGAGTTTTTAAGCGTGTAAAAGTTTGTATAACGAGACTTAAGCGTAAGACCAAAAAACTTCAAAAACGAAAACCTTTTCACCCAACTATTTGGCGATTTACCACTGTTAGGTCACCATATTTGTAACACAAGCCTCAATATGCGTATGAAATAAGACAAGTTATGCGTATGAAATGAAATGAATTGAACAACCAACCCTCAAGTGAGGGTTTACAAGGATTATTTATAGGGCAAGGAGCTAGGGCAACACTACTAGCATCCTTCCCTTCTTATGGGCTTGGGCCAAGGCTCATGGGCCTTCTACACAAGCCTTAGCTTAATAACAAACATAAAGGCCTAATTAAGCTAACTATTACATATTAATCACTAACACTTGTAATCTAGTTTAGGAGTGATTCCAACAACTATGGAATAGAATAATCTTGGACCCATGCGAAGTTACCTCGATACTCTGTATCGAACATCCTGATACGCCGTATCGACCTGTATTCGAAGACTATAAATAGAAAACCTAGCATTCAGTTTTCAGAGAGCTTTTAACCACCAAGTACGATTTTCAGATGATTTTAGAAGACAAGAAGGTCCTGCTAGTGCTATCATTCCATAGGAAAACTCTTGTAATCATTATACTCCGTTATAATCGTTCGGTTAGCATATTGTTTTCTTTTGAACTCTACTTTAATCGTTTTGAATATGATATTGTGTATGATTTCTGAGATTATGGGCTAATACATGTAGGTATTAGCCAAGTTTATGATAATTTAACGTTTTGATTTGTTTATATCGATTGTTTACTCTTTCATTGCTTGTTGAGAATGTTTATCACTTGATACACGTTTATGCATATGTTAATCTTTCATTCAACTGTTTATTATTTATTCAATTAATCCTGTCTCACTATTAGTGTAAATGGATGATGAACATTATTTTCAGGAAAGATGCATATTACTTACCTTTATCACTTGATCAATAGTGGCATGACCATTAGGCTATTGGTATAAAGTTAGGGTATAAGTTTGTAATAAAGCACTCGTAGTTCGCCTTAGTAGCGATTTCGTAAACCGGATAGATTATAATCAACGGTGAAACTTTATGCGGGTTCAATTAATTATGACAGGATTAATCAGTTAGAAACCTCGAGTTTAGGGATAAGTACCACCTAGCTTTCAATAGAAAAACACCAACGAATGTAGTACAATCATTGCACACGTAGATAAATATGGCATTTATTTGATTAACTTGGTTAATACCTTTTCCTTACTATCGAGCTCGACTTCATCTTTATCGTGTGTTTATCTACTTGTGTGTGTTTCATTTATTGCTTTATTAAACCAAAACTTGTGCCAGTCTCTCAGGCTGAAAACCCCCCTTTACGTTAATTTTATTTTAATTCGGCTAACTAAGATAAATAAAATACTGATAGATTAAGTGTTAACGTCCACTCTTAGTGATCGACATCCTACTTACCAACAAACCTACAACTGATCGGGTACACTGCCCGTTAGTGTTAGTTGATAGGCAAAGTCGGCAAATATAAATAGTAAAACTTGATACATATATTACCTATACTAAAAGACACATCACTCACGTTATCTATTGAATTGTCACTACCTTTTTTAATGCAATGTGAAGTATTCCTTATTACCTATTGCGGATTGGTCAATCTTACGTCTATGAAATAGCCTAAGTGAGCAACACCTATCTGAATGTCAATAAGCCACCCATAAAGACTAGTCTAACAATGGGGGACACGTCACCTTGGTCATCTCGTCGGGGGATGGACGCGGCCACCAAGGGTAAGCCGACCCTTGGTCAGGATGCCTTAACGACTAGTATAACAATGAATCACTAACCCGTAAACTGAAAGTCAAGCAAGTGCAATTCAAAATTTCTAGATCGCACATTTCGATTGTCTAAAGACGGTGACTCTCTCATGCATGAAGTTTGGTGGAACGAGCTTATTTGTATGCATGAAGTTTGGTGGAAACAACCTTTATAAACAAAGTTAAAGGGGGAACAAAAAACTAAACGACGTCCTAGAGTAAATGCATTTTCAAAAGAAATAAGTAATCCATAAACGACATTGTCTCACCCCTACACGACATCATTTGGCTCAAGTCCACTCTATAACGGACCGACCCGGCACTTAAACGGTGTCGTTTTTGCAAAGCAAAACGCGATCGTTTGCTCCGCTATTGTATAAAATGGTAATAATTATACTCTGTAACATGCAAGTATTTAATAGGGTGGTGTTTTGCATTCTCCATTAATTGATTTGAACACTCTAATTTGTTGTATTTTGATATTTATACCCTAAATCACTTTTACTCATTATCACCCTTATAAGAGTATTAATGTCAAGACACAATAATTTTAAGTGTGCAAATCAATTAGTGTAATGTGCAAATCATCGTATTAATTTTGAGTAGGGGTGGAAACGAGCCGAGCCGAGCTCGAGCTCGTTAAAGCTCGAGCTCGGCTCGTTTATATATAAAGCTCGAGCTCGGGCTCGAGCTCGTTTCGAGCCTTATACTTTGAGCTCGAGCTCGGCTCGTGAAAATTTTCACAAGCTCGAGCTCGGCTCGGGCTCGACTAATTTTATGATTTTTTGAGCTCGGCTCGTTAATTACATAAGGCTCGAGCTCGTTTACTACTTTTAAGCTCGTTTATACGTATAGACAATATATACACGTATATAATTCTAGGGCTCGTTTAGGCTCGCGAGCCTACTCGAGCTTTTTGTACAGAGCTCGGGCTCGAGCTCGATTATTAAATGAGCCCAAAATTAGGCTCGAGCTTGGGGCTCGAGCTCGTTTAAGCTCGGCTCGTTCGAGCTTTTTACCGATCCGATCCCGAGCTTTTCACGAGCGGCTCGGCTCGTTTCCACCCCTAATTTTGAGTGTGCAAATCCCATATTAATACAATAATTAATATTAAAAAAATAAATAGCAAGAAAAAGTAATGATTGTTTTTGTAAATTTTGGGATATGATGTGAAATCTAATGGGACCAAAGCGTTTGTTAAAAAAAAGGGTTCAAATAAACTAACCTTTAGAAAACAGCAACAACCTAAACATACCTAAACTCTAGGACAATCATCACGTATATTTCCAAGAAAATAAGCATGTTAATTTGGATTATAGATAAACGGTTTGGCTCAAATACACGTCAACCCACTTAATATGTTCGATAAACATGTTAAGTTCGTGATGTGTAGGTTCTAAATAGGCCATCCCGTCAACTTATTTAATTGTACAAACTTTTAAAAATAAAAACCTAAATATCGAAAACTGAAAATGATAAGTGGAATTTTTTAGAGTATAAAATTAGTTTGTAACGAATAAATGGATTTGTGATTTGGTTTTAAATATTATTGAAGCTATATGTATTTAAGTATGTTTTTATCAAATTTCATAAATAGTATAATAAGTTTGAGACATAAACTAGTGAATCTTAACCTATCGACATAGTAACTCGCTTGACTTGTTTGGTTAAACATGTTACACGAGGCATAAACAGGTCATACAAGTTATAGACGTGCATTTTAAAGTTGAGAATCTTGACATGATTAATAAATGAGTTATGCTTGATGTTGAGGCGACCTGAATAAGTTAACTCGAACACTACGTGATTGACACCCCAAGGGATAAGGACTAGAAATGTAAGTTAACCAATAGTCAAAGGATAACTCAAGCAATTAACTTTTTCTTTCCAGGTATGTTATCTTCTCTTGTTTCATTTCTACCAGGTTCCGCCTAGTATCACTGCTATCAGACCTTCCTCATCTTAATCTTATTCTGTAAGTATATTTCACCATGTTTTTTTTAGCTGTAACTAATTTATACATTGTTTTATTAAGTTGGGTTTTTATTTTTTTCATATATATTTGTGTGGAAAGTAATATCTTGATATGTGTATGCTTTTCTTGATTTTGGGTTTTCTTGAAATTTGAAAATGACCCATTTGCTTAAATTGGGTTAAATTTGTTAAAGTTGAGAACTTTTTTGTATTTTTGTTTAGGGTTTTGAATTAGCTTAGAGGCAGTGATGGAACTAGGAGTCACGGGACCCGATAGAATTATGTTTTGTAGTGTTAACTTTCGTAAAAAAGTCAAATTCTTCCTAATTTGCACCCGGTCAAAAAAATGAGATTAGAATTATGTTTTGTAGTGTTAACTTTCGTAAAAAACTCAAATTCTTCCTAATTTGCACCCAGTCCAACAAATGAGATTGGATTCTAATAAAGTACATTATTTCAGCATATCGGATCGTTTTGGTATATCACAATTTGTTAATATTTCATTTTAGGTTCTTTAAGGTGCAAGTAAGCGATTTGCCAAAATCAGATTGTTGGCTCATTTTGTATACCGAGCTAATCATGTAAATGCCCATATCGCTGAACAAAGCCGTATCCAGTAGTTTTTTTGATTAAATTGTCGCTTTGATATAGGAGTAACAACCTTTACATACTATATTAGTGAATTAGTGCTAGAGGTTGCAAGGTGCCACGTCAAAACGGGTAATCTTTCTAGTACGGGTTGAAAGTTGAAACGGGCTGGTATAGGTTGGTTGCAACTTGCAAACATCTTTTTTTCTCAAGTGCTGTTAAAAGTTTAAAGAACAACTAATGATGATATGAAAACAATGTTATTGCCATGAGGATGTGAATTTATAAAATAGAATGACTTAGGAGGTGTATGCACTAAAAGTAGAAATTGGTTGAATTCAATCTGTTTAAGTTCCCTTTCTAGGAGATAATACAGAAACCAAATCTATTTATCCTTATGTAACTAAAACTGGCAAACCTGGTTCGGTTATGCAGATTGTGCTTTTCATTTGTAAATGCGCGCATAAGTTCATGGTTCGTTCATTTTTTTGCAGCTTTATCTGTATAAAGAAATAACATCAACTCTTCGTTACTGTAACCTCAATGTTCTCAAGTTGATGAGATGAGCTACCTTCAAGTCACTTCAGTACGGCCTTCTTTGCGTCTCCCAAATCAATATAACACACTCCGTAGATCAGATACACATGGCATTTCTCCAGTGAACATACTTGATCTTCAAAATGCCAATAAACCGATGTTTGGTTCATCAAAGAAATTCACAGAGTTAATGAAATGTAACGTGATACGAAGAACTGGTGCAACTCGTTATCAACAATGCACACCTGTCTGCTCATTTGGTGGCAAAGGGGAACAAAAAAATGGCAATGAGGTAAATCATCTATTGTTTATATCATATGTTAGTATGTATTCATGTATATATGACTAGAGTTTCGTAATAGGAGAGTTGAAACTAGTAATTCAGCAGGAAAATATCCTCTATCTTCATTGTTACATAATCTTTAATGTGAGCAGACCCTATAAGTATGTTTATGACATTTGTAACACTAGTTAGTATTTTCTGTGATAATTAAAAGCTATGTTCATCATCATGTGTGATTTTGTGTTAGCATGACTATATCTTATGCACGCCTTGTACCCTTTTGTTGACCTATTATTTGATGATTGATAAACGGCATTCTGTTTGTAAGCTACAAGGGGATGCTTATGTGGTGAAAATATATGTGGTTATCTCAATGCTAAACCAGTGATGATACTCATGATGATCATGCTTACGTGACTAGTAATTAGGTGAAGATAGCTGCAAGGAATATTGAAATTAAGAAAAGCTTCAGCTGGATTGGAATCAGTCTAGAGTACTCCTAAAAGCTTAAGTGTTGGGCTAATGTAACCACCTATACTTACCGTTGTCAACCGACTTTAGAAGCATGCTCACTTGCCTTCTTTGCACCCTTCTTACAATGCTGCCTACAAACTACCTGAACTGTATCAACGTTCTTTTGTTCTGCTTATCCCTGACTTCTTCTGTCTACACAGAGTTCCCCATACCATTGTCTACGACCGAGATCCACTTTTTGTGAGTACATTTTGGCAACGACTGTACCATTGTCTCAAACCGATATTCCCTTTCCTATTTCCCTCTTGTCACCCTGTTCTTTCTACTCCTGCTCAAAGTAGGAAACAGAAAAGCTTCTTATATTTTCTTCCAATTAGTAATGGTCTTTCCCAGACACTATCTATAAAAATAACCTTCACACTAGAACAAAGTATATTGTTCATTTCGTGAATAGAATGTATATATTGTTATTACAGGGCTAAGCTTGAAAATACATGATCCGCTTAAAAATACATGATTCTAGATAGGATTCTAATAAACTACATTATTTCAGCACTTCTATGCAATACATAGAAAACACGAGAAGTTTTGTTCTGGTTTTTTTCAAGCTTTTCTGGTTTTCTGTTTTGTCGACAGCAGTTGAGAAGCTAGTAAATCAGCAGGATTTGATCCTCTAAACATAAGATTATTACTCCTGAAAGCGTAAGTGTAGAGCTATGTAACCAGTTCAGTACTAGAGATTTCTATATGTAATCACAGTGGATAAATGAAAAGCATAAGATTTCATTCCGAGAGTCCCTTTTGTCATTCTTTATTTTCCTCCGTATCTTCTTCCCGTGTCTTTCTACTACAGTACTACCTGCCCAAAGATAACTCTACACAGTTCTAAACACCGTAACAATTGGTGCTTTGAGTGACCCCATCCAATTGCTTTTACAGTAAGCCTCTTTGTGCACTTGCTTCAAGCTTCATCTGCTTGCGAAACTGGTCCAAACGATGATGTCTCAGCCCAATGGCCGATGTCATTAGCTTACGAAGCTTCTTGGTTATGAATTTCAGATATTTATGCGCATGGCCCTGCAGATTCTTTGTAAAGAAAACCTTAGTCCTTCCTCCATCACATCCAGGATGTTTCCAAACCAATGATCGCTATCAATGCTCTTCGTCCTTATTAAAAAGAATAGTTTACTTGCTGCATGGCTCTTACAATCTTTGATACCAAATTTTCATGTCATTGTTAGTGGTCATTCTGCCACCCAACGTACTTTCGCCTGGGCTTCATTCAACTTTTACTGCACATATCTTGGGGATTCTGTTGCCTAAGGCTCTATGGTAACTCTTGAAAGTCTTTTGTATAAATAGTAATTTTAAGGTTAGAGATTTTATGCATGAATTCAGGTCTTGGCAGACCACCTGATTGTATTGTAGGCATTATCTTGTAATTTTCTATATGCTCTTAAGATAGTCCATAAGAATCTAGCCCCATTCTTGTCATCCATCTTAGATTCTTTCATCATATGTATGCAATATATTGAAAATACAGGACTGTTAGTCCATAGCCATTGTTGCATGTTTGAAATCTGAAGCTCCTTCAATGGCTTAGACTTGGAGTGAAATTGTCCTAGACAAATGAATATTTGATCAAACTTAAAATATTTTAACATAATACTATGCGATCTTTACAGTACATGTCTACTACAACTAACAAAGAACCTTCAATAAACATTTATTGACCAGTGGATCTTGACACATGATAATATTTATAAATGACTGTTACATCTAGCGCGCAAATATACCATTAAAAATCTATTTCCGGCTTATCAAGTACTTGTAACTTCACAAGTTTATTTTGCACATATGATATTGAATATATTTGAAGGGCTCTTATATTCTTGAACAAAGCGAGTATTGTATTTGCATCCTAAACGGAAGGAGTGAGTGATGTATTGTGGCTAGAGTACCTAGCTGTATAAACTCTACCAATTGAGGCACCCCTTGCATACTCATTCAGTGAAAACTTGTTTTAAAAGGTACATATATGATATCTATATGTAATAATTTGTCATCGTACCTAATGTTTGGTTTCATGTTTAATATCTTTGATTACTTAGGTAAATAGGGTAGCATGCAACTTTAGGAACATGTATATGTATCTCTATATGCACATGTATACATGTGTATGTCTTTTGTATCTCTTGGTTTTAACAAAATTTTAATCAGCTAAAGAAGTTTATGCATTATGATAAAGACATAATATGTATTAAAATAAGTTAAATTTCTTAGCAGGCTTCCCCATGGAAATCTATTGAAAATGCTATGAGCAGTTTTAAGAAGGAACAGTCACTAGAGGATGTACTAAGACAACAGATGGAGAAACAAGATTACTATGACGGGGGAGATCCTCCAGGTGGTGGCGGCGGTGGTGGCAGTGGTGGTTTTGGTGGACCAGAGGACGAAGGCTTTGCTGGGATGTTGGATGATATACTGCAAGCGACTTTGGCAATCCTTGCGCTTATTGTTCTGGTAATATGTTTAATCAACTATTTCGGGTTTTTTGACGGCTGTTTAAAGAATTATCCTTATTTAAAATTTAAAATATGGGTTGATTTTGGTTGTATTCTAAATCAAAAGGGCCAAAGTTGATCATTTGGATTAAGGAATGAGTCAAATGACAAAATAGGGTGAAGTCAACTACTAGATTATATATATTTTTGCCTACAACGCCCTAATCGTTTTCTCAACTATTTTTATTAGTATTGTATTAATATTGTTATAACATATGTCATCTGTGAATTTTGTTAAATTGGGCAACAAAATGCTAGTGGGTCAACTTAAACCCGTAAGAAAAAGGTCCTGTTGCAATCCAATCTGGTTTTGACACATTACCTAACCCGGTGATATAAGCTGTCCCATGACTGTACCGTGTGTACTCTATCAATCACTTTTTATGAGTATACCTTTCACCAAAAGCTGAGCATATGATTTTCTCAACTCATTAACCGTTGCAGAATATTGACGATAACAAATTAATACATGGGAATATTGGTCAAATCACCTGTTTTCTGGCCTGGAAGCTAAAGACAATGCAAAAAAAGTTGGAACATTATGATCCCTCATACAAATAAGTAATGTTATCATAAAGTTAGCTGAAATATGTACTCAAATGCTTTTAAAAACAGCAACATCTGACTTTATTTGGGTACATGTTTACGACTAATGATCATATACCTTATAGTCAAGAAAGTTTTGAAAACTTATGAACTTTAATTTTTCCACCAGCCTTTTGTAGTTATTGCTAATGGTAAAATGGTAAATATGCAGAGCAATTTTCCAAGAAAAAAGATAAAGAGCAATGTCTTTGGACAATCCTCAATAATAATTACATTATTTTTCTCGGTTGTATGCATACATTTGCTTTATAGTTGAATTTTTTGTTTTAACCACTTGAGATAAAACTTAACTAAAATCGACTGAATGGTCTCATATTGCTGAAGAACGCAATCATCTTGTAAAACCTTAAAGAATTTTTTTGATGTGCTGCTTTAATGAAGTAACTATTGTTGTCTCTGTTTTCAGTACTTGTACATCATTGCGGGTGACCAAGTTAGGCTCTTCATAACAGATACCTTTGACTTTCTAGTTGGTAAAAAAGGTCCTCGTATAAGGACCATAATGTATGATTTCGCTAAATTTTATCAGAAGTTCAGAGCCAGAATTCCACAAGATCCATATTGGTTGGAAAAAGCAATCATTCTTACCCCGACATACTATGATAGCCCTGAAAAGTATCAGCGCATTCTTAAGTCTTTGAACCGTAAAGATAAGTTAGATAGCGACAGTGATAGTGACGAAAATTCATACAGTGACAACACTTATGACGAGGATTCAGATAATGAAAATGCCTACACTAAGAAGGCTTACAGTGATGACCAAGACGACAATGGTTACAGTGATGATATCGATGAGGAATATTAATTACGAGTTCTAGATTAGATGATCACCCGGCTGTGTCAATGACTCAGGTCCCCCTGCAACTTGTAAGGAAAATACCGAACAAAGACTTTCCGATGGCCCCTTTTTGTTTCCGTTCAGGTGTCTAGCCAATCTTTGGATTCTTATGTAATGCTCCAGTTTTGGGTATATTCTCTTATGTAAGATGGATTCTTGACTGCATAATATATGTGAATTCTCATATGAATGGGTTGAAGTTAAAAGTACACTTCTGTTTTGAGGTACATTTACCTGAATAATAGATGGCTTTGAGCCGTACTATAGTTGAAATCAGAAGTGATCAAAACCGGGTCAAAAGTCGAATATGCTGGATATTAAATTTCGCATATTGGGTTTGGTAAGCAAGAACATCAGTCATACAACAGATTGACTAATCTAAAATTTTAGTTAAACAATTTTGTCTTCAGCTAAAAGATATTGCTCGCACTTTGAGCTACCGATTGTCTTGAATAGCTTGGCCAAAATCACTTTAAGAATCCTTGTAGAATCGAACTTGGATAGAACATAAACAAACAAAATACTAACTGGACATGAAGCTTGCAATGAAAAAAAAGGTAATATAACATTTAACTGCTTGTCTTTAGGACGTAATACACCTACCAAAACTCGGTGTTAGCTAAACATGAGGTATAACGATCGCTGTAAAATGCTAAAACCTCAATTGACAGGTGAACATTAACGCAAGTCAAGCCCAGACATTTCAGATGATAAAAAAGTATGTGTGTAATTCAATACTACTAGTTTCTCTGCGTTTTCTGGAATTTATCATTTAACTAGTTTTTCCAAAATTTGCATGGCATTTCTGGTAACAGAAACAAAGTTAAATGAAATTACGCTGACCTAAAGGAGATATGGGATATACATAAACTGAACACAAATTCAATATGAACAAATGACTTGTTACCCAAAATCCATTTTGTTGCTTTACCTGCTTAACGTTTGGTCAGTAGCCGATACTTTTCAAAATGGGAACCTTTTTTTTTCTTTTTTTTTTTTTTGAACAAAAATGGGTACCTTTCAAAATCCCTCCTACAAGAAACCACAAAAGCACTAGAGACAACACAAAATCTGTGTCCATAAAGTGATTAATTTCCCACTCCTTGTTAGAAGAATATCACTCTCTCCATTAAGGATAGAACACAATCCATTTTGCATCACTTAGTGAAGCACAAGGAGATGACAACAATATAAAAAAGGCAATCATGCATCAATAAAACTGTGGGTCAATGAAAGAAAATGGTCATTGCATTCCTCTGCTATATTAAAGAGCCAAGCGCGTCACAACCAACTTGGTAAAGTAACACACAAACCAGGCAACAAACATAGTTCTGGTTTGGCTCAAAAACAATTCTTTCACACGGACCAAGCGTTCTATTGTGAAACTTGAAAAGTTCTAAATTCAAAAAAGAAAGAAAATAAAAAAAAGAACTGTTTGTTTGGCAAAAGCAATCTCGCATAATAAATGAATCAGCCTTACCCTCCAGTTGAAATTGGACTTCATTCGGAAAACAAAGCAAATAAACTTCCGCCCATGCCACTAATCAAGATATGGGTTCATCTAGAGGTGCTTAGCTTCTCCACCACCCAGATCTTTTAAATAACTTATCTAGCCTTGTACTATTTCTGCAATTTCACACAGCTCTTTGAAGTGCCTGACATGTCCTTTTTATTAGTTATTGGAATGCTTTTAATAAGAATCACAGATGACCCGCCATCGATTTGTTTCTTGAGGACCCTGAAAAAATATAAACCCATGAGCGGAGAGAACATACTTTGTTTTACCTACAGTCATATATTTATCAGGAAAATATGTCCTATGAGATAAGATCATATGCCTTTTTTCTTGTACTTGGCTGCAATTATCCTGTTTCTTTTCACTGGTAGCTGTCATCACCTTCCCTTGGTCATGCCCCTACACAAGTATATACATGGAATCGGTAAAACTGAATAACGAACTACATGACTCAGTAGAACTACTAAAATAGCTACAATAGGGAAAAAGCTGCAAGTTGTGTAAGCAATGTTAATTATGTCGAATATGCTTATGACGGTCATCTTAATAGATGGGTGATGACTTTATGACTTCAATGGGGTGATTAAAAAAACATCTAAAGTAGCACAACACTTGTCACTAGCATGTTAGTTTGGAAAATCGAACTTGCGTCTTTCACAACGTTCAGTGCAACAGACTTAGTGAAGGGTGCAATGCATAAGTTAGCAGACATGCCCCTTAGTGCTACTTAAAAATGATAGCATTATACCTTCTCCAGAAAGCATAGCAGTTAAGCTATTTCACATTCAAAATCAGTACACACATATATCTAGATAGGAGAAGAACTAGCTGTAAATTTCATGAGTTAGCTAGGAGGTATATATAGGAGGCCACTCAAACCATACTGATACAAAGGAAACACCAAGACAAAGAAACAGATACAGAAACATAATTAATGTAGAGACGCCAGTAGTTAGAAAAATGGTATAGACAATGCATTTTCCCAAATAAAGAAACAACGCATTCAAAAGAAATCCACAAACAAAAATCATGAAGACCACATGTATTAACAATCTAAATTTCTAATACACAACATACTATAATATTCACAGGCTAATCCTGAATAGCTTTTACCTGAGCGATTTTGATCGAACCATAGCCTTTCCCTTGTCTACATACTCCACTGAATTGCACATGTTCAGATTCTTCTGTTTCTCACAGCCCATTTTTGCATCATGCAATTTGGCTGAAGAAGCATCTCGCTTCAATTTCTTCTTTTGTCCATCACCATTTTCATTCAGACTCTTCTTTCCCTTCTTTCTATCACGGCTCATTAATTCCTCATCTCCATCTCTCCAAACATTCTTATTCCTATATAACATCTTCTCAAACTTCCAAGATGGAAGACTAGTATCGATAACCGTAAACTCTGTTTGCGAACACCCCAAAAGATCCAAATGACCTTTCTCTTCCTCTTCTACAGGATCCGCCACCTTAAAATCTTGATCGACTTTCTTGACTGCGCGACAGTACGCTTTACGCTTGTGATGCGAAGTCAAAGTCGCCAGCAATGAATTTCCGTCTGAATTTTTAGATTCAACAAAGATTTCAGGGCACTGTTGTGTCCTGCAAGTGTCATTCCTCTTAATTCTCGATAAATCATGACAATCTCCTATGTTAAAGAGCTCTGAAGGTAAATTATCATCACGCCCTTGCATATCCTCACCATCTTCAGGTTTGTCAGGTCCGGGTGTTTTGAGCAGAACAGACCCGTGCACGTTCGGAAGCATCTTTGATAGAGCAACGATGTTGCTCGAAGCCCATGTTATCAGTGTCCGAAGCCTCTGAGGAACGGAGGCCGGAGCCACTCAGATGTTCCGGGAGTGTTTGGGAGGGAGCAAGACATTGATCGTAAGTGATCAAGATGATCAAAACGAGGAGGGAGAGGAGGTTGACAAGATGGCGCCGGGATGCAAAAGAAGTTTGAGCGGAAGTAGAAGATATAGGATGTGAATTTAGGGTTTTAGAATCCATAATCGGAAGGTGTGGATTTATAGTGAGAAAATGCGTAATCGAAAGTTTCGGATGCTGTCCAAAAGTTTTGAAATGCACACTTCGGGTGTATATAGTTTTAAATTGAACTCTTAATCCAAAGAGTTTCCAATGCACAATCAAGACACTCCACCTTTATAAGATTACGATTTTGTTACCCATTTTGGTTGAATTAAATGATTGGTATTAGGATCGAACACGCTTTGTGCACATGATTTATGAAGTCGCGATCATCTTATAAATATGAGTTGATAACCTAAAGTGGCTCTTGATGGCTCAAAACCGAATTGGAACATCATTTTGTTCTAAGTTAGTCTTTTTAGGGAGCATCCATGAAGAGGGAAAAAAGCATGTCACCTAACTACAAATCGCAATTTGTTAATTGATATGCATAAATCTATAACTAGTGATTTGATACCATAAAAGTCATCTTTCCGCTATCCAATATGGATGTGGAATAACGTCATCACAGTTTGGTACAACAATATTAGCTGCTGCAATTACAAACAATGTAACAAATCCCAGTAAAGCACAATTACACAAGAGCTTATAAGGTGTGCTAACGAAATATTTTACCAAACTAACAAATCAATATAGATGAACTAAATAAATATTTAGACGGCTATTACTATTTAAAACAAACGCTACTAGATCTGTTGTACTGTAAACGTGCAATCTAACTTGGTCTAAGATAAATCACATCAGTCAGCTCATTATGCCAAGTTTGTTTATGACAACCATCTATATAGATGGCATACGACCTACAAGAGGTTACAGCACAACATGTAAAGTAGCTCATCGGTCATTAACGGCATTTTGATCAAAAAACTGAACCTTTTAGAAAGTGTAATTGTATCAAAACCGTCCGTGCACATCATCTTTGCAAGCACAAGTTATCAGCTACCTAATTTAGTGCTACGCAATCATGATAATCGCATTATACCTTCTAAAAACAAAAACAGCGGGTGCTCCACAACGAGAATCAGTGAAATGCAAACGGAGCAAAGTAAGAAGACACCTCATTTTTAATACACGTACTATGATCTAAACCACATTGCAAATCATCTCAACATCGAGTCTACTATCATCAATAAACAACTAAGCACATAACATATCATAGCTACACACGTTCAAACGAAATCCATCACTTAAATCTAAAAGAGCTATACCTGAACAAACTTCAACTTCTTTCTTCTTTTCTTTCTTCGTTCTCACCGCTCTCCCATCCCCAGCCTTCCACTCTCCACAAAGCTTCCAACTTCTTCTTCTTTTCATATTCTCCCCATCCCCGCCCCCCTCCTTCCGCTTCTTATTTACATCCCCAACTCTCCACACATTGTTCCTCCTATACAACACCTTGTCAAACTTCCAACTCGCCACACTCGTATCGATAACCGTCACTTCCGTCTCCGTAAAACCCCTAAAATCCTCCTCCTCCACCTCCTCCTCCACACTTTCCCTCACCGAAACAGCCCCTTTTTTCGCCGAAACGCATAATTCAGGTCTAACCTGTTTCCTACTAGTCCTCACACTCGAAACAAGCGAGTTTTTCTCCGAAACGCATGGTTTCGGGTTAGTTTGTTTCCTACTAGTTTTGGGTTTGGATGTTTGGTTGATGGGGTTGCCGAAACAAAAGAGGTCAGACAAGACGTTGGTGATGACGTCATGCTGTGGTAATGGTTGAATGTGATGTGGTGAGGTGACGTCAGCGTGAGGTGGAATGGGGGAGGTGGGGGATTGAGGAAGTGGAGAGGAAGTGTTCGAGGTCGGTGTAAGTGGAGTCGTCTGAGAAGCCTTTGGATGTACGGAGGCGGGTCAGCCAGTCGGATGGTGATGGTGATGACGTCACGGTGGTTTGTGGTGGTGTTTGGGTTTCGGTTGTCATGATGATTGATGAGTCATTTGATGAAAGAGGAGAGTGTTTGGAACAGGTGGAGTGTAAAGAGTTGTGGGTGTAAACTGCAAAAATAGTCCTTGTGATTTGGCAAAATCGGTTTTCGTATCTAACCTTTCTAAAGTGCCGGCATTATCTCTGTAGGAATTTTGGGTTGCACTTTTATCTCGATCAAAAGTAAAATGACTTTGTTAAAAAAGCCCAAAGTTCTCCACAGGGACGATGCTTTGAAAATGTTATGGAATGGCTTATGATTTGGTACAAACCAGCAAGAGGATTTTGCAATTTACTCTTAAAACAAAGGAAAAGAGTTAATTGCAAATTATCTTCGTGGTTTACGCATTTTTTTTCATCTTTCATCATTTAACTTTAATAATTACATTGTCCGTCCCTATAGTTGTCTATTTATATCGGACCGATCCTTTGACTGTTAGTATGTTAAAAACTGTCATTACACGCCATGCACATGAGTGCATTTTGGTCTATTAAGCATCTTCATCTTCACCCTCAAATTCTATAATTTTCGTTTTCATTAAAATAAAATCATATATATCAAAACTTCATAATATACAAACTTTATATTTTAAATCAACATTGAAAAATATACATTTCACCTCCACGTGAAGCCATCATCTCTTATTCCAATTATTTAATACACATATCAAAACCAAATATATTCCATCAAAATGGATCTGCAAAAGCAATCAGCATTGTTATCTTGTCGCTATAAAAAGAGCTAAAAAAAGCATCACGTCACTACAACCATACCAACTTAAACACAATTAATCTCACTATTATATAAATTGTTGGCAATGAAAATCTCATGCCAAGCATGCAAATACCATATCATTTAACTTTTTAACATGTATATCGAGTTTCGCCACAAGTCCTGAGTATCGTGATGATGTTATATTACGTATAGTTTTAAATTTATATTTTTTCAACTTTTCTATTAGGCTAAATAGGGGTGAGCATGACCGACCGGATCGGACCGGCCGACGGACCGGAGAGACCGGGCAGGCAGGACCGACCATTCGATCCGGTCCGCGGTCTCGCTTTTGGGCTAATTCGGTCCTCGGTCGTGGTTAGGACCAAAGAAACAATTTGGGCTAATGGCCATTGGACGGACCGACCACATTCATTGGGTCCGGGTAAGATTTTCCGAAAATCGGGTCTCGGTCGGTCGGGTCTTGGCCGGTCCGGTCGTTTTTGACCGTGCACACCCCTAAAGCTAACACTACTAGCGGTGATGTAGCAATCAATCTAGTTTGGTAAGTATAGGTCGTCGCAAGTAGATGAACCTAAATATTAACCTAGTGAATTTCTGCATATTTTTTAAAGGGGTTTTTTATTTGAGATTAATTAAACTATTAAAAACAATAAAAGTAAATTAAACTATGTATACTACTAGTGTTGTGATCAAATTAAGGAAGAAGTGCTAGCCATATTAATCTTACTATATTTTAATCTATTCGTTTATTAGTGCAAATGACTTAATGATTTATATTATTGACGTCGGATCATGCGAAAAACATTCTCCTATCTATATTAAACTAGGTAAGATGGTCATGGTGACCTAGTTCTATGAAAGCGCCTATGTCCACGAGCAAAATATCGGTCCACCCATCACATTCAGCATAAAGTGGTGTCAAATAATCTATACGATTTATGTGCGGTATTCGAAGGGTTATAACTTAATACCTACTTTCAAAGAGAATCCTATGCGGAGATGTTGGAATTATTAGTGAGTTTGGTAAGTTTATCACTCACAGCGTAAGGTACTAGCGATCTTGCAACCCGATTGTACACGCTACTAGTAGCATGCGGTACAAGCCTAGAATCTGCGTAAGTACCATTAATTTGTGTTGACTTGATAAAGGGAGTGAGGGCGATTTAGTGGAACTTTCATCCATTATCTCCTTAACTTAAGATGCATGACCATGACCACATCTGATCAATGTGATCATGTTTATCCTTGCCAAGTAATATATATAAGACCATGATGGGATCTTGAAATAAATACATGAAAACACAAATATACATCTCGAGAATAAGTTGTTGCCATTTGCCTCAGAACTTGTTTTCTACATACCGCCATCTTGCGTTGCAAACTAGGGTTGTTGCTTTGATCGGCGTTTCGTGTGTGAACCGTGTATGAATCCCGGAGTGCCTTGGCTCGTAGACTCCACCAGAACTTTACGGGTGTCGACGTCTTAAAAGGACAAGGAATTCGATCCCGTGCAGTTCCGTTTAATTGTTGTTTCGGTTCTGTTCTTGCTACTGTCTAGGTGCGATTCATCTCTGTTTACCATTTTGCTTCTGATCCATTATTGTTTGGGTTGTTTGGTTCTATGGCTACTGATACAACTCAAATATATTAATCAAATGTCATTAGATGTGTATGGTTTTAAGTTTCCTACTCATGTTCTATATTTAATGAATATTGACCAGAATGTGTGCTAAAGTGCAACAATTTGATCATATAATATTCAACAATCTTTTAAGTATGATTCGTGCAATGTACAAGAAGGTACATGTGGAAAACTAGAATGGGGGGTTGAATAGTTTTGCCGATTTTAAGTTAGTTTCAAAAACTTTAGATTCCATATTATGTGAAATCGTATGGATGTAGAGAAAGTATAGATCTAATGATAAAGCAAGTAAATAAATTAAAGCTAGGGATAGAAATGACATAACCGATTTATAGTGGTTCGGCTACAAGGACACCTTCCTTGCCCTACTCCACTCCCCGAGTCACCTACTCGAGTTCAAGCACTATGTCAAAAAACTCCTTCAACTTGGCGGAGAAGCCTTCACAATGTTGCTTACACTTTTTCCGTACATAAAGCTATAAGTCCGGTAACACGATGGACCAAACCAACACCGACTATTACACAACAAATATGTGAAATATCAAATACAAGATCTTTGCTACAGAATCTTGTGGAGGAACAAATCAATCAAGGACCCCTTGCTTGGATGACTAGAATGCTCATGCCTAGAAGGACCTATATGAGAATCACTAAAGAAAGAAAGAAAGAATTACTCTCTAGATCAAGTGATCTTTGTTAGAAGAGAATGAGAGTATATGAGAGAATTAGTAAGAAGAGGGGTAAGTTAGAATGAAGAAATGGCTCTCTATTTATAGGCAAAACTTGCCACTGTTCCCTGGATCCCTCCCACAAGGGATCCGTCTAGTGTAATCCTAGGGATCCGTGGGGCCTCCTCTTTGCCCATGGGTTTTTGGTTATGGGTCATGGGTTATGGGTTGGTCCATGGGTATTTCTTTAGATACATGTATCTAATTAGTACAATGTATCTAGTCAAGTGGGTATGGGTCAATACCATGGGTTATGAATATGATCCATGGGTTGTGATTTTTACCCATCCTAATAAACTATTACAACAAATGATTTATTACAACAATTTGTATTAAATGGCTATATGTAAATGCTTTACAAAAATAACATGTATCCTTATAAATATACTTAAGATAACATTGTATTTGTTATCAACAAACACAAAGAGATGCAAAAATATTAATAAACGTTTTTACAGTTTATTTGTATTAACAATCTCCCATTTTTTGTTGATGACAAAACATAATGTTATGATAAGTAAAACTTAAGAATAGATGTATGTTTTGAAAGCCCCTAAGTTTTACTTCTTCTCCCCCTTTTTGTTAAAACAAAATTTAACCCATCGAAGAAATAAAATGTGGAAAAATAGTCCACGTATCACTTGCTCCCCTTTGACGGTAGCTCCCCCTAGTTTGAGGCGTCTAGTGAAGAAAAATAAAAAATCCTACAAAGAAAAGGTTAGTAGTAACATGCATAAGTAATCTTGTGATTGACGAGAATCAAGATTGGGAGCCAAGGTATGTAAACAAGGCCTTGTAATAAAACAACAAAGTGTAGTGGTATTTATGCCACATACAAGCATGTAAAAATAAGAACAAAACTTGTTCTTGAAAAATGACTCAAAAGAAAAGTACTAAAAATAGAAAATAGTAATAATGATTCCTTCCATGCTTGCATAAGGTTATGGATGGAGGTTTTGATGAGTAATGGTATTGATGCGATCAAGAATGAGGTTGAGTATGAATCGCATTTCTTCCCTAACTTCTATTGCAATATCCCTAGTGGATTGGCAATGTTCACAATGTAAGTGATGTGGGTAATGAGTGCGAAATGTTTCCAGGTTGTTTTGATTTGTGAGTTGCGGAAGATGTGGTGGAAAAATGGGAAAATACGGATCAAAGTCCGGAATGTTTGGAAGTGGTGGTGGAAAATGTGACAATCCGTACTTTCAGGTCATTTCTCGACACCGTTCACGTTTCATTATTTCAACATTTTAGTAAACTTGGTTTACTTGTTTCAAATTCGCGAACGGGTTTTAGCGGCGAATTCATGATCATGACATCACGTACATTTCATATGGACTATGATTAGTCTACACTTCATTGACGTCATGTGCATATCATTCATTCATTCACGACATTTCATTTCCTATTTTACGCTAATTTTATGTTTAAAAATCTTTATATCGTGAGTTATTATTTTGAATATTTAACCCGCTTACTTTCAAAAATGATCCCGATTTTTAAACTTACATTTAGTTTCTAAACTATATTTTTAGTTTTCCTAGTGTTTCAAATTTATTTGGTATATTAATCGTTAAAATTTAATTATTTCGTCGTTTTTCTTAAAAACTACTCGATAATTTATATATCACTCAAATTTCACAAGGAATGTATTTTTACAATTTTTATCATCTCAATACATCATATTGACTTATTAAAACTTACTTAACCAAAATTTTCATTTACCTTTATTTGTACATTTTCTTACACATTTCTTACACCTTCTATTACAAATATCTACAAGTAACAAGTTTTAAAAATATAATTGAGGGACAACCCTCCCCTAAAACCGGCCTTGGGGAGGGGAGGCATTAAATTTGGAATGGTTAGTGATTGTATATGTTTTTACCCTTTCTCATAAAAGTCTTACACTCAAGAAATTTTCACATACACTACATTATTATCAAAGTGTTATACAAAACTTTTCTCTCTTCTTTGGGGCTCTCCAAAACCGGTCACATAGAGAAGCACACAAGGGATCAAGATTTATTTTGCAAGATCAAGTGTTTATACAACCTAGATCATATCCTTTTTATGGTTTTGAAATAAAAACCAAGGATATCTAAGTAAAACCTTTGTTACTTACACCTCTTCACTTGCACTAGTAAGCATATTCTTGTCATTTTTAAGTTTCCTTGTCATTTTCATATGCTTCTTTTCATTTTTGAAGCTTATATGCATGTTGTGTAGTTTATACCATTTATTTCTTGATTTTTAAGTTATATATACAATATGGTCATCCTATAATTATTCCCAAGTTATTCTTTGGTCTTGATGGTGATTAGGAACCCATGACACCCTAAGAAGGTGTATGGTAGGATTAGATTAGTTTCGGAGTTGATTTGAAGGGATTAGAATAGGTTTTGTTCGAGAAAAACTATTTTCGTAAACTATATTTTACGTTCTGTCTTTAAAACGAATTTCTGGAAAAACCAACAGTTGGTACGACATTTTGGTCTTGAGATTTAGAAAATATACTTTAAAACGAATCCGTGGCCGCTTGAACGGATAAAAACGGACTTATAATGAAGAAGTTATGGATTTTACAAGTTTGACGACGAAATATATTATTTTCAGAATTTTCAGCAACATGTTTTTTAGTTGTTCGGGTCAAAAATGAGCCTTAAGCTTCACAAATTATTTCGACTTGTCAAAAATATATTAGTATACTTTGATCTGAAGCTAAGGACATATTAAACGTTGAAAACGGTTTGAAACGACAAAGATATGCACTTTTTCATAAACTTGCCGTAACTAATTTTCTGCACTCTATTGGCCAAAAACCACCATCTTTAACCCTTATTATCTTTGTGTCTGAGACCTTTTGAACGAAAACTCCTGACTGAAACTTTAGATATGGATACAAACTTTCCAAAACCGTCGATTTCGTTCTCTAACGATCAACGTGTACTGTTTGACGATTGTTTTTCCGAGCCATTTTGGCAATTTCATGATTTTTCCGACGACTTTGTTTTGCGTCGAAAAGTGGTAATTTCACCAAAAATCATTTTAAAATCATTGTAGGATGACATTTTACGTAAAACATGTAAAGTGATTTTGTTTGGTCAAGGCGTCAAAAGAGTATTTTTCGACGTCGAGTAATATTTTCAAAAGGTCGTAAATGGTATAAATAACATATCAAGTGCATGCATAACATTACATTGCAACTCATGACATATCATATCATTGATAATAGGTCCCGGTTGACGCATTACATTAGACCTCAGTGTACTCACTTTTGCCGTTATTCCAGTTTATCCAAGTGAGTTTTCATAGCCCCGTTTTACATGCTTTTGATTATTTTCAAACCCACGGGGGAGAATACATTGCACTACATTTTTCTTTGTACGATACCAAGTATGTTAAATTCATTACATTGCTTAAGTTACCTCATTTGCCAATATTGAAAGTCCCCATTTCCTGAACCATGAACCGTTAATCATTGGCGAGGATGAGTGGATAGATCTATCGAGGGTGACGCCTCCATCCGGGTTGGTGAATCAACCAGTGAACGGATGCATTTCATTTGATTTCATTCACGAGTTGTCTGCAAACACTCTGGAGGGGCATACATAATTGACAGTCAGTTTGGGGTCATGGGCTTAAGGCAAATGTAACATTATTTTTACGTGACTTGATTGTCATGCATGCTAGATACTTGTGTAGTCGTATAAAACATTTACATAAACCTATGATTTCTCACCAACATTATTGTTGACCGTTTTTAGCAATGTATTTTCAGGTAACTGAGGCACGTTCATCATGACATGGTTTAGGGACCTACATTTGAGTCATGGCGTCGACTTACATTATGTACATTATGGCTCTTTATTTCAAAACATCGTTTGGATTTGTAACATATTTGTATTTCCTTAAACTTGTTAAACCTGGGACCGAGCGTTGATTATGTTATTATTTATCCAACGATGTGTGTTTTCGGCACTTACAATATAACTATGTGTCCATTCCAATCCATTCCATTCCATAAATTGTGGGTGGCTGATTATAAGAGCTACAGTTTACATCATTGACCCTAGACTATAGCTACATTATCATAGCATCTCATCTTTCATTTAGTACATGTTCATTGTTATCATGCGGATTCACACTTTATTCGAGATTTATTTACTTTCATTTCACATCGTTGTTTGACATGTCTTCCAGATTCACATCCATCACCATATCATCGGACTCTAGCTCCGGATGTTCCCGATAACCCCATCATGGATGATTCCACACCCACGAGATTGTATCTTCTATGGATCCACTGCACCTTCCCACTGATCATGACCGGCAGAGGCCGAACCCGAGAGGAGGGCGAGGTTGCACCCACTCCTCAGCGTTAGCCCGGTACGATCCACCAGCACCTTGCCAGTACCATCATCACCGTCATCGTCATATTTTCTTAGAGACCCGTACGCCTTCGGACTTGCCGCCCAAAGCGTGCTCGTTTTGATATCCCTACACCACCATCGGTGAGGCCCGAAACCCGTTAGATTTGAGTTAGGCGAGAGTTCTAGGGCAGCATTTGCACGTCGACCCTTACGGTGGCAGGAGCCCGTGATTTTCGGCCGATTCTGGTTGATAGTTTGACCGCGACAGTTGGGGAGTTGTCGGTAGATAGAGATTGAACCCATCGGCTGAGGAGGTCGAGGGTTTGATATTGGCGAGGGTTTGTATTGACTTATCTCATCGGTATTCGGCATAAGACAGATAGAGGACGGGGGACTATTGCTGCTGCGGTTCAGGGTTGATGGTTGAGGAGTTTGGTGGATAGTTTGGTTTTCGAGTTCGCGATCTTCGGGGCAGTGGCTGGGGAGCACCATGAGGTGCCTTATGTAGACTTTTGTCATTGTATAGTTTTGACCATTATCATCCTAGTCACGGGGTGTGTGACGTAGTTCAAAGAACTTGTTGTATTTTGGTTGTTGTACAAACAAATTATCAAGTATTGACTCTACTATGTAGGAATGGTTATTATTATCTATGATATCGGTCCATGTAGGCGAAATTTTCATGTATATTATCCACGTGTGTTGTGATTATATTGTGATATTTCGTTATTGTTCCGTTGTGATTCCATTTATCTTTATGCATGTTGTGGTTGTGGATATATTTGTATGATTGTTGTTTCTACTTACGAGTTCTCATGATTGTTTCATCTTGTGATTTTTGAAGAATTATGGCCTAAAGAAAGCTGGTTGAAATGACCAGCGAGAATTCAAAAGTTGGTGAATGATAGCATTGCTAATGCTCTAAAGTCGAAAGGGGAAAGCAGTGGCTGTCTGGCCAGGCTATCTACGCTACTTGGTAATGCGGAGGATCAGGGGTTAAGAAGTGTTCCTACAAAAGATTTCAAGAGTGGTGAACCCACTAAGTTTAGAGGTAGAGGAGCTACTTGCAATGGTTACGATGGTTTGAGAAATTGAATCGGTATTTTGCTTTGTATGTCGGGATGACGATAGGTTAAGTTGCCACAAGCACTTTACGATGGCGTTGTCATGGTGGAATTCATACGCTCAACCAATTGGAATGGAGAATGCTTTTAAGCTTACGTGGCGAAATTCAAGGGCTTAGTGACTAAGAAGTTTTGTCCTCGCGGAAATCAAAAAGTTGGAGGAGTTCTATGAATGGTCACTATTGGTTACGATATCGACACTTACATTCGAAGATTCGAGAATTAGCCGTTATGCCCATCAATGGTATCGGATAATGAGCTTAGAGGCTTTATTGGAGGACTTCAGTGATTCAGGAGATGTGACTTCATTTGATCCACAAACAATTGAGGAAGCTATTCGTGGACTCAATTGATGGCACAAGTGGTGAAGCGAGGTAAGAACATCACCACCAACCGAAGCAACAACAACAATCCCAACAACCGTTTCAACAACACTAACCGAGGCAACTACAACAACAATAACAAATGAAGTGGGACAACAGGGGTAGGAATGCTACTCAACAACCGCCCAAGAGGCAAGAGGTTGCTAAGGCTTATGTTGCGGGACCAAAGGAAGGAAAAGGATATACAGTTTTTCCGAAATGTAACAGATGTTTGAGTCACCACAATCCGGTCGATGTCGATCCGGGTGAAAATTGCGAAAGTTGGTCACCGTACTAGGGATTGCAAGGCCACAAGTTACATGTTTTGGTTCGCGGGGCGGACACTACAAGAGGGATTGTAAGAAAGGAAAAATCAAGCAAATCCGAATCAAGAAGGTTTGGCACGAGGAAGGGTTTACGTCATTGGAGGCGGAGAAGATAGGGAGGACCTGAATGTCATAACGGGTACGTTCCTTCTCAATAATCGTTATCTTCGGTTTTATTTGATTGGTGCCGATAAAAGTTTTTTGTCCAATGCATTTGCACCTTTGCTCAACATTAAGCCAACCACCTTAGATACATCATACATTGTCGAATTAGCTAATGGTAGCATAGTTAACACCAACACCATTGTTCGGTTGCATTCAATTTTCTTAATCATCCCTTCAACATAGACCTCATGCCCGTAGAGCTTGGTAGTTTTGACGTCGTCATTGGCATGGACGGTTATCTAAGCATCGGCGAAGATCATTGTGATGAAAAGTTGTTCATCTTTCCCTACACGAAACTTTGATTGATAGTGGGGAGCGAAGGTGAACCAGACTTAGTATCATATCTGCATCAAAAGCGGTACATTAAGAAAGGTTGTCTTGCTTTCTTAGCTCATGTAACCGAGAAAAGTCGGAGGAAAGCGACTTGAAGATGTTCCTATTGTTCGTGAATTTTAAGTATTTCAGGATTTCCGGGGTTTCCACCGGCATCGGTAGAATTTCATATTGACTTAGTGCCCGTGCACCGATTGCGCGCTGTAGGTATCGTCTAGCACCATCCGAAATGCAGGAATTGTCTAATCAATTGCAAGAGCTTTTAGACAAAGGATTCATTAGGCGGTTCCTACTCGGGAGCACCGGTCTTGTTTGTGAAGAAGGATGGATCCTTCCAGTGTGCATAGATTATCGAGATGAACAAGTTAACGGTGAATCGTTACCCACTCCCCAGAATTGATGACTTGTTCGATCAGTTGCAAGGTTCCAGTATTTACTCCAAGATTGATCTTCGATCGGGTTATCATCGGCTTCGAGTTGGGAAGAGGATATTCCGAAACGGCGTTTAGAAACGTTACGGTCATGCGAGTTTCAAGTGATGTCGTTTGGATTGACTAATGCACCGGCGGTATTCATGGATCTCATGAATAGAGTTTGTAAGCCGTATTTGGACAAGTTTGTTATAGTGTTCATCGACGACATCTTGATCTACTCCAAGAACAAAGAGGAGCACGAAGAGCATTTAAGGATGATTTTAAGGCTACTCAAGAATGAGAAGTTGTATGCAAATTTTAGAAGTGTGATTTTTGGAACCACAAAGTGCAATTTCTTGGTCATGTCATTGATAGTCATGGACTACAAGTTGATCCAGCAAAGATTGAAGCCGAAGTGAAGGTTGGGCTACTCCAACGAATCACGAAGTGGAATTTCTAGGACTAGCGGTATTAGGCGATTCATCGAGGTTTTTCGAAGATAGCGAGACCTTTGACCAAGTTGACCTTGAGAAAAACAAGAATACGGTGGGGAAAGAAACAAGAAGTTGCTTTTCGTTGTTGGCTGCTTTCACGGTTTTGGCACTCACAGAAGGCATTGAGAACTTTGTTGTATATTGTGGCGCGCGCTTCGCACAAGGACTTGGGCTGTTTTAATGCAAAAGCGAAGGTGATTGCGTATGCTTCTCGACAACTTAAGACTCATGAAAAGAATTACACAACTCATGATCTCGAGTTAGGAGCCGTAGTTTTCGCGCTCAGATTTGGAGACACTACCTCTATGGTACAAAGTGCACAGTGTTTACCGACCACAAGAGTTTGCAATATATTCTTGATCCAAAGGAGCTTAATATGAGGCAGATGGTTGGTTGGAATTACTCAGCGATTATGATTGTGAAATCAAGTATCACCCAGGAAAAGCCAATGTTGTGTGATGCTCTTGAGTCGAAGAGGCCTAAACCTTTAAGAGTTCGTTCATTAGAATGACGATTATTTCTCCTTACCGTCGAAAATCCCCGAAGCACAAGTCGAAAGCACTTAGAGGAAAATCCGATAAGTGGCTTTATGGTATGCCCGAATGAAAATGGTTTTGTCGAAGAGAGATGGAGTATTATGTTTCAAGGATAGAATGTGGGTTCCATTGTATGGCGGAATACGAGAATTGATTATGCATGAGTGCATAAGTCAAAGTATTCTATTCATCGAGATCGGATAAGATGTATCAGATCTTAAAAGCTTTATTGGTGGCGAACATGAAGCGGAGATTGCGCACGCGTTAGCAAATGTCTTACTGCGCTAGGTAAAAGTTGAATATCGAAGCCTTGGGTTTACTCCACAACCCAGAAATTCCTCAATGGAAATGGGAACGCATTGATGGACTTTGCAAACTTCCTAAGACATGGGAGGTTACGATGCTATTTGGGTAATTGTTGATGCCTTACCAAGTCAGCTCATTTCATGCCGATTAGAGACTTATTCCATGGAGCAACTCACTAGACTTTATGTCAAGGAAATAGTCTCGAGGCACGGACATAATTTCTATCATTTCGGAGCGAGATAGTCGATTCACTTCAAACTTTTGGAATTCATTGCAAGATTCATTGGAACGATTAGAGATGAGCACACATATCACCCACAAACCGGCCGGTCAAAGTGAAAGGACCATTCAAACGTTAGAAGATATGCTAAGGGCATGTGTGATTGATTTTGGCAATGGTTGGGCTAACCATTTGCCATTGATAGAATTCTCGTACAACAATAGTTATCACACCAGTATCAAGATGGCACCATTTGAGGCACTCACATGGTCGTGGTGCCGATCACTGTTTGTTGGGCGAGGTTGGAGACATGTAACTTACGGTCAAATGGTACGGGAAACCACGGAAAAGATTGTTCAAGTAGGTGATAGACTTCAGAACGCAAGGAGTCCGACGAAAAGTTATGCGGATGTTAGACGCAAGGATTTGGAATTTCAAGTAGATGACAAAGTTATGTTGAAAGTCGCCTTGGAAGGCGTGGTACGATTTGGCGGAAGTTAAACCGAGATACATGGACCATTCAAGATTTTGAGCCGGTTGGTCCGGTAGCTTATCGACTTGATCTTCGTCGAACTTCAGTCATGTGCACAACACGTTTCGCGTTTCAAACTTGAAGAAGTTGTCTTTGGGACGCTTCGTTATTCCATTGGATGAAATTGACTTGATAACAAACTCACTTTGTGGAAGAACGTAGAAATCATGGACCGCTGAGGTCAAGCAGTTGAAACAATTCGAATTCCTATCGTTAAAGTTCGTTGGAATTCGACGGTCCCGAGTTTACTTGGAGCGGGGAAGACCGATCGCGACGCCAGTATCCTCATCTTTTCACCGACACCGTTACACCTAATAGCGTTTGAATTCAGGGACTAATTCCTTTTGATGGTGAGAATGTGACAATCCAAATGCTTTCAGGTCATTTCTCGACACCGTTCACGTTTCATTATTTCAACATTTTAGTAAACTTGGTTTACTTGTTTCAAATCCGCGTAACCTTGGAGGTTTAGCGGCGAATTCATGATCATCGCATTTCATATGGACTATGATTAGTCTACACTTCATGGACGTCATGTGCATATCATTCATTCATTCGACATTTCATTTCCTATTTTACGTGGTACATGTTTAAAAATCTTTATCGCGTGAGTTATTATTTTGAATATTTAACTAGTTACTTTCAAAAATGATCGAGGTATTTTAAACTTACATTTAGTTTCTAAAAACTATATTTTTAGTTTTCTAGTGTTTCAATTTATTTGGTATATTAATCGTTAAAATTTAATTATTACGTCGTTTTCTTAAAAACTTACTCGATAATATATATCACTCAAATTTCACAAAGGAATGTATTTTTACAATTTTATC
>OU343216.1:6979017-6991147 GCA_910596185.1 Chrysanthemum makinoi | reverse complement strand
AAACTGGTGAAAGGCAATTTAGTTAGAGGTTTACCTTCAAAGACTTACAAGAATGAACAATCATGCTTGGCATGCAAGAAGGGTAAACAACACAAAGCTTCCTGCAAGAAGCTTGAGGAGAGACCTATTAGAGAACCATTGGAGCTGTTACATATGGATTTATTTGGACTGTCTCGTGGCAAGTTTAAATAAGAAAAAGTCTTGTTTGGTTATTCTGATGATTGTAGTAGATTCGGTTGGGTTTCTTTTGGTTTTAAAGATGATACTTTTGATGCTATCCGGACACTGATTATTGCTCTTGAAAACCAATTGAGACTCAAGGTTAGAGGTATTAGATGTGACAATGGGATTGAATTCAAGAACAAACTTATGGATGAATTTTGTGCAAACAAAGGCATAAAAAGGGAGTTTAGTATTGCAAGAACACCACAACAGAATGGTGTTGCAGAAAGGAAGAATAGGACTTTGATTGAGGTAGCAAGAACAATGTTAGCGATTCTCACCTACCTATTCAGGTTCGAGGAAAGCGTAAACCGCTTGTTATGTACTTAACAGAGTCTTAGTCACTAAACCACAGATGAAGACACCCTATGAATTGCTGATGGGCACTAAACCCAACATTAGTTTTATGAAACCTTTTGGTTGCCCTCTTACTATTTTAAACACTATTGATAATCTGGGGAAGTTTGATGGCAAGTCGGAAGAAGGATACTTATTGGGTTATTGCACTAACTTGGATGGGGCTTTAGAGTATACAACAAAGTTACTAAGAAGGTTCAAGATTGTCTTCATGTTGAGTTTTTAGAAGATCAAGACAATGAGAAAGGTAAAGGTCCCGATTGGATGTTTGATCTTGAGATTTTATCTCCTTCAATGAATTATGTTCTGTTAGAGAAGAAAATCAACCTATGCACAATGAAGAAGATATCCGATATGTTGTTCATGATGTTCATATTAGACCGATCTTTCACGATAAAGATCCTGTAAGTTCAAACCAAAGTCTTGTTGTTCCTAAGCAAATCGATTCTTCAAAACAAAATCTTGTTGCACCACAATCCTCATTATCTGCTGAGGATCAATCTATGCAAGAGGAACTTAATCAGATGCTTCTTCAAGATGTTTTAGCACATTCTTACAGTGATGAACAAAGGAGAGCTTATGAAGAGGCAAAGAAGAAGAACAAGGCTGCGAGTACTCTCACGATACTTTGGGCCGGTACTTTTGAAGTAAAATCTTCTTTGCACGGTTAAATGATACTTTAGGTTCACGAATGATCCTACCATGCACGGATTAGAAGATCTTGATGATGAATTTGAAGATGAAGGTATTTTCCAAATTCCAATGAAGGTCTTTGATGTTACTAATTTAGATGATAATTATGAAGTTCCACGGTCTCCAAACTTAAGAACTCATAAGGATCATCCTTCTGATCAAATCATTGGTCCTTCTACTTGAGTCTTGACTAGACACACAAAGCTAAGGGTTTCACAGAACCTCACAATGCTTTACTTAGCTTTGTGTATAAACAAAACAGGCTGAATCATAAGGATCATCAAACCTGTCTATTTACTTGTTTTATCTCTCAAGAGGAACCCAAGAATATTGCTCAAGCTTTGACTAAAGAAATTTGGGTTGAAGCTATGCAGGAAGAACTTCTTCAATTTAAACTTCAAGAGGTTTGGGTTTTATGTGATCTTCTAGATGGGAAGAGAGTTATTGGAACCAGGTGGGGTTTTAGAGTTAAAAGAGATGAAAGAGGTAATGTTATCAAAAACAAGGCAAGGTTAGTTGCTCGGGGTTATAGAGACAGGAGGAAGGGGTAGATTATGATGAGGTATTTGCTCCTGAGAGCAAGGATTGAAGCTATTAGAATATTTCTTGCTTTTGCTTCTTATATGGGTTTTCAGGTCTACCAGATGGATGTCAAGAGTTCCTTTCTATATGGTACTATACGGAAGAGGTGTATGTGAAACAACCTCCAGGTTTTGAAGATCCTAAACATCCAAAAAAAGTCTATAAGGTAGTTAAGGCTCTTTATGGCCTTCATCGGGCACCTAGAGCTTGGTATGAGAGACTCTCCACATTCTTATTGCAACATGGATATAGACGGGGAGCTATTGACAAGACTTTGTTTATCAAGAGAGACAAGAAAGATATCATGTTAGTTCAAGTTTATGTTGATGATATCATCTTTGGGGCTACCAACAGTCCATGGTTAAGGAGTTTGAGCAGCTGATGCAGAAAGAATTTCAAATGAGTTCAATGGGAGAGTTGACTTTCTTTTTAGGGCTTCAGGTTAAGCAGTCAAAGGAAGGTCTTTTTATCAGTCAAGACAAGTATGTTACTGACATACTTAAGAAATTCAATATTGATGATATGAAGGGCATTTACTACACCTATTAAATCTATCAATTCATTGGGCAAAGATGAAGATGGACACCTGTTGAAGTCAAGCTTTATAGATCAATGATTGGCTCTCTTATGTATCTTATCTTGCATCCGGGCCGATATCATGTTTGCGGTTTGTCATGTGCAAGATATCAAGTCTCACCGAAGATCTCTCACATGAATGCAATTAAAAGAATTTTCTGTTATTTGAAACAACAACCTAAGTTGGGGTTGTGGTATCCTAAAGAGTCACCTTTTCACTTGGAAGATTTTTCAGATAGTGACTATGCAGGTGATAATTATGATAGAAGATCCACTACTGGTGGATGCCAATATCTTGGAAGAAGGCTAGTCTCCCGGCAATACAAAAGCAGACAATTGCAGCAACATCATCTATCTAAGTGAAAATGTTGCTGCGCAGTTGTTGTGGTCAAGTTTTGTGGATGCAAAATCAACTCTTGGACTATGGGTTCAATTTCAAAAATACTCCTATCAATATTGATAATGAGTACAATTTGTATTGTGAAGAATCCGTGTATCATTCCAAGACAAAGCATATTCAGATTAGGCATCACTTTATCAGAGATTGTTATGAGCATAGGCTCATCAATGTAATTAAGGTTCACACGGATGACAATGTAGCTGATTTACTCACAAAAGGTTTTGATGTGTCACGATTCAATCACTTGGTCGTGAGCATTGGAATGATTAACTACTAAGCTATGTTTAAGGGGAGGACTATAAGGTGTTAGTATAGTCCTGTGTATTGCTTGAGGGGAGGATGCTTGTTTATACTTAGTTTATATGAAGGAATTTGGCAAAGTACTGTTTTTTTCCTGAAAGTACTGCTTATGTGGAAAGTACTGTTTGTCGTATTAAAGTACTGTTCCAACGGTAATATTGATGGGTAATTGATAGTAACGGTAACTTTGTTATTATAGGCTGTGATTTTTCAAATCCTACCTATAAATAACTACTTCCCGATTTTCCCTCTCATATTATTACTTTACATCTTTTCCATACTTATCTCCCAATCACCATCTCTTTATTCTTCGATAAAATCTTTATTGTGCTCACTTATTCAACAATGGCGAATCATTTAACTGTTTCAAAGCACAATATGGTGGCTAATTTGGACAAGACTGAGGCGAATATGGCTTTTTATGATATTGTTGATTATCTTACTGGGTTGCCTATTAGTTATGCTCTTTTAGTTGAACCGGATGTTATTGAACCATGGATTCAAGAATTTTGGGCTAATGCTAGAGATAACATGGAGGAGGATGAATATTATATTAGATCTACAGTTGCTGGACGGACTATCAAGATTACCGAAGCCTCTATTCGAGAAGATTTATTATTTGGAGATGAAGATGGGGCTATTCGATTTGACAAGCAACTGATTTGGGATACTTTTAGGAATCTTGGTTATGAAGGATCTTTAACAGAACAAACATTCAAGAAAGCATTATTCTGTCCTCAATGGAAGTTCTTGATTCATGTACTGCTTCATTGCATAAGTTCTAAAAGTACTTCTTGGGAGCAATTTGGGTCTAATATAGCATCTGCAGTGGTTGGACTAGCTACTGACAGAGTGTTTAATTTTCAAAGCTTATTTTGGATGGGATGCTATCACATATATCCTCTGGGTCAAAATGGCTAATGTACCCAAGGTTTGTACAGGTTTTCTTAAACAAGCAATTGGTTGATGTTCCAAAACCGCTGCTTTGTTACCGTCATTGTGCAACAAGCCAAAATCTTTACATTTATGGCTAGGCGAAGTGCTTTGTTCAAAGGTGGAGATATTCCATTAACTTCTACAATGATGGAAGTTGTTCAAGCTGTATGTAATGAAGCCGGAGAGGATGAAGAAAGTGAAGGTCCTGATTCTGTTTCTCCAAGATCTGCTTCACAAAGTGCTGCCTCACAGGTACTGCATCTGAAAGTACTGCTTCTATTGAAGGTACTGCATCTTTACAGGGTAATGTTTCCAAGCCTGAGGTTCAAGCAGAGATTGAAAGAACACCTACTCCATCTCCACAACATTCTGTTTCAGAAGAACATTCACATCTTCAAGGTGATGATCATACTATACCTCGTGAAGGTTTGACTTTAGATAATTATGCTTTGACAAGGGAGCTAGTTAGGTTGAATAAGACTGTTGAGTCTCAAGCTAAAGCACTTCGGAAGTTGAGACGTAGGTATATCTGGTTAAGGAATTTTATTAAACCCTATATTCAAGGTTTCAACTTATGGGTTAAAGAGGAACACAAACGTCGTAAACAACTTCGTAAGGAATTGAGACGAAAGAAGGTTTCTAAATCATCTTCTGTCAACTTGGGGAGGAATTTAGAAAAGGAAAATTTGAAAGAAGATGTTACAAAGAAGAAAGAATCTGTAAGTACTGCAGAAAAGATTATTTCAGATTCTAAAGAAGTGCAAGTTCAAGTAATGGTGATCAAGGTCTGAACATCAAAGTACTGATTTTCATGATACATCTAGGCAAGAAGTAATAACTCCAAGGGTATTGAATTTTGAAGAAGAAGCTGGTCCTTCTACATTTGTTATAGAAGAAGAGGAGGAAGCTACATTCATACCTATTCATTCTGCTAGTGATGATGAAGTAATTGCTACAATATTAAATTTATCACAACCAAGAGGAGGGGTTACTATTAGAGATGTACAAGAAGAAGAACAACCAAGAGCTTCTCAACCAGCCATTGATTCTAAAGACAAAGGGAAAGGTATTCTGGTTGAAACAAAGAAAAAGAAACTCACTTTGGCAGAACTTAGAGCAATTAAAGTTGCTAGGAATGAAGCTGTAGCTAGAAAAGTTCAAGAAGAGTTAGATGCTCAAGATAGAAAAGAACAGGAAGCTCAAGAAGCTCTGAATAGAGAAGCAGCTCAAAAGGTGCAAGATAAATTAGATGCTGAAGCTACTACTGAACCTTTACAGTCCCCTACACCTGTAGATATATGCCAAGAAGACCTAATTTAGCTAAGGACAGGAATGCTATGATGGCTTATTTAAAAGGTCGAGGATATAAGGGTTTTCAGAAGTTAAACTATGTTGATATGAAAAGACTTTATGATGCTGAAACAGCAGCTTATAAGAAGAGTGTTGCTGATATTAAAGACTTTAGAGAAGAAGCTCATTGGACTAATCTAAAGGAAGAATAGCTTAAAGAGAAAAAAAAACTGAAGTTACAGATGTTCAGTTTTCAAAGAAAGAAAAGGTTGAATTAAGATATGAGACTAGAGATGAATTGAAGAATTATCTCAGAATGGTAGATTTTGATTATACAAAGGAAGATGATGATATGAAGATGAACAGATCAAAGATCAATGTTTTTAAAGTTGTGAAATCCAAGAATGAAGAATACATGATTTTTCATAAAGAAGATGAAAGCTTCAAAGTTTTCAAAAGGCTATGGGATTTACTGCATATTATAGATAGAGTAGACCTATTCTGCTTATATCATGTTGTGAAGGCTTACTTTGAAAATAATCCATTGGAAGGGATTGGTTTGGTTTTACATGGTGATCTCATAACTCTATGGAAATGAAGAAGAGAGCATTAATGATATCTGGAAGAATCAAGAAAGCTTGGAAATAGTTTGCTGGAGATTCTTTGAAGAATCTGGAGTTCATGTTTTGGAGCTGGAAAATGGAACAATGATAAACATGTTTGCAGAAAGAAGATACCCTATCACAGTTGAGCTCATGAGAAGAATGCTAGAGCATGGATTGGAAGTAGAAGAGGATAATGAAACTGCTTGCATGGTTATCAACTTGTTTATAAACTGGACTACTATTGCTGAGAATGATCAATAACTGGTATGAATTTTATTTGAATAAATACTTTTTGATATATCAGAACTTTTATTCAAAGTAATCTGCGATCAGACAGACTTTCATCAAAGTACTGTTATTTGAACTAAACAGTTAAATAAATTTTAGAAGAAACCTTGTTGCTAAGTAATAAATATTTTGAAATAAAGATTTAATAAATGGTTTTTGTGATGATAACATCAATAGGTTATCAATCCACCATGGTTACAAAAGGATTGACTAATCCATGAGCAAACGGCTCTGGTATAGATATATCAAATCCCTTTTTAGTTGACAACTTGCTAATAAGTTGGATGGTATTCAACTCACCATATCAGTAATGTGAAGAGTTGGCTAGCCCACAAGAAAATGGAGTGTGGTAAAGGCAGTGGAAAAACCATTATTGGTAATTAGTTCACCATTAGATAGAAGAACTAACTAGTCCAGATGGTACAGCTTTTGGTAAAGACAAAACAAATCTGTTGATAACTGGTGGTTTGCTAAAAATCATATGGTTATCAATGTACCATGGTCTTACACACCAAAACATTTGGCTACCCCAGAGATAATGGCTTTGGTAAAGAGTTCTAAATCCATTAATTTTTCAATGATTCACTTGAAAGTGATGAGAATAGTATGCAACTTAAACTGAATTAAATGTACAAATTGTCATATGTTGCTGTGTTGCTAAAAAGATGGAGCTTGCTGGATGCTGCTGTAAAGAAAACAATTCTAAGAGATACTTTGACAAGAACAGATGTTACAAAGATAAAAGCTTGAAGACTAAGAAACAATCCGTCTTTAAAAGATGAAGCTGTTAAAGATACATTCACAAAGGAACTTGAAGTCAAGCAAGTAGAATTCAAGTTAGGGGGAATTGTTGGGATATGAAAGTGCTGAAGATATCAAAGTACTGAAGATATCAAAGTACTGTAAGTTGCAAAGTACTGGAAGAAGTTAAAGACTCAAAGTATTGTTAAAGACAAAGTCAAAGTACTGCAATATGAAGTCCAAGTACTGCAAGAACAAAAGAACTGTTATATTCGTTTATGGAAAGAATTGTATTCTATGTTTAGATTACTTGTCGTACAAGGTTATCAATTGTAAACCGACTGGGATATCCTTGAGCCTATAAAAGGACTCCTAGATTGGCATTAGAGGTACGATTTCAGAATTAGAGTTTTAGAGAAAAGTTCGATTATCTTAGAGTTGTATTAGAGTATCTGCATAATAAGCAGATTTAGAGTTTATAATAAAAGGTTATTCTTCTTAGCTTTGTTAAGTAAATTCCGCGTACTTAATAAAGATTGCTCAGTGTTTCTTTGTTAATAACTTAGGATTTATCCGAGGTTATTAAACCTTAACAAGCTAGTTAAGATAGTTTGATTAAAGTATATCGATCCAACATCCTGGAAGATAGAATCTGAATTATTATACTTTAAACTGGCTTGTCATTCGCTTTGCACAAGAGTAGAGACTTTCAGAAATATTGTTCCTCATATACGTGATGAAAAAGATGTATATTGTTTCAAGATATATTGTTGCAAACACGAGATTGATATTGATAATGAAGAATGTTTGAGAATGAAAAAGATAAATATATCAAGATCAAAGATACACGACATTGTATTAGATATATATTCAAGCTTTTAATGAAGAAGATAACAAATTCATCTACCATCTATTGAATCATCAAATCAAGCTTTAATATTTGCTCTTTCCCAATGTAACACTACAAACCCTAAGTTCTAACTTTTTCCCCATGTCGTGTATGCCTTTAACTTTTTCCTATAAATTCCCCATGTCGTGTATTATTCTCCTCTATACCCGACATGCCCCTAACTTTTTCCCCATCTCGTGTATTTATGTCCTCTATACCCAACATGCCTTTAACTTTGTCCCATGTCGTGTATTTTTCCCCATGACGTGTAATTGTATTCTTTAGATGGGCTGTGAAAAATAATAAAAATACCATGTCGTGTATACATGTGCTTTTCTTCCCGACATGCCTAAGGATTTAATTTCAAGATGATTCTTAGCCATACACGTCCATGTCGTGTATATAGTGAAGATATATACCCGACATGGATGGGTATTTTTGATATTGGACCAAAACGTGGGTCTGTGCAGACACACCATAAATTATATGGGTAGCACAGTAATTTTCACTATTTTTAATGTATGGTTTTTTAGAACGGTGTAAATAAACCGTTGTAAATAGTGATATATTAATATTATATGTCATGAATTGAGTAACATGGTAGCATGTCTTTTATAACGGTTCAAAACCGTTTTAAATAATCTTGCCCATTATTTACTACGCTCTATAATACAACGGTTCAATACCGTTTTAAAAAATGTATTTTAACCGTTTTTAAAAGCACTTTGTGTACTAGTGTCTCAATTTCAACTTTAGTAACCCCCCCCCCCTCCCTCTCTTAGAATTTTAACTTTAGAGTAATTTGCAAATATCATCCCTGTAGTTTACTAAATTTGTCACTAATCATCCCTTGTCGATAATATTGGTAAATATTATCCCTGAGACGCCTAACGTTCAGCACATTACATCCCTTTCCAGCTTAAATGATAATTTTATCCCTATTTTAACTCACCAAACACTCTCTCTAAAAACACTCACATCCTCTACAAATACAGAAAACATCCAAACACCCATCTTGTTCTTAGTTCTTCCTCCACACATAAATAAAACTCATTTACTATGCACCTAATTTATCAAATTATTTCTTAAACTTCCAACAACACCATAAATTATATACCCAATGTGAAGTGGAGGCCCATTTAAGAAACAAAACACAATTATTCATCAAATGCCAAAAATGACCTTATGTGATGTTGACAATTCAAATATGAAACAAACAAACAATTCAACAAATGAAGCGGAAACTTTATTCAAATTATCAAACCAAACATAAAACCAAATTCAAAAGTACCAACAAAAAAACTAATTCAAAATGTACCATTACAAAATTCTAATTTAAAAGGTACCAAACTATTATTTAAAAAGTACAAAGAAAACTAATGCTAATAATCCATATTTAGAAGGCAAACTAACCGTCATAAGAAGGTTTCCAAATTCGAATCAAACTTATAGAACAATTCACAAAATTACTAAATTTACCAAATAACCCTTAAAGTTTAAGTCACTTTCTAACAATCTCCACCGTGACTTCAACTCCATTCGAAATTTCAAACCAAACGAATCTTTCGTCTTCAAATTCAAATTTTCAAATTCCAAATTCCAAATGCTAGAGATACTAGCCTAATTCAAAGCGAACGATCAATTCCCAAAAACGATCCAAAACAAATACAAACGCCGATAATCTTCAAAACGAAAAATCAAACGTTAACCGACAAATTCAAACTTGGTTAACCAAACAAACAAATCGGCTCAAACGATCTTCAACAAAGATTATCAAATTCAGGCAACCATCTTCAAAATACCGACAAACGAAGATCCAAAATTTCAAACTAACAAATTTCCAATGATCGAACAAAATTCAAACGACTTGAACCAAGTCTTCAAACACCAAACCGATCTTCAAATTCCCAATACCACATTGAAATTCAAATGATCCACTTATTTGATAAGTATTATAGTCCAACTTCAAATTTATCATTCAAGTATCAAACAAATTCAAGTTAATAAATAACTTGACGAACGGGCACTAATAATTCAAACACCCCAAATATGATACAAATAATAATTCTAATGAACCACTTATATAATAAGAATTACGGTCCAAATTCAAATAAACAAATTCAAATACCAATTTCCAAATTCCTAATTCAAATACCAAACAAAAAAACATACGAATAACAAACAAATACTAGTTACCAAATAGCCTAAAAGATAATTGGACCAAAACAAACCAAAAGCCCAATATAAAACAATAATATGAAATAACTAAAAGAGAAGACCAAACTGCTACGTAGACAATATCAAATTTGGAAACCCAAAAAATATTCCATCCACGAATACCAATTGCTAAGGCTCCACCAATCTTTGTATGAACAAACAAATCCCAGAAAATACAAATCTTCAATCCAAACGTTTTTTATTTAAAACAAAAGATGAATTTTCAAACAAAAGAAATCCCAATAATCAAAATTGTACAACAATCTGACAAAAACCATTAGCTTCGAACAAAAAAATACCCAATCAGATGCAAAACTCAAATCGAACACCAATAAGACCATGAAACCATGAACCTGAAAACTTTTTTTTTCTTCATGGCTAAACGAACCTAGCTCTTGATACCATATGTTGATAATTCAAAGTCAAACAAACAAACAAATTCAACAAACGAAGCGAAAGCTTTATTCAAATTATCAAACCAAATACAAAACCAAATTCAAAGGTACCAACACAAAAACTAATTCAAAAGGTACCACCAATACAAAATTCTAATTTAAAGGGTACCAAACTATTATTCAAAAAGTACAAAGAAAACTAATGCTAATAATCAAATTCGAATCAAACTTGTAAAACAAGTCACAAAATTACCAAATTTACCAAATAACCATTAAAGTTTAAGTCACTTTCTAACATGTGATGACCTACATCCACAAGCAACACAAAAATCCTAAATCATTCATCGACAATATAGCATTAATATTTTCATTTAACTTGTTCAATTAGGGAAAAAGTTAATCGAATGGACCACACCGAAGGTAATTTAGACATCTAGTTTTCGGTTGCGTGTTTGTATTTGTGTTTAATTGATAAACCGATTTGTGTATTTTTCAAGAAGGTTTCAATGATTTTATATTTTCTTTCTTTGTGAGTTCTTATCAATGTGATAATGGAATTGGAACAGAGATATGATGATTATAAAAGGTGGAAATGATAGAGGTAAATGATCGAAAATTTTGCATTGTGATGATTACTATTCGTTGTCAGTTTTATAATTGTTGTCAAGCGAAGAGTGATGGTGGGTTTTGGTAGTATATCAACGGTTTTGAAAACGTGAAGCTCATAACACAAAGATGATGTGTTAATTTAACGTAATAATAAGTTGTTTTGAGATTTGTAGTAATCGCATGATCTTGAGTTTGTGTAAAATTCAAGTTTTGATTTGTTGGTGTTTACTATAGTATATATTTTTGAGTCAAATGTATAGACATTAAGTTGTTTATGATGGCGACAGTGAGGATGAGGTTCGATCAGGCCGGCTGAGGTTGAAGAGAAAATGTCTATTTTACCCTTAGCTTGTTTTATGAAAGGACGTAATGTGCAGGATGTTTGGTATCTCAAGGATGATTTTTGCCAATAGTATCAGCAAAGGATGATTAATGTCAAATTTAGTAGACCACAAGGATGATTTTTGCAGTTTACCCTTAAATTTTATATATAAATTTCAATGTACCCAATGTATAAACATACTTAAATAATATTACTTTAATAGTTTCGCCCCTCCCAAAATAAAAACTCTATTTCGGCTTTTTCAACAAACATATTCAAGCTCTGCCACTTATACATAACTTATAGCTGAAATTTTAACAAAAATATTTCCTTGCGACTTAAAATCTTTTTCAATCAATGGGAGTCTTACTTACTTTCTGAAAACTAGTTTTATAATAAAGGGGCAATTTCATCTATATCTTTAAAAAACTCTATCCTTCTAAATATCATAATTACGTCAATATCCTTTTAAAATCTTCAAAATACTCATGTATATCCAAATAAGCATTTTTTATATAAGTAGATGATAATAATATCCAAAAGTGTTATCTAAATGCCCACTAAACTGTTGTATTACTTTCTTGCCCTTTTTCCCAAAATCAAACATGCTAAAAAATCGTGTTAGGGTTTGTGATCCTGGAAAATCTTACGAGAATCGTGTAAGTTCACTGTCCTGATAAAGTATTTCAACTCTATTTAGGTCTTGGG
>OU343216.1:6959871-6978917 GCA_910596185.1 Chrysanthemum makinoi | reverse complement strand
TTCCCCCACCAAGTTGTCTACTAGCCTCTGCAACCTCTCACCCATCACCTCCCACCTCACCTTATCTCCTCAAAACCTCACCCACATCATCATTACACCTAGCCACCCCCCCTAGTGCTAGCTCAGTCCAGAGGTCAAAATCACCCTTTCCCGCCAAAATTGACAAAATGGCCAAACTGAGCAAAACTCACCCATTGGCTCAAAGAAGTGGTGGGATTTGGTCAATAGGACACGTGGAAGCTCTGTGAGTATAAAAGAGAGAAGAGCGAGAGATAGGATAGTTAGTTTTATTTTCTTTATATATAGTTTTTTAGTTATCTTAATTAAGTGTTCTAAAATGTAATTCTAAGCTTTAATGTATTAAACTCAAGTTAATTTATCATTGTAATTCACTTTTAAGCAACAATATCAAGGTTTTGTATAAGTTCATGCTTTCAAGTTAAGCTGTTGCAATCTGGTTTCAAAATCCTATGCCCAAGCTTTTAGTAGCTTATGTTTAAGCTCAAATAAGTTGTTTAAGTTCTTTATAAGCTTTTGGAAAGCTTGCAAATCAGTTTTAAGAAATTTTGTTCCATGGTCAACATAAGTCAACTGTGAAGAGTGATTGGTTCAATAAGACTTGGAAATGGTTAATGGTGTTGCAGGAGGCTGGATTTTGGGTTAGATTTGGTTAAGTTAGAGTAGTTTTGATTCGGTTTTGGCCTGCAACAATTTGGACACATGTGAGTGAGTTTCTCAGTTTCAATTTTCAAGTCCATTTTGCATTTTATGCTTGTATGAATATATGTGATCACCATTAGTTTAAATTAGTATATTTAGTTGTATTTAAGATAGTTAAGCTTAGATTGATCTATTGCATAAACCAGTTTAGCAGTTTGGATAGGTTTGATTGCAAATCAATGTTTTAAAGAGGTGTTTGGTTTTGACAGCAAATCTGGCTTTAAGGTTTATTCAGTGTTAAAGTCCTGGTTTTCATGTTTGTTTAGTCATTTGAGACTCATATCTGTCAAAGTTTTGAGCACTAAGCTCTAAGTCAAAATCTCTATAAATCTATCTTATATGCTTCACTGTTATGATTTGGACAAAGCAAAAGATTGTTTTGTGTTAAGAATACATAGACATAGATTGCAGAAGCTTTATTTCATCAATATACTTCATAATCAGTCTTGAAATTGAGCTCAAAATCCATAAAAGTCAACTTTTCAAAAAACTGCTCAAAGTCAAAATTGCAAATCTCAGTCTTGGGCTCAACTAGGGTGAATTTTCTTGGATTCATCTCTGGGCCAATTTCAGTGAATCTTATGGTTTTAAAATCTTCAGTAGGTCTATTTTCTTATCCTTAATTTTGTCAAATTTTGTGAATTTTATTTAAGCCTCAAATTAGCTTGTAAATATGGTGTCAATTGCCCCTGTCAAGGCATCAAGTCTGCCAGGACTTGTCCAGGTTTACTTGGATTACAGAGCTCATTTGAGCTTGTCTAGGTCTGATATTTGGCTCATATGTAGTTACCCAGGTCTAGCTTAGGATCCAGCTTCTGTTTTTCCATTTCAGCTTATTGACTGTTTTTGGCTTAAGCTCAAAGTAGGCCTCATAAACTGTTTTTGCACTTGAAAGCTCACATCATCAAATCTTTGCAAGTTGCAATCAGTTATAGATAGTTGTTTTCTGTTTCATTTTGGTCATTTTAGCTTATCAGAAATACATTTCAGTTTAGTGCTCTTTGATGCTTCTAGCTTATTCAAGTGCTTATTCAATAAGCGCTTGTACATCAGTTCATTTTCCTCCACACAAACCTTGTTTTCTACTTTTCCTAGAATCCTCATATTATTTTAAGCTTTTCCTGAATTTTTCAGATTTTTCCAAGCTTGTTTGATATTTTTCTGCATTTAAATTGATTTTTAGGCCTTTTTAAATAGCATTTAATACAATTAATTAAGAAAAGTCTCAAAAAAAATAATTTTTCATTTTTCTTAAGTTAAGATAAATATAAAAAGCCAAAAAAATATTTTTCCAGATTTTTATTAGTTAAATTTGTATTTTTAAGTAATTTAAGTAGTTTTAAATAGTTTTTAATTCCTAGAAAATACAAAAATAATCAGAAAAATATAAAAATAGTTTTGAAAATTCTCTTTTGATATTTTAGATTTTTATAAGTCATAATTTTATTTTTCTATCTTTATTTCCTATTTTCTTGCATTTTAGGTTATTATTAAATAGTTAAAAATAGTTTTTAATTAATAAAAATTAGATAAATAGTTATAAAAATAATTTTATTTTTCTATAAATTTTCTCATATCATTAGGTTTGTAAAATGTCATTTCATATTTTTAGGATTTATATTGTGTAAGTTCCGTTTTAGTTTGAAGCGTCGCGTAGTTTTAATTGATTTTATAAAACATAAAATCAAAAACATCATTTTGCAAATAGTGATAGCGTTTATTTAATAGATTTTATCTTTTTGATTTTCTTTAATTTGCATTTTAGCCCTTGTAATTTATGTCCTTTTTCTGTAGTTTTAATAATCCAAATCCCTTTTATTCAAATCTCTGATCACTATCACGTTTGACTATTCTCGCATTTCGTTGAGGACTTCTTTGACACTGGAAACACTATATTCCTCTGATCAAATTGCATTTTTAAGGCTGTTTAAGTTTGTTACGGTTTGCCATTCACAGAGTGCGAGGCTTGAGTGATTAAACTTGGCGGTTCGGACCCGATCAAATTTTAGGCGCAGCTACGGTTTGTAGCGTGTTTAAAGCATTTCCAGATCCATTCTTGCACATATACCACCTTTTGTAAACAGATTTTTTGTAAAGTTATCAAAATCAAAAAGTTCATTAACACTTTTCCTAAATTGTTAACAACACCAAAAATATTTTCATTCTTTGTTTTTACATCATGTTTTTCAAAAATACCAAAAATATTCCTCTTTACCCTCTTACCCTTTTTAATTCTTTATCCCTTTACCCTCTATCCATTTGATTCTAACTACTTCTATTCATAATGGAATCTCTCGAGAATCCAGGTGCAGGACGAAGTTGAAAATGATGCTTTATCACAAATGTCAAGGTGCGTGTTGTTCGTGATGATCCATTAATGCTGCAAATGGAAGAGCGGGAATGACAAAGGACCGGTACTTCCCTCTGATAATGGAAGTGCTAAATACGTCCAACCTACGGTTATCCAAAGATCTAATCTCTCAATTGCTCCTAAACCGTCTAGAATTGATCCTAACTTTCACGATACGGTTAAAGCAAACATGCAGAATTTAGACCGTGACCAAGAATGACTTGCCTAATCTTCACGTTTTCAAGAAACAGAACCGAGACCATAACGAAGTGGTGGAAATTGCTAGCGCTCAGAGCACACCACTTGTCCCACCTCCGGATTTTTCAAAATGTTCTTCGAGACTTGATAGTCATTCTGATCACCATGTTGGTTTTGTTGATTCTTTGAATAAACAGATTCCTTCTCATAACTCTCAAATGCAATCGTTTATTCCTTGTGTCGGTTGTGGTGAGCCTCTTTTGGTTCACCCTGTCGTTGGTGTACGTGTGTACAATGTGGTAATGATATTTGGAACGGGAGTTGTTTGTTTTGTGGTTCGAGGAATTCATTTGATTATGATCCTAATCATAACTCATTTAACGACCCTCAAACTTTTCCAATTACCCACCACAGCCCGACTCATCTTCATATAATCAACATAACTGCTGTGAATATTGTGGAGGTCCTCACCAAGGATTTGAGTGTCAATCCGGAAACACGTTTGTCTACGAGCAGTTTTCTGGTAATACTCAAGACTTTGGAAATGACCAAATTCCATATTATTCACATGACCAGCCACAACAATCATTGTTTGAGAATGTGGAGGTCCCCATTTCAGCTCTGATTGTCAAACACGGAACTCCTTGTAACAATTACGACTATCCATATCACGACCAACCTCCACAGTGCCTAATAACTCAAACTCCTCAACAAACCCAACAAGACACTTATCTAGAGCTTCTGGAGTTACTGAAAAGAGGTGAGGAGTTCAATAAGACTGCATTTCATAATGTTCCCAGTTTTTCTTGTGTATATTGTGGGGGTCCTCATGATGATTATCAATGTCAACCTTCCGGTTTTGACAAATCTCCACTCCCACAATGTCCTGTCATTAAAAATTCACATGAGAAATCCATGGAAGAATTGCTAGCTGAAGAGCGGACTGCTAAATTAAAATCCCAAATTGCCTTTGAAAATCTGTTAGGAATCAATTGCAAAAGAAAAAGCAGCCAGATCTAGCTCTCAATTTCGTTTTATTCCTGATGACAGTGATGATGAGGATACAGTTGAAGATTCATCAATTCATCATTGATATCCCGCAGTTGAGATTCATTCTCAAACAACTGCTATCACACCCGAAGCTCCCACTCACTCTCTGAACATGGGGATGAGCTTGACACTGTTCCTGAAAAGGAATCGGACGAATTCATAAAGTCTAGTGTTGAGAACCTTGTCCCAATCCCAAGAGAGTCACAGGGACTTCTTGATCATGTGTGATATCCCTCCTCCTCTTGTCTTCCAAAGTAATCATGTTGAGATGTGCTCCGATTCTATTGATGACGATTCGTTATCTTGTGGAGACATCAGTTATATGGAAGAATTACCTTCTGAGCTTGTTAGCTTAGAAGAAAAGAATGATGAAGTTACTGACACTGAAATCAAAGATGAAGCACTTCGTGCAACATTATTGAATGTCAGTCTTCTCATTTCTAAAATCGAGGCTTTAAAAAAAAACCCATTTCATCTCCTATCCCCATAAAGGATAGTGACATTTTTTCCGATGATTCTATTCCGAAATGGAAGCCTGTTTTGATAATATGGGAGAGAAGATTAGTGGCAGTACCACTTTTCATTCTCATAATTCTCTCCCCGATTATGAATCATTTACATTAGATGAGTTCACCAGTGAACCCACTGATACCAATTCTGAATATGATTCATTCACTTTCGAGGAGTTCTCCTGTGAACTTACTCATATCATATATCCGCCGGAGTATGATAATTTCTACTTTGATCTAGACACACCCATAATATGTCTTGATCAAGTGAGCTTAACTGAGGAGATTCATGAAACTATGAATTCTCCTATTGAGGATGAAGAGTTAGTCATGATTTGTATCATGATTTTCTTTCTTTTCTTCATATATCCCGTGACTTCTCTTGTTCTTCACTCCTTCGGGAATGAAGACATTATCTTTGATCCCGGCATTTCCATGTACCATTTGTGAGCCGGGTCTGTCTCTCTATATCTCATCGGTGTGGAACTTTCACGTACTTCAATGTTTATCCAAACATCTTGAATGAAAGTCCGATGGAGATTGTCTCTTCCACTTACTTCCCCATGAACAAATTAATTCGGGGTCGAGTCAAGCTAGTGACTCGGGAATCAAAAACATTAGCATACACCACATGGGTTTTCACCCATGAGTACCACCCTAGTGTGGGGGAGATGCCCCACATGTTGTATTAAAAAAAAAAAAAAAAAAAAAATGAATAATTGTTGTGTTTCTACACTTAGCTAGTAATGTTATCTTTTACGTTTCTAAGTTTCGGCATAACAGCCGGTACTTTGAATATTGAGGACAATATTCATTTCTAAGTGTGGTGGGGAAATTCTGGCGAATTTTGATCATAAATGTACCCTTTTAGTCCCTTTTTCCCCCAAAATGGCCAAATTTTAAAATTTTTTTTTTGGAAGTACTATGTACTAAACACAACAAATGGTAATCAGTCCACCATGTCTAACCCACATAAGGATTGGCTAATCCAGGAGCAAACGGCTCTTGGTAAAGATATCTCAAATCCGTTGACGGCTTGCAATTTGCCCAAAATTGTATGGTATTCAGCTCACCATATCCTTAAAAGTGAAGAGTTGGCTAGCCCGCAAGTTTATGGCTTGTGGTAAAGGCAGTGGAAAACCATAATTGGTAATCAGCTCACCAAAGATAATATTGATAATTTATCTAAGAGTTGGCTAGTCCAGAAGCAAACGGCTTCTGGTAAAGACAAATCAAATCCGTTGAAAGCTGGTGGTTTGCTCAAAATCATTTGGTTATCGTTGTACCAAGGTTCTTACTTGAACTGAAACATTTGGCTACTCCAGAAGTAATGGCTTTTGGTAAAGAGATAAAATCCATTAATTTTTCTCAAAACATTGCTAGGGACTAGCAATATCTTAGTGTGGGGGATTGATGAGTGTCTAAATACTCATCATTTTTGTACCATTTAAACGTGAAAAACATCTGAAAACACTCAGAAATGCATCAAAATGATAAAAATATCACAAATAAGTGTTTTATGTGTTTTAAATGCAAAAATATCAAAATCTGGTGAAAAACGTATCAAGTTTGCATAATTGGCAGTTTTAGTCCCCCAAGTTTCAAAAATTGTCAAAAACAGTCCCTGGTAAAACAAAATAAAGAAAAATGTTATTCAAGGTCCCTGAAATATTTTAAATTGTCAAATATGGTCCTTGAATAAATCTTTTGTAAATGGCGAAGGTCCCTGAACTTTCATAAAATGTCAAGTTTGGTCCCTGGAAAATTGAAAATGTCAAAATTGGTCCTTGTGACAACTTTGGAGAAATGACAGTAATGGTCCCTCTAGTTTGGCAAAATTGCAAAGTTAGTCCTTGTTATATTAAACCAAACCTTGACCCTTTCCCATTTTGACCCTCTGCCTTTATACCTTTTTTGACCCTTCCGCTTTGAACCCTTGACAACCAGTCAAACACAAACCTTCCTCCCAACTGCTTCCCCACCAACTTGCTCCATTGCCTCGCAACCTCTCACCCATCACCTCCCACCTCACCTTATCTCCTCAAAACCTCACCCACATCATCATTACACCTAGCCACCCCCCCCCCTAGTGCTAGCTCAGTCCAGAGGTCAAAATCACCCTTTCCCGCCAAAATTGACAAAATGGCCAAACTGAGCAAAACTCACCCATTGGCTCAAAGAAGTGGTGGGATTTGGTCAATAGGACACGTGGAAGCTCTGTGAGTATAAAAGAGAGAAGAGGAAGCAAGAGATAGGCAGTAGTTAGTTTTTATTTTTCTTTATATGTCGTTTTTTTTAGTTATCTTAATTAAGTGTTCTAAAATGTAATTCTAAGCTTTAATGTATTAAACTCAAGTTAATTTATCATTGTAATTCACTTTTAAGCAACAATTCAGGTTTCATATAAGTTCATGTTTCAAGTTAACTGTTGCAAATTTCAGTTTCAAAATCCTATGCCCAAGCTTTTAGTAGCTTATGTTTAAGCTCAAATAAGTTGTTTAAGTTCTTTATAAGCTTTTGGAAAGCTTGCAAATCAGTTTTAAGAAATTTTGTTCATGGTCACAAGTCAACTGTGAAGAGTGATTGGCTCAATAAGACTTGGAAATGATAATGGTGTTGCAGAGCTGGATTTTTGGTTAGATTTGGTTAAGTTAGAGTAGTTTTGGTTCTTTGGCCTGCAAACAATTTGGACACATGTGAGTGAGTTTCTGAGTTTCAATTTTCAAGTCCATTTTGCATTTTATGCTTGTATGAATATCTGTGATCACCATTAGTTTAAAATTGTATATTTAGTTGTATTTAAGATAGTTGCTTAGATTTGATCTATTGCATAAACCAGTTTAGCAGTTTGGATAGGTTTGATTGCAAATCAATGTTTTAAAGAGGTGTTTGGTTTTGACAAAAATCTGGCTTAAGGTTTATTCAAGGTTAAGTCCTGTTGTTTCATGTTTGTTTAGTCATTTGAGACTCATATTCGTCAAATTTTGAGCCTGCATGCTTTAAAAGTCAAAATCTCTATAAATCTGTCTTATATGCTTCAACTGTTATGATTTGACAAATCAAAAGATTGTTTTGTGTTAAAATACATAGACATAGATTGCAGTAGCTTTATTTCATCAATATACATCATAATCAGTCTTAAATTGAGATCAAAATCCAAAAGTCAACTTTTCAAAAAACTGCTCAAAGTCAAAATTGCAAATCTCAGTTTGGGCTCAACTAGTGAATTTTCTTGACTCATCTCTGGCCAATTTCAGTGAATCTTTATGGTTTTAAAACTTCACTGGTCTATTTTTCTTATCCTAATTTTGTCAAATTTTTGTGAATTTTTTTAAGCCTCAAATTAGCTTGTAATGGGGTCAATTGCCCTGTGCAGGGCATCAAGTCTGCCAGACTTGTCAGTGCTTTGTTGATTGCAAGAGCTCATTTGAGCTTGTCTAGGTCTGATATTTGGTTCATATGTAGTTACCCAGGTCTAGCTTAGTTCCACTTCTGTTTTTCCATTTCAGCTTATTGAGTGTTTTTGCTTAAGCTCAAAGTAGGCCTCTAAACTGTTTTGCACTCAAAAGCTCACATCATCAAATCTTTGCAAGTTGCAATCCAGAGGTTATAGATAGTTGTTTTCTGTTTCATTTTGGTCATTTTAGCTTATCCAAGCTTCTGTTTCAGTTTGGTGCTCTTGATGTTATTTATTCAAGTGCTTATTTCAATAAGCACTTGTACATCAGTTTCATTTTCCTCCACACAAAACCTTGTTTTTCTATTTTTCCTAGAATCCTTATATTATTTTAGCTTTTCCTGAATTTTTCAGATTTTTCCAAGCTTGTTTGCTATTTTTCTTTATTTAAATTAGTTTTTAAGCATTTTTAAATAGCATTTAATACAATTAATTAAGAAAAAGTTCAAAAAAATAATTTTTCATTTTTCTTAAGTTAAGATAAATATAAAAAGACAAAAAAAATATTTTTCCAGATTTTTCTTAGTTAAATTTGTATTTTTAAGTAATTTAATTAGTTTTTAATAGTTTTTAATTCCTAGAAAATAAAAAAATAATCAGAAAAATATAAAAATAGTTTTGAAAATTCTCTTTTGTTATTTTAGATTTTTCCAAGTCATAATTTTATTTTTCTAGCTTTATTTCCTATTTTCTTGTATTTTAGGTTATTATTAAATAGTTAAAATTAGTTTTTAATTAATAATAATTAGATAAATAGTTATAAAATAATTTTCTTTTTCTATAAATTTTCTTTTATCATTAGGTTTGTAAAATGTCATTTTCATATTTTTAGGATTTATATTGTGTAAGTTTCACGTTTTTATTTTGTACGTTACGTAGTTTTTTTTAATTCAGTTTTATAAAAACATAAAATCAAAAACATCATTTTGAAAATAGTGATAGCGTTTATTTAATAGATTTTATCTTTTTGATTTTCTTTAATTTGCATTTTAGCCCTTGTAATTTATGTCCTTTTTCTGTTCAAATATCTCGATCACTATACGTTTGACTATTCTCGCACAGCTCGTTGGGACTTAACGACCTGGGGAAACACTATACTCTCCTGATCTTCATTGCATTTGCTTCTGAGCTGTTTTAAGTTTGTTACGGTTTGCCATTCACAAGTGGCAGGCTTGAGTGATTAAACTTGACGGTTCGGACCCGATCAAATTTTGGCGCCGCTGGGAGGTCAGAAGTTTGTTTTAGCATTTTCCAGATCCATTTTGCACATATACCACCCTTTTGTAAACATTTCGTAAAGTTAATAAAATCAAAAGTTCATTAACACTTTTCCTAAATTTTAAAACCCAAAAATATTTTCATTCTTTGTTTTTACAAAATGTTTTTCAAAAATCCAAAAATATTCCTCTTTACCCTCTTACCCTTTTTGATTCTTTATCCCTTTACCCTCTATCCATTTGATTCTAACTTCTTCTATTCTCATGGAATCTCTCGAGAACGAATTCTGGGACGAAGTTGAAAAACTTCAGACTTTATCACAAATGTCAAGAATTCGTGTTGTTCGTGATGATCCATTAATTCTGCTCAGGGAAATGGAAAGAGAAACCGGGGTGACAAAGGACCAGGTACTTCCCTCTGATAATGGAAGCTAATACGTCCAACCTACGGTTATCCAAAGATCTAATCCCTCATTGCTCCTGCCGTCTAGAATTGATCCTACACTTTCACGATTTACGGTTAAAAGCAAACATGCAGAATTTAGACCCGTGACTAGCAAGAATGACTTGCCTAATCTTCACGTTTCTCAAGAACCAGAACCCGAGACCATAACGGAAGTGGTGGAAATTGCTAGCTCTCAGAGCACACCACTTGTCCCATCTCCGGATTTTTCAAAATGTTCTTCGAGACTTGATAGTCATTCTGATCACCATGTTGGTTTTGTTGATTCTTTGAATAAACAGATTCCTTCTCATAACTCTCAAATGCAATCGTTTATTCCTTGTGTCTGTTGTGGTGAGCCTCTTTTTGGTTCACCATGTCGCTGGTGTACGTGTGTACATTGTGGTAATGATATTCAAACGGAGTTGTTTGTTTTGTGGTTCGAGGAATTCATTTGATTATGATCCTAATCATAACTCATTTAACGACCCTCAAACTTTTCCAATTACCCACCACAGCCCGACTCATCTTCATATAATCAACATAACTGCTGTGAATTTTGTGGAGGTCCTCACCAAGGATTTGAGTGTCAATCCGAAAACACGTTTGTCTACGAACAGTCTTCTGGTAATACTCAGACTTTGGAAATGACCAAATTCCATATTATTCACATGACCAGCCACAACAATCATTTTGTTGTGAGAACTGTGGAGGTCCCCATTTCAGCTTTGATTGTCAAACACGGAATCCATTTCCTTGTAACAATTACGACTATCCATATCACGACCAACCTCCACAGTGCCAAATAACTCAAACTCCTCAACAAACCCAACAAGACACTTATCTAGAGCTTCTGGAGTTACTGAAAAGAGGTGAGGAGTTCAATAAGACTGAATTTCATAATGTTCCCAGTTTTTCTTGTGTATATTGTGGGGTCCTCATGATGATTATCAATGTCAACCTTCCGGGTTTGACAAATCTCCACTCCCACAATGTCCCGTCATTAAAAATTCACATGAGAAATCCATGGAAGAATTGCTAGCTGAAGAGCGGGCTGCTAAATTAAAATCCCAAATTGCCTTTGAAAAATCTATTAGGGAATCAATTGCAAAAGAAAAAGCAGCCAGATCTAGCTCTCAATTTCGTTTTATTACTGATGACAGTGATGATGAGGATACACTTGAAGATTCATCAAATTCATCAGTTGATATCCCAGCAGTTGAGATTCATTCTCAAACAACTGCTATCACACCCGAAGCTCCCACTCACTCTCTGAACATGGGGATGAGCATCTTGACACTGTTCCTGAAAAGGAATCCGACGAATTCATAAAGTCTAGTGTTGAGAACCTTGTCCCAATCCCAAGAGAGTCACAGGGAACTTCTGATCATATGTGTGATATTCCTCCTCCTCTTGTCTTCCAAAGTAATCATGTTGAGATGTGCTCCGATTTTATTGATGACGATTCGTATCTGTGGAGACATCAGTTATATGGAAGAATTACCTTCTGAGCTTGTTAGCTTAGAATAAGAGAATGATGAAGTACTGACATGAAATCAAAGATGAAGCACTTCGTGCAACATTATTGAATGTCAGTCTTCTCATTTCTAAAATCGAGGCTTTCAAAAAAAAACCCATTTCATCTCCTATCCCCATAAAGGATAGTGACATTTTTTCCGATGATTCTATTCCGGAAATGGAAGCCTTCTGGTTTGATAATATGGGAGAGAAGATTAGTGGCAGTACCACTTTTCATTCTCATAATTCTCTCCCTAATTATGAATCATTTATTGATGAGTTCACCAGTGAACCTAATTCCATACCACTGAATATGATTCATTTACCTTCGAGGAGTTCTCCTGTGAACTTACTCATATCATATCTCCGCCAGAGTATGATAATTTCTACTTTGATCTAGACACACCCATAATATGTCTTGATCAAGTGAGCTTAACTGAGGAGATTCATGAAACTATGAATTCTCCTATTGAGGATGAAGAGTTAGTCATGATTTTTATCATGATTTTTTTTCTTTTCTTCATATATCCCGTGGCTTCTCCTGTTCTTCACTCCTTCGGGAATGAATACATTATCTTTGACCCCGGCATTTCCATGTACCATTTGTGAGCCGGTCTCATCTATATCTCATCGGTGTGGAACTTTCACGTACTTCAATGTTTATCCAAACATCTTGAATGAAAGTCCGATGGAGATTGTCTCTTCCACTTACTTCCCCATGAACAAATTAATCGGGGTCGCGTCAAGCTAGCGACTCGGAATCAAAAACATTAGATAAACATGGGTTTTCACCCGTGTGTACCACCCTAGTGTGGGGGAGATGCCCCACATGTTGTATAAAAAAAAAAAAAAATGAATAATTGTTGTGTTTCTACACTTAGCTAGTAATGTTATCTTTTTTTGTTTAAGTTTCGGCATAACAGCCGGTACTTTGAATATTGAGGACAATATTCATTTCTAAGTGTGGGGGGGAAATTCTGGCGAATTTTGATCATAAATGTACCCTTTTAGTCCCTTTTTCCCCAAAATGGCCAAATTTTAAAAATTTTTTTTAGTGGAAGTACTATGTACTAAACACAACAAATGGTAATCAGTCCACCATGTCTAACCCACATAAGGATTGGCTAATCCAGGAGCAAACGGCTCTTGGTAAAGATATCTCAAATCCGTTTATGGCTTGCAATTTGCCCAAAATTGTATGGTATTCAGCTCACCATATCCTTAAAAGTGAAGAGTTGGCTAGCCCGCAAGTTTATGGCTTGTGGTAAAGGCAGTAGAAAAACCATAATTGGTAATCACTCACCAAAGATAATATTGATAATTTATCTAAGAGTTGGCTAGTCCAGAAGCAAACGGCTTCTGGTAAAGACAAATCAAATCCGTTGAAAGCTGGTAGTTTGCTCAAAATCATTTGTTATCAGTACCAGGTTCTTACTTGAACTGAAACATTTGGCTACTCCAGAAGTAATGGCTTTTGGTAAAGAGATGAAATCCATTAATTTTTCTCAAAACATTGCTAGGGACTAGCAATATCTTAGTGTGGGGGATTGATGAGTGTCTATATACTCATCATTTTTGCATTTAAATCAAAAAACATCTGAAAACACTCAGAAATGCATCAAAATGATAAAAATATCACAAATAAGTGTTTTATGTGTTTTAAATGCAAAAATATCAAAATCTGGTGAAAAACGTATCAAGTTTGCATAATTGGCAGTTTTAGTCCCCCAAGTTTCAAAATTGTCAAAACAGTCCCTGGTAAACAAAATAAAAAATATCATTCAAGGTCCCTGAAATATTCTAAATTGTCAAAATGGTCCTTGAATCTTTTGTAAATGGCAGAAAAGGTCCCTGAACTTTCATAAAATGTCAAGTTTGGTCCCTGGAAAATTGAAAATGTCAAAACTGGTCCTTGTACTATTGGAAATTGTCAAAATTGGTCCTTGTGACAACTTTGGAGAAATGACAGTAATGGTCCCTCTAGTTTGGCAAAATTGCAAAGTTAGTCCTTGTTATATTAAACCAAACCTTGACCCTTTCCCATTTTTGACCCCTGCCCTTTATACCTTTTTGACCCTTCCTGTTTTTGAACCCTTGGACAACCAGTCAAACACACAAACCTTCCTCCCAACCGGTTTCCACCAACTGTCTACTAGCCTCTGCAACCTCTCACCCATCACCTCCCACCTCACCTTATCTCCTCAAAACCTCACCCACATCATCATTACACCTAGCCACCCCCCCTAGTGCTAGCTCAGTCCAGAGGTCAAAATCACCCTTTCCCGCCAAAATTGACAAAATGGCCAAACTGAGCAAAACTCACCCATTGGCTCAAAGAAGTGGTGGGATTTGGTCAATAGGACACGTGGAAGCTCTGTGAGTATAAAAGAGAGAAGAGGAAGCAAGAGATAGAGAGTAGTTAGTTTTTATTTTTCTTTATATGTCGTTTTTTTTAGTTATCTTAATTAAGTGTTCTAAAATGTAATTCTAAGCTTTAATGTATTAAACTCAAGTTAATTTATCATTGTAATTCACTTTAAGCAACAATTCAAGGTTTTGTATAAGTTCATGTTTTCTGTTAACTGTTGCAATCTCAGTTTCAAAATCCTATGCAAGCTTTTAGTAGCTTATTTTAAGCTCAAATAGTTATTTAAGCTTCTTATAGCTTTTGAAAGCTGCAAATCAGTTTTAAGAAATTTTGTTCCATGGTCAACATAAGTCAACTGTGAAGAGTGATTGGTTCAATAAGACTTGGAAATGGTTAATGGTGTTGCAGAGCTGGATTTTGGGTTAGATTTGGTTAAGTTAGAGTAGTTTTGGTTTGGTTTTACTGCAAACAATTTGGACACAAAAGTGAGTGAAGTTTCTCCAATTTTCAAGTCCATTTTGCATTTTATGCTTGTATGAATATCTGTGATCACCATTAGTTTAAATTAGTATATTTAGTTGTATTTAAGATAGTTGCTTTAGATTGATCTATTGCATAAAACCGTTTAGCAGTTGGATAGGTTTGATTGCAAATCAATGTTTTAAAGAGGTGTTTGGTTTTGATTTTAAAATCTGGCTTTAAGGTTTATTCAGTGTTAAGTCCTGGTGTTTCATGTTTGTTTAGTCATTTGAGACTCATATTCGTCAAATTTTGAGCCTGCACAAGCTCTAAGTCAAAAATCTCTATAAATCTGTCTTATATGCTTCAATGTTATGATTTGGACAAAGCAAAAGCTTGTTTTGTGTTAAGAATACATAGACATAGATTGCATTAGTTTTATTTCATCAATATACCTATAATCAGTCTTGAAATTGAGCTCAAAATCCAAAAGTCAACTTTTCAAAAACTGCTCAAAGTCAAATTGCAAAATCTCGTTTTGGGCTCAACTAGGGTGAATTTTCTTGATTCATCTCTGGCCAAATTTCAGAATCTTTTATGGTTTTAAAATCTTCAGTGGTCTATTTTTCTTATCCTTAATTTTGTCAAATTTTGTGAATTTTATTTAAGCCTCAAATTAGCTTGTAAATATGGTGTCAATTGCCCTGTGCAGGGCATCAAGTCTGCACAGGACTTGTCCAGTTTTGCTTTGCTTGCAAGAGCTCATTTGAGCTTGTCTAGGTCTGATATTTGGCTCATATGTAGCTACCAGGTCTAGCTTAGGTTCCAATTTGTTTTCCATTTCAAAGCTTATTGGATAAGCTATTTAAGCTCAAAAGTAGTCCTATAAACTGTTTTGCACTTAAAGCTCACATCATCAAATCTTTGCAAGTTGCAACCAGAGGTTATAGATATAGTTGTTTTTTGTTGCATTTGGTCATTTTAGCTTATCCAAGCTTCGTTTCAGTTTGGTGCTCTTGATGTTTAAGTATCCAAGTGCTTATTTCAATAAGCACTTGTACATCAGCCATTTCTTTCCTCCACACAAAGACCTTGTTTTTCTATTTTCCTAGAATCCTCATATTATTTTAAGCTTTTCCTGAATTTTTCAGATTTTTCCAAGCTTGTTTGCTATTTTTCTTAATTTAAATTAGTTTTTAGGCCTTTTTAAATAGCATTTAATACAATTAATTAAGAAAAGTCTCAAAAAAAATAATTTTTCATTTTTCTTAAGTTAAGATAAATATAAAAAGCCAAAAAAATATTTTTCCAGATTTTTCTTAGTTAAATTTGTATTTTTAAGTAATTTAATTAGTTTTAAATAGTTTTTAATTCCTAGAAAATAGAAAAATAATCAGAAAAATACAAAAATAGTTTTGAAATTCTCTTTTGATATTTTAGATTTTTCTAAGTCATAATTTTATTTTTCTAGCTTTATTTCCTATTTTCTTGTATTTTAGGTTATTATTAAATAGTTAAAAATAGTTTTTAATTAATAATAATTAGATAAATAGTTATAAAAATAATTTTCTTTTTCTATAAATTTTCTTTTATCATTAGGTTTGTAAAAATGTCATTTTCATATTTTTAGGATTTATATTGTGTAAGTTTCACGTTTTCATTTGAACGTCGCGTAGTTTTTAATTAGTTATAAAACATAAAAACAAAACATCATTTTAAAAATAGTGATAGCGTTTATTTAATAGTTTTTATCTTTTTAATTTTCTTTAATTTGCATTTTAGCCCTTGTAATTTATGTCCTTTTTCCTGTAGTTATAATAATCCAAATCCTTTTTCCGTTCAAATCTCGATCACTATACGTTTGACTATTCTCGCAAGTCTGTTGGGACTTAACGACCTGGGAAAACACTATACTCTCCTGATCTTCATTGCATTCGGCTAAACTGTTTTAAGTTTGTTACGGTCGGCCATTCACAAGTGGCAGGCTTGAGTGATAAAACTTGACTGTTTTGCACGGATCAACCTCAAGATGGATAGAAGCTTATGCAGGAGAACTTCTCCAATACCGCTCTACATGACTCTTTTTGGGATATGGTTCCAAGACCAATTGACATTCAAGGCCATTGATCTAAAATGGTTATGGAAGAACAAAAGGATGAAGAGATGACTCTAATTCGCAAATAAATCTCGTCTTGTGGCCAAAGGATACAGACAAGAGGAAAGGATAGACTTTGAAGAGTCATTCGCGCCGGTAGCTGTAGACTAGAGCAGCCAGATTTTCTTAGCTCGCTTCACAAAACATCACGGTTTATCGATGGACATTAAGATCGCTGCTCTTGAATGGAACTCTGAAAGAAGTAGTGTACGGAGTCAGCCAGAAGGCTTCTGTAGACATGAAACATCCAGACTACGCCTACAAACTCAAAAAAAGGAATCTATGGATAAAACAAGCTCCGTGAGCCGCAGTATGACTTAACCCGCCCCTTTCCTTATCCAAAACAATTTCACCAAAGGAAAGTATTGATCCTACCTTGTTTACACAAAAATGCAAAACGACATTTTGATTGTTCAGATTTATGTGGACGACATCATCTTTGGGTCCACTAATCCAAATCTTTCAAACATTTTTGAAAATCTCATGAAAAGTAAATTTGAAATGTCCATGATGGGGGAACTAAAATTATTTCTTGGTTTACAAATACATCAGTCCCCTCGTGGAATTTTTATAAATCAAGCTAAATATACAACTGAGATTTTGAAAATCATGGTATGGATAATTGTGACTCGGTCGGAACACCAATGGTAACTTCACCAAAAATTGGAGCCGATTTGTTTGGGAAACCTATTGATCCTAAGAAATATCGGAGCATGATTGGTTCTCTCATGTACCTCACTGCTAGTCGACCGTATATTCATTTTGTTGTTTGCTTATTAGCACGGTTTCGCAGCCTACCGAATTGCACCAAAGAGGTTAAAACGGATCTTTCGTACCTGAATACATCCATTCACATGGGACTTTGGTATCCGAAAGAATCCGGATTTGATCTAATTGCCTTTTCAGATGCGGACCACGCAGTGATCAAGTTACGCAAAAGTACATCCCGAGGAGCACAATTTTTGGGTGAAAAGTTAGTAAGCTGGTCTTCAAAGAAACAAGATTGTACTACACTTTCAACCGGCTGGTATGTGTCTCTATCCGCGTGTTGTGCTCAAGTTCTATGGATGAGAACACAACTCACAGATTATGGATTTACTTTCGATAAAATATCATGTATTGTGACTAAAGTGCCATAGCCATATCATGCAACTGTTCATCACTCAAAGACTAAGCATATCGTGAGTCCGCTATCACTTCATCAAAGAGTACGTGAAAATGGTACTGGAATTATTTTTCGTGAAGACAGATACACAACTCGCCGATCTATTAACTAAAGCCCTTCCAAAAGAAAGGTTTGACTATTTAGTTCGGACGAATTGAATGCGGCCCAACCCCGAGGAGTTAGAACGCCTTTCGAATCTTCTTGAAAATGATTCTCCAAAGCTTGGGCTGTAAATATTTTTGAAAACAAAATACAAAATTTGAAAAACCAACAAAAGCAAAATATAAAAATATAAATCTTTCAAAAATCCAAGAATATTCTTTTCTCAGACATGTTCTCGTATAATCGATATTCTCAGACGTTTTAGAAATGTCATTCAACAATGATACGGGTATGTACAGATGCTTGAGCGAGAGTTTTTACTATGTTTCTAAAACATGTCGTTTCTCAAAATTTTTTCAAAAATGGCCAGATACTTCAGTACGAAACCCGGACTAAAATGATGAATTTTGATTATTTTTAAAATCCAAACTCGTGCTTTTATAGAAAAATCAAGTGTACGCTTCAGTGCACTACATTTAAAATGGTGAGAAATCATCATCTTGAGCACCTTTTCAAGATTGTTCAAAAAGATTTTTTCAAAATCTTTCAAAATACTTTGTGCTCAAGATAACTCCTCTAAAACCCTTTAATTGATTATGCTTTATTAAAGGGGGAGTATAAACTAAAATGTTCCAAATTCATGCTTAAATCAAATCCGTTTGTCTCCCCAAAAGATTCTAAAATGTTGTTTAATCCTTTGATATCAAAAATAGACGAATATGCTATTTTTGAGGGGGGGGAGACGTGATTAAAATGTGATCTAAAAGTTTTAATGATCGTTGTTTGAATCTCAAAATGAGCTCGACTCAGACGAACCAATGAATTGACGGGAATCTAAGTCAGTACATGTACCATCTCGAGAAACTTGTGATAGATATGCACCTTCATGGGTCTAACCTCCTTCTCAAGGAGTGTTTACAACTTCAAGTTAGTTATTAGAGCTAGTTGTCACCTAAAATATGACAATGGAACTCTTTAACTAGGCAACGTAACCGAGTCTCGTGGGGAATTGTCTATCATGAGCCGATCAATTCAAAAAGTGCAAACTCTACCCTCGATGTGCAGTTTTTTGTTAAAACTTATAAGCACATATGAAGGGGGAGTGTTTCTGAAAATATAAAACTCTTGGAGTGTTTCAAACATGTTTTCTAGCATAAACACTTTGAGAGATTTTCAAAGAAATTGGTTTTATGGCAACAATAGGACAGTCATGGAGTTATAAGGTGACTAATGATAGGAAACTAGTTCCTATGATCCGCCAGAGCTTCGATGTGGATCTACCCAAGGACATCACCAATAGTTTAGTATTAGAAGTCCTTTAGGTATGATTGAAAAG
>OU343216.1:6934213-6959771 GCA_910596185.1 Chrysanthemum makinoi | reverse complement strand
TTTTGAACACTCAAGAGGGGAAGAAGAATCACACATATGATCAGAAATTCCCTGTGACTCTCTCGGGATTGGGACAAGGTTCTCAACACTAGACTTTATGAATTCGTCCGATTCCTTTTCAGGAACAGTGTCAAGATGCTCATCCCCCATAATAAGAGAGTGAGTGGGAGCTTCGGGTGTGATAGCAGTTGTTTGAGATGCAATCTCAACTGTTGGGATATCAACTGACTGAGGAGGTTGAGAAAATATTATTTCTAAAAGGATAAAAACCCTCCTCGTCATCATCATATAGAGCTGCCTTAATAAATTGGGACGCCTTAGAGCGCATGCTCTAGGGCTAATAATTCTTCCCTAGATTTGCGAGCCTCCCGTTCTTCGGCTAGCAATTCTCCCATGGTTTTTCACCACTCACTTGATTCTTAAGGTTTTGAATTATATCATCAAGTTTTTCATTGCGGTTTCAAAATCTTGGGAAGTTTCTTTAGGCAACGGCTTCAGGTGGAGTTTGAACCGTATGGTGCTGTGGAGGTTGGAAATTGTCAAAACCGGAAGTATAGTAATTTTGATTCCACGGTTGACATTGAAGAGGACCTCCACAATTTGTGCAAGAAAAATTCGGTACATCGAGAAAGGATGTGTCATTAAAATTTGATAGCACGGTTCTTGCTCAAATGAATCTGAGGAGGTGGTGGCTAAAATCGTTTTGAGGATAGTTGGAAAAGTTGAATAAGTGCATGAGTTTTCAGCTTCGAGCACAAAGCGAACAAAATCCATCCATAAGATCATTTCCACACCTCTCGCAAGAACATCGTTGACATCGAAAATCAACTAACGGATCCCAACAACCATAGCAATACTGGCGATTGAGCGAAAATTTTGGGGTTGGGGTGGGTAGTCGGAGAAAATTTTCGGCTCATTGAAAGAATTTTGATCATAAGAACATGAATTCCTCGAACCGCAAAACAAACAACTTCCGTTATGAATGTCCTTACCGCATCGTTCGCACGTACACCAAGACGGTAACCGAAAAGCGGGTTCCACAACCGACACAAGGAATCGATGATTCCATCAGAATTAAACACAAAGAGGATCAGGAAGATAGAATTAAACGTTTAGAGGATACGAGAGAAAGAATCAAACAGATAACAGGGATAAGAAGAATCTTTTTGGATTTTTTGATAAACATTTTGTAAAAATAAGAAAGAAAATCTTTTTGGGTTTTTGATTTTATAAGAAAATATAAATACATACAGATGGTATAAACAAGGAGTGAATATCCAAATCACTAATCTGCTAAACGTAAGATAATCAGCACAGCTCCCCGGCAGCGGCGCCAAGAATTTGATGCGTGCCAAACAGTCAAGCTAAATCACTCAAGTCTGCCACTTGTGAATGGCAGACCGTAACCAGCTTAAAACTGCCTAAGCACGAACTCAATGAAGATCTGAGGAGTATAGGGTTTCCCCGGGTCGTTATGTCCCAGCGAGCTATGCAATGGATTATCAAACGTATAGTGATCGAGAAATTTGAACGAAAAAGGGATTTGTGATATGATTATAACTACGGAAAAAGCCAACAAATTACAACGGCTTAAATGCAAATTAAAGAAAGTTAAAAAGATAAAAAATATTAAATAAACGCTATCACTATATTTAAAATGATGAACGTTTAAAAATTAAAACTTACGTTTAAATAAAAATTACGTAAACGTACAAAATAAAAAGTGAGATCTAAAAAATAAAAGTCCTAAAAATATGAAAATGACATTTTTACAAACCTAATGATAAAAGAAAATATTTAGAAAAAGAAAATTATTTTTATAACTATTTAATTAATTATTATTAATTAAAAACTATTTTAAACAATTTAATAATACTCTAAAATAAAAGAAAATATGAAATAAGACTAGAAAAATAAAATTAAGACTTAGAAAAATCTAAAATATGATAAAACTAATTTTAAAACTGAAAATATATTTTTTAGACTTTTTATATATTTATTATTAATTTAAAACTATTTAAAACTAATTAAAATGCTAGAAAACACTTTTTAAACTAAGAAAATTATGGAAAAATACTTTTTATGACTTATATATTTATCTTAACCTAATAAAAATGAAAAATTATTTTTTTGAAGCTTTTCTTAATTTTTTGTATTAAATGCTAATTAAAAAGTGCTTAAAAACTAATTTAAATTAAGAAAAATAGCAAACAAGCTAGGAAAAATCTAAAAATTTCAGGAAAAGTCTAAAATAATATTAGGAAGCTAGGAAAAATAGAAAAACAGGGTGCTATGTGGAGGAAAATAGAACTGATGTGGAATGTGCTTATGAAATAAGCACTTTTAATAAGCAAATGGAATCCAAAAAGCACCAAACTGGTAATGAAGCTACAATAAGCTAAAAGAACATAAATGGAACAAGTTTTAACTATCCAAATCCACAGAATTGCAAGACACAAAGATTTGGCTTATTTGAGTTTTTGCTTAAAAACAGATTAAGGGGGTCTACTTTGAGCAAGGAAATAAGCACAAGAATAAGCTGGAAACTGGAATGCAACAACTAGAACCTAGAATAGACCTGGGTGGCTATGTAAAACCCCAAGTTGAGACCTAGAGAAGCTCAAATGAGCCTAATGCACCCCCTGCAAAACCTGCATAACTCCCTGTGCAGGCTCAGTGCCCTGCACAGGGCAGTTGACAACATATTCACAAGCCTTTTTGGGGCTTTTAGAAAATTCACAAAAATGTACTAAAATAGACATAAGAAAATAGACCAGCATGAGATTTTAAAACATCAATTTTCACTTGAAATGACCTAGAAATGAATGCATGAAAAATCCACCTATTATGGCCAAAACTGAAATTCATGCAATTTGACTTTTTAAGCAAAACTGAAAAGTTGACTTATTTGAAGTTTGATCTAGATTTGTGAACTGAGAATGATGTTACTAGATGAAATAACACTAATTCAAGCTAGCTCTAAGGTTTCTAAGCACAAAATAAGCTTTTGTTTTCTAACAATCTCATCAGTTAAGCTGATTAAGACAGTGGAGATTCAATTTGACTTTGGAGCAAGTGCAGGCACAAGCAGCAGGCTCAAGTAAGTCAATTAGGACTACACAAACATTAAACAACAAGAATTAACCTATGAACAATCCTTAAAAGCAGCTTAAGCAGCTGATCCAAACAACACTTAAAACTACTGTTTTACAAGAAAATTGAGATAACCAAAGTTTTAGCTAAAACAAACATTCAAACTACTTTAATTATCATTAAATAGACTAGAATAAACAAGTGGTAACCACAGATACATGTACAAAACCAATTATGCAAAATAGATTGAAAATGACAAGTGACATACAAACTCACATGGGTCCAGCTTGAATTGCAGGCTAAAACCAGAATCCCCACTATGCTAAACTATTCTAAACCAACCCAAAATCCAGCTGCATCAACCCAATACCCATTTCCTTCTTCAATTTGAGCCCACAGTTGACTTGTTTTGACCATATGACAAATTTGATTGAAACTGAATTCCAAGCTATTCAAAAGCTCAAACAAGCTCAAGTTAACCTGGTTTAACTTAAAAATAAGCTAATAGAAACTTAAATGTGATAATTTGAAATTAAGCTTTTCAACAGTGAACTTTAAAACATGAAATGTAAATGAAACTTGAAATTAACACTTGAAAATGAATTACAGTGACAAAGTGGATTGCTTTGAGTTCAATGAAACTTAAAATTACATTCTAATACACTAATTTAGATAACTTTATAAAAAACGACATATAAAGAAAACTTTAAAACTAATTAACTACTACTCAATGCTTCTCCCTCCTTCCTTTTATATCCAAGAGCTTCTCTCTCATGGTGCGAGCAAATCCCACCTTCATCTGGACCATTGGATCACTTCAAGTAGTATTGGCCGTTTGATTGGTTTTGGCGGGAAATGAGTATTAAGCCAGTTGGGAGGGTTGAGTGTGAAGAGGGGTGATGCAATTAATGATTTTGTAGTTGTGTGGAGGTGGGGGAACATGGAAGGGATAAGGGTGAGCTGGGGGAATGGGGTGCCTGGTGTTTGCAGGGATTGAGTGTGAGGAAGAAGAAAGTATTTGGCGGGCTTTGACTTTTTTGACAAGATGAGTAATAATGCCAGGGGTCCAAAATGCATAATGAAAGGGAGTTCAAAATGGGTTGGCAGGGTCACTTGGCTTGTGACAAGGGTCACAATGGTATTAAAGGGTTTTAAAATACAAGGACTAATGTTGCCAATTCGAAAATTGAGGACCAGTTCTGCCAATTCATGCGAAGTTGTTCCAAGGGCTAAAAGTGACAATCTCATAAAGTACAAGGACCAAGCTTGACATTTTCCAATTTTCCAGGGGCCAATTTTGCCAATTTTCAAACTTGAAGGACCAATTTGTAATTTTCTCAAACTTTTTTATATTTTCACCAAAGGACTAATTGTGACAAGTTATGATTTAAAAAGGACCTTTGGTGATTTTTCTTTTGAAATTATGTGCTCAGGGACTATTTTTGACAATTTTAGAAACTTGGGGGACTGAAACTGCCAATTTTGCAAACTTTGCTCATTTTCATCGATTTTGAACATTTGCATCTGAAACATATAAAATGCAATTTTGGAATATTTTCAGTATTTTGATGCATTTCTGAGCATTTTTAAACGTTTTGCAGTTCAGATTTGACTAAAAATGATGAGTATTTACACACTCATCACTAACTTACAAGCTCAGTGTCATTACTGAGTTATGGAAAGTAGCCTTGTCTTTTACTTAGAATACTCTTTGTAAACAGAGACAAAATACATCATAATTTGTCTTTATGATGTCAGATTTGTCACTTAGGAAAGAGTTAAAACTCATACATGTATAAATAGCATAAGAGATGGAGTGAAAAGATTAAGCTTGTGAATTGTAAAAACACACACACGTAAGCCATCTTTTCACTCCTCCAAATACAACTTAGTTCCTGAGATAGCTCGGTGAGCTCTAAGAGTTGTGCTCAGACTTAGCCTGAGCTTAGAGAGGAGTCACCCAACTTTGTCATTTCCATCCCAAGTACTATTCCGCAAGTACTTGGGTAACGTATTCTTTGTTGATTTATTTCTAATAAGAATATTATGTTGAAAATTACTTAGTGTGTTTTCTTATGTTAATTTCAGTCATAGTTCACTATTAACTTGTTTTATGTATTTAAACTGTTTTAAACGATAGTGAACGGGGAACAACACGATATAATACAAGGAAGCTAAAAATGGGAAAAAAGCTTACTTGATAGGAATCAAGCAAGGAAACCTAAATGAGGTGGACTCCTAACTAGCTATTTTATTCCCCGGCAGCGACGCCAAAAACTTGATAACGCTACACGCGTCGTTCGGGGTCAAAGGAACTTCCTTTTCGGCGAGCAAGTTTTTCAACACCCTAGGCAGTGAACCTAATCGTTGTAGTGTAGTATTAGGGTAAGCCACGGGAATTGATATCGTTCTCTAGGGGAATAGGAATACTAGTGAGAAGTTACTATGCTAAGGTTGGGGTTGAGGAAGATTATTTTTTATCTTTTTATCTTTTTTAGGAAATGGAAAGGTACGAATCTCGGGGTTTGGATTTGGGGGGTTTTGGTATTTCTCCCGATTCTCTACTTATCTAATTATCTAAACTAAGGTGTATGTAGTCTATGTCTAATTATTGTGTGCTCGTATGATGATTTAGAGATGTGTTTACTTAGGTTTTATTACTCCTTAATTATCTTCTATTGATGGTTGTTGATTGTCACGTCCTTATTCTTAATCGCGTTGTGTGTCTAAGATTCGTAGGGTATGCGTTTATCCTAACTCTTTGAAACTACCAAAGGTTTACGCCTACAAAATATCTAGGATTTATAAACTCACAACCTAAGGTACTCTTCGGATGGTTTAGCCTACAATGACTCTAGGTATTATAAGCTAAGGTTCACAAGATTAATCAAGCATTAATTACACAACGAATGACCTATCTCAATACTAGATCATTAACAATTAAGATAAGAGACAACCAATCAATATTCAATAATTAAGTTTCATATTCCCTAAGCAAACACACAAGTAAATTAGCAGGACATGGAGAATATGCAAGCATACACACAAGTAATTGAAGACATATATGAATTAATGAAGTAAAACACTTATCTTGATGTAAGATAGGGTTTGGAACCCTAAAATACTATACAAGACAGCCTTGGTTCGGTTTAGGTTTTTACTCCAAAAAACTACACACTGAAAACTAAAAAATTCGGATTCTATATATAAGATTACATATGCGTGGCGTCACGCTTTGATTTGTGACGCCGTCGGGGTCGCCGTCATTAGGGTTTCGTCTTGGCCACGTTAGTCTTGCGACGGCGACACCTTATGCTTTTGGCGCCATCCCCTTGAGTTTTGGCGTCGTGCGGATCAAATCTAGGGCATTGAGTTGCGACAACCTACTCTTTTAAAACCTAAAGCCGTCACTTGTATTTAAGCAATTTGGCTACTGAGCCGTCACAAAATGGGCACGACGGCGTCGCAGGTAACACCTGACGCTGTCACCTTCAGTTTTAGCAGCCTGAGTGTCTCGATTCTTGACTTTGGCCATTTTCTTCGTATATTCACGCCTTTTCGTCCGAATAAGTGTCATTGATGCGCGCCAAAAATTTGATGCACGCCAAACCGTCAAGTTTTCTCACGCAAGCTGACCACTTGTGAATGGCTAACTGTAAGAAACTTAAAAGCGGTCTGGACCACGAACTCAATGAAGATCAGGGGGAGTATAGGGTTCCCCGGGTCGTTATGTCAGCGAGTGTGCAATGGATCACCAAGCGTATAGTGATCGAGAGATTTGAGCGGAAAGAAGGATCTGATTTATTATAACTACAGGAAAAGTACATAAACTACAAGGGCTAAAATGGAAATTAAAGAAATTTAAAAAGATAAAAAATATTAAATAAACGCTATCACTATATTTAAAATTGATGAACGTTTAAAACAAAAAACTTACGTTTAAATAAAATTACGTAAACGTACAAAATAAAAAGTGAGATCTAAGAAATAAAAGACCTAAAAATATGAAAATGACATTTTTACAAACCTAATGATAAAAGAAAATATTTAGAAAAAGAAAATTATTTTTATAACTAATTATCTATTTATTATTAAATAAAAACTATTTTAAACTATTAAATAATTACCTAAAATAAAAGAAAATATGAAATAAAGCTTGAAAAATAAAATTATGAATTGGAAAAGTCTAAAATATCAAAAGAGAATTTTCAAAACTATTTTTGTATTTTTCTGAATATTTTTCTATTTTCTAGGAATTAAAAACTATTAAAAACTAATTAAATTATTTAAAAATACAAATTTAACTAAGAAAAATATGGAAAAATATTTTTTTGGCTTTTTATATTTATCTTAACTTAAGAAAAATGAAAAATTATTTTTTTTTTGAAACTTTTCTTAATTAATTGTATTTAAAGCTAATTAAAAAGTGCTAAAAATTGATTTAAATTCAGAAAAATAGCAAACAAGCTTGGAAAAATATGAAAATTTCAGGAAAAGTCTAAAATAATGTGAGGAATCTAGGAAAAATAGAAAAAAATGTGGTTGTTTGGAGGAAAATGGCTGATGTGTCAAGTGCTTAGAATAAGCACTTTAAATAAGCAAATGGAGTCAAAAGCCACCAATGAATACAAAAGCTATAATATGCTAAAGGAACTCAAAAGCAACAAGTCTCAACTGCTTTAGACCTCAAAATTACAAGATGATAAGATTTGATGACTTAGAGTTTATAAGCTAAAAAGCAGTTCGAGGGGGCTACTTTGCTAGAAAATAAGCACTAAAATAAGCTGGCCAAGAAAACCACACTTGGGATCTAAACTACACTGGTGGGAACATGCAAACCAAAATACAGACCTAGAGAAGCTCTTATGAGGCCAATGCAAGCTCTGCAAGAAGCTGCATAATCCCACCATGCAGCTCAGCACCCTGCACAGGCATTTAGTCCCATTGTGACAAGCTCTTTTAGAGCTTAAGAAAAATTTACAAAATTTGACAAAAATGATAATGATAAAATAGACCAAGAGAAGTTTTAAAAGCCACAAGTTTCACTTAAAATGACCCAAGAATGAGCCCATGAAAAATCACTTTCAGTTGAGCATAAACTGACCTTTTGCACATTTGACTTTTTAACAAAACTGAAATGTTGACTATTTTGAACTTTGATCTAGATTTGTAGACTGAATATGATGTTAATAGATGAAAAGAACTTAATGCAAGCTAAATCTATGAGTTTTAAACACAGAATGAGCTTTTGGCTTGAAAATGACTCAACAGATAAGTGATTAAGGCAGGATGACATGAATTTTGACTTTGGGCATGTGCAGGCACAAGATAATCACTAGAATGAGTTCTAATAAGATAACCAAACTTGAAACAACAAGCTCTAACTACTGAGCTAACCTATGGCACAATGTACAAAGCTGATCCAAACACCATTGTTATAACTGATAAGAACTTAAACCTACACCAACTACTGAACCAACATGTAATAAGGATCAAACTAAGTTTGAATGACTTAAATACAACTAATTAAACACATTTGAACAAGTTATAACTACAAACACAAATATGAACACAATCTGCAAAATGGATGAAATACTGAAATAGAGAATGCTACTCACATGTGTCCAAATTGTTTGTAGGCCAAAACCAAAACCCAAACCTAACCTAATCTAGTCTAATTCAACCCAATATCACCAATGCAACACCCATTTCATTTCCAATTCCAATTTGCATCAACAGTTGACTTTTATTGACCATAAGTGAAAAATGCTAGAAAGCTGTTTCCAAGCTTGTCAAAAGCTAAAATAAGCTTGAGTGAACTTGTTTAAACTTAAAAAGAATCTAATAGAAGCTTGTAAATAAGAGAATGAAACTGAAATTTTCAACAGTAAACCATAAACTTGGAACTTATATGAAAACTTGAATTGATGTTCAAAAACACATTACAAAGCTGTCTTAGCTTAAAAGTGATACATAAAAACTGAGATTACATCATTTGGACTTAAACTTAAAACATTAATTTAAAAATGACATTTAAGAAAAACTATAAAACTAGCTACCACCTCTTCTTGCTTCTCATTGCTTCCTTATATATTCCAAACATCTTCTCACACCTCTCTCATCAAATCCCAGCTGTGTTTGAGGCCCTTGGATCACTTTAGGCAATCTTGGCCTTTGATTTCATTTTGGCGGGAAATAGGGATTTTGACAGTTGGGGGTTGAGTAAAGGGCTAGAGGTAGCATTAAATGTGTTTTGTAGTTGTGTGGAGGTGGGGGGAACAAGGAAGGGATAAGGTGATGGGTGCTTGAGTGTATGTAGAGGTGAAGCTGAAGCAGTTGGGAAGACAGTGCTTTTTGGCGCGTTTTCTTCATTTGACGAGTAATATCAAAGGCAGGGGGTCAAAAAGGGTAAGGGTCCAAAGGTCAAGTGGCTGGGTCACATGGGGTTCAAGGTCCAAAAAGGTATAAAGGTTATTAATAACAAGGACCTTTATTGCAAATTTTGAAAATTAGGGACCAATCAATCTGTCATTTCATCAAAGTTGATCCAAGGGTTAAAAGTGACAAGTTTCAATAATGCAAGGACCAATCTTGACATTTTCCAATTTTCCAAGGACCATTTTTGCCAATTTTCAAACTTGAAGGACTAATTTTGTAATTTCTCAAAACTTTTGATATTTTTCACCAAAGGACTAATTTTGACAACTTATGATTTTAAAAAGGACCTTTGGTGATTTTTACTTTTGAAATTAGGACTAGGGACTATTTCGACAATTTTAGAAACTTGGGGGATGAAGCGCCAATTATGCAAACTTAGCTCATTTTTCATCTGATTTTGAACATTTTGCATCTGAAATATATAAAATGCAATTTTGAGATATTTTCAGTATTTTGATGCATTTCTGAGCATTTTTTAAGCGTTTTGCAGGTTGATTTTACCAAAAATGATGAGTATTTACACACTCATCAATGCCACAAACTATTGCTAGTCCTAGCAATTTTTGAGAAAAACTTAATGGATTTGAATCTCTTTACCAAAAGCCATTACTTCTGGAGTAGCCAAATGTTAAAGTTGAAGTAAGAACCATGGTACACCGATAACCATGTGATTTTGAGCAAACCACCGACTTCCAATGTTTGATTTGTCTTTACGAAAAGCGTTTGCTTCGGACTAGCCAACTCTTAGATAAATTATCAATATTATCTTTGGTGAGCTGATTACCAAATTATGGTTTTTCCTTTGCCTTTACACACAAGCCATAAACTTGCGGGCTAGCCAATCTTCTTCACTTTTAAGGATATGGTGAAATTTGAATACCATACAATTTTGGGCAAATTGCAAGCCGTCAACTGATTTGAGATATCTTTACCAAGAGCGTTGCTCTGGATTAGCCAATCCTTTTGTTTATTAGACAAGGCGGACTGATAACCAAATGAGTAAGTGCAAAACACTTACTCCAAAAAAAAAAAATTTGGCCAAAAGCGGGGATTAGGTGGTATAATTACATGATAAAATTAGGTGAGAATTCCCCACACTTAGAAATGAATATTGCCCTCAATATTCAAAGTTACCAGCGGTTATGCCAAAACAAAGAACGAAAAGGGAAATTACGGCCATTATTTGAAAGGATTTTTTTTGTTGTTTTTTTTGAGAAAACTATATACACAACATGTGGGGCAACCCTACACTAGGGTGGTAGAAAGTAGAAAAGAAGTCAGAAATATGGGTGAAAACCCATATGGTTTTACTACTATTTTTGATTCCGAGTGCTAAGCGGACTCGACCCGCATTAATTTGTTCATGGGGAAGCAAAGTGGAAGAAACAATCTCCATCGGACTTTCATTCAAGATGTTTGGACAAACATTTGAAGCGCGTGAAAGTTCCACATGATGAGATATATTCGGCTCAAGAGAATGAGAAATGCGGGTTCAAAGATGGTATCTTCACTCTCGTAGGAGTTAAGACATGGGAGAAGAAATGGGAGGAGAAGGCAAAGTGTCAATTACTTGACAACGGGTGGGATGGGTGGGCAAAAGATTAGATTGAGGAACATTAGCGGAATGTTGAAATCTTATCCACCACTTTATAAGTCACACACATCCGTGTTGGACTTAGAAATATCGAGTGAACTCCTTTGAAAGGTAAGATACGGGTTTGAACATTTGTCTCGGAGAGGAATGAGACGCAAGTATCAACCACGGTAAAATCCTTAAGGGTAGATGAGTTACTGATGGATGAAAGAGAGTCTTGAGCATTTTGCTCAAAAGCACGTCCTCAATTCGGAGGATGAGGATCGATGTGGCGAGTTCACGGCGAACTCCTCATGGAAAAGTCTACTCCTTTAGGAAGGAGGAGGCAATTCAAAGTGGGCGACTCATACTCGGGAAGAGAAATATGAAAAGTGGAATGCCACTACTCTCCTTTCAGTATGATGTCATCAAAGCGGAATACATCAAATTCGGAAGAGAATCATTGGAAAAAGCTCTCAAGCTCGAGAAAATGGTTCGGGCTTTTCCAAGATAGAGTCACTATCCTCAATGGGGATAGGAGCTGAAGCTGGTTTAGCACAAAATGATTCGATCTTAGAAACGAGGAGATTTACATTGAACAATTTTTCACAGAGTATCTCGTCCTCAATTTCCGGATCATCAGAATCTCTCACTTCCTCTAAGCTAACTAGCTCAGAAGGTAACTCCTCGACATAATCGATGTCTCCATAAGATAAAGAATCGTCAAACGAAGTACAATCGTTGTCAGAATCGGAGAACATCTCGACATGATCGTTTGGGATGTCAAGAGGAGGAGAAGAATCATCATCAAGAGGCTCATCAAACATATTACCGGAGATAACCTCGGACTCGCTTGGGGTTGGGACAAGGTTCTCAACACAAGACGGTTCCGTTTCCGGAATAGTGCTAAGATGTTCGTCCCCCATTAAAAGGTTATCCGAAGGTTCTACGGTAGATAAGGTGGGAGGAGTGGACATGTGCGGTACTTTGTGGGCTTGAGGTATGCACCTTGTCCTTTATCATCTACCAATCCTCCTCATCCTCGTCATCGAGGCGGCAAGCCTCGTTAAATAGGAGAAGCTTTTGAGCTGCTCGCTCCTCGGCTAGAAATCTTTCATTGAGAGTTGCTTGTTCCTCGGAAAGTTCTTCAAGGATACAAGGATATTGACGATGGCGGGGAAGTTGTGGGGGTTGGACATTGTCAAAACTGGAAGTGTTATAACAAGGATTGGGTCCAAAGTAATTATGATTCCACGATTGACATTGATAATCATCATGAGGACCCCCACATTTAGCACAATGAGGGTATTGGGGAGAGAAATTTTGAAACGATGTTTGATCATTGAAATGAAGAAAATACGGTTCTGGCGTATAAATTTGTGGAGGGTAGTTGAAATTGGTTTGAGGATAATTGAAAGAGTTTGGGTTAGAATCATAAGCGAATGAATTCTCGTCACAAATCGAACAACATCCATTGACAAGATAGTTTCCACACCACTTTACATACATTTGAAACAACGAAAACCTTGTGGTAACAAGTCTCCACAACCGTAGCAATAATTTTGATCAAACAAAAGGTATTTGGGCTCGGGAATAGGAATCGAGGGTTCAACAACATCACATATGGTAGGTAAAGTGGTATGGAAGGTGAATCTTGTGAGTTCAATTAAAGAAGTTTTGAATCATGTCATTTCTGGCCCTAAAATGTCGCGGTAAAGCGTTAGAAGATTCGGAGTTGGGACAAGTGGTGTGCTCTTAGAGCTAGCAAGTTCCACCACTTCCGTTATGGTCTCCGGTGTTTGAACGGGTTCATCGTAATCAATTCCAATTCTAGACCTTTTTCGCGGCTTGAATTGCTCGATTAGATTACGGGCTCTAAATTCAAAAAATATCCGTCCTCGTAACCCTCGGTAGGTGCTTGAGGTAACTCCGACGTTTGAACGGGTTCGTCAACATTAGAGCGTATTTCGGGTTGTGGCGGGTGGTTGAAATAACTTTGAAAAGACTTTTTGATGGATAATTAGCACAAACGCCAAAATTAAGCGAACTAGGCCTTCCACACCGCTCACACGCACTTGTGACAATGATGTTGATCTTTCCATACACGAAGATGAGCGTCGTCATTAGAATTAAACATATAGAGGGTTAAAGAGATAGAATTAAGCGGTCAAGAGGAATAGAGAAGAATATTTTTGGATTTTTGGATTTTTATAAGAAAATATAAACATATATAGATGGTATGAACAATGAGTGATTATTCAAATCTCTAATCTGCTAAGCGTAAGACAATTATACGCTCGGCGGCGCAAAAATTTGATCGCGTAAACCGTCAAGTTTTCTCCGCAAGTGACCACTTGTGAATGGCGACTGTAAGAAACTAAAGCGGTTCAGACACGAACTCAATGAAGATCAGGGGAGTATAGGGTTTCCCTAGGTCGTTATGTCCCAGCCAGTGCAATGGATCCAAGCGTATAGTGATCGAGGAGATTTGAGCGGAAAGAAGGATCGATTTATTATAACTACAGGAAAAGTACATAAACTACAAGGGCTAAAATGGAAATTAAAGAAATTTAAAAAGATAAAAAATATTAAATAAACTCTATCACTATATTTAAAATTGATGAGCGTTTAAAAACAAAAACTTACGTTTAAATAAATTAAGTTAGCGTAATAAAAAGTGAGATCTAAGAAATAAAAGACCTAAAAATATGAAAATGACATTTTTACAAACCTAATGATAAAAGAAAATATTTAGAAAAAGAAAATTATTTTTATAACTAATTATCTATTTATTATTAAATAAAAACTATTTTAAACTATTAAATAATTACCTAAAATAAAAGAAAATATGAAATAAAGCTTGAAAAATAAAATTATGAATTGGAAAAGTCTAAAATATCAAAGGAGAATTTTCAAAACTATTTTTGTATTTTTGAATATTTTCTATTTTTCGGGAATTAAAACTATTAAAAACTAATTAAATTATTTAAAAATACAAATTTAACAAAGAAAAATATGGAAAAAAATATTTTTGGCTTTTATATTTATCTAAGAACTGAAAATATGAAAATTTTTTTTTGAAACTTTTTTAATTAATTGTATTTAAAGCTAATAAAAAGTGCTAAAAATTGATTTAAATGGAAAATAGCAAAACAAGCTTGGAAAAATATGAAAATTTCAGGAAAAGTCTAAAATAATGTGAGGAATCTAGGAAAAATAGAAAAACATGTGGTTGTTTGGAGGAAAATGTGATGTGTCAAGTGCTTAGAATAAGCACTTTAAATAAGCAAATGGAGTCAAAAGCCACCACCACGAATACAAAAAGCTATAATATGCTAAAGGAACTCAAAAGCAACAAGTCTCAACTGCTTTAGACCTCAAAATTACAAGATGATAAGATTTGATGACTTAAGCTTATAAGCTAAAAAACAGATTCTGAGGGGCTACTTTGAGCTAGAAAATAAGCACTAAAATAAGCTGAAACTGAAAACCAGCACTTGGGATCTAAACTAGACCTGGGTGGCTAAATGCAAACCAAAATACAGACCTAGAGAAGCTCTTATGAGCCCAATGCAAGCTCTGCAAGAACTGCATAATCCCTGTGCAGGCTCAGTGCCCTGCACAGGGCATTTAGTCCCATTGTGACAAGCTCTTTTAGAGCTTAAGAAAAATTTACAAAAATTTGACAAAAATGATAATGATAAAATAGACCAAGAGAAGTTTTAAAAACCACAAGTTTCACTTAAAATGACCCAAGAATGAGCCCATGAAAAATCCACTCAGTTGAGCATAAACTGACCTTTTGCACATTTGACTTTTTAACAAAACTGAAATGTTGACTATTTTGAACTTTGATCTAGATTGTAGATGAATATGATGTGAATGTTAGATGAAAAGAACTTAATGCAAGCTAAATCTATGAGTTTTAAACACAGAATGAGCTTTTGGCTTGAAAATGACTCAACAGATAAGTGATTAAAAGGCGGATGACATGAATTTTGACTTTGGGCATGTGCAGGCACAAGATAATCACTAGAATGAGTTCTAATAAGATAACCAAACTTGAAACAACAAGCTCTAAACTCTTGAGCTAACCTATGGCACAATGTACAAAGGTGATCCAAACACCATTGTTATAGCGATAAGAACTTAAACCTACACCAACTACTGAACCAACATGTAATAAGGATCAAACTAAGTTTGAATGACTTAAATACAACTAATTAAACACATTTGAACAAGTTATAACTACAAACACAAATATGAACACAATCTGCCAAAATGGATGAAAAGCTGAAATAGAGAATGCTACTCACATGTGTCCAAATTGTTTGAGGGCCAAAACCAAAACCCAAACCTAACCTAATCTAGTCTAATTCAACCCAATATCACCACTGCAACACCCATTTTCATTTCCAATTCCAATTTGCATCAACAGTTGACTTTTATTGACCATAAGTGAAAAATGCTAGAAACTGTTTCCAAAGCTTGTCAAAAGCTAAAATAAGCTTGAGTGAACTTGTTTAAACTTAAAAAGAATCTAATAGAAGCTTGTAAATAAGAGAATGAAACTGAAATTTTCAACAGTAAACCATAAACTTGGAACTTATATGAAAACTTGAATTGATGTTAAAAAACACATTACAAATTTGTCTTAGCTTAAAAGTGATACATAAAAGCGAGATTACATCATTTGGACTTAAACTTAAAACATTAATTTAAAAATGACATTTAAGAAAAACTATAAAACTAGCTACCACCTCTTCTTGCTTCTCATTGCTTCCTTATATATTCCAACATCTTCTCACCCTCTCATCAAATCCAGTGTGTTTGAGGCCCTTGGATCACTTTAGGCAATCTTGGCCTTTGATTTCATTTTGGCGGGAAATAGGGATTTTGACAGTTGGGGGTTGAGTAAAGGGCTAGAGGTAGCATTAAATGTGTTTGTAGTGTGTGTGGAGGTGGGGGAACAAGGAAGGGATAAGGTGATGGGTGCTTGAGTGTATGCAGAGGTGAAGCGGCGAGTTGGGAGACAGTGCTTTTTGGGCGTTTTCTTCATTTGACGAGTAATATCAAAGGCAGGGGTCAAAAAGGGTAAGGGTCAAAGGTCAAGTGGTTTGGGTCACATGGGGTTCAAGGTCCAAAAAGGTATAAAGGTTATTAATAACAAGGACCTTTATTGCAATTACGAAAATTCAGGGGACCAATCCTGTCATTTCATCAAAGTTGATCCAAGGGTTAAAAGTGACAAGTTTCAATAATGCAAGGACCAATCTTGACATTTTCCAATTTTCCAAGGACCATTTTTGCCAATTTTCAAACTTGAAGGACTAATTTTGTAATTTCTCAAAACTTTTGATATTTTTCACCAAAGGACTAATTTTGACAACTTATGATTTTAAAAGGACCTTTGGTGATTTTTCTTTTGAAATTAGGACTCGGGGACTATTTCTGACAATTTTAGAAACTTGGGGGGAAAGCGCCAATTATGCAAACTTAGCTCATTTTCATCGATTTTGAACATTTTGCATCTGAATATATAAAATGCAATTTTGAATATTTTGATATTTTGATGCATTTATGAGCATTTTTAAACGTTTTGCAGTTCAGATTTAACCAAAAATGATGAGTATTTACACACTCATCAGTCATTCCAGTAATTTGCCTTCAAGAGACCTAAAAAGTGAAAATGAATGATATTAAGTAATAACGGATACAAAAGTGACCAAAAAAAAGCTTAAACGACCCCTCAAAAAGGTACATTTTAAAACCTTATCAATTATGTCAATTGAACTTCACCCGTCCATGTATATCCAACTCACCATATATGAGGCTATCATTACTGTTATGACCACTGGATCAGATGATGGTATAAATGTATCCCACAGAATGCCTGAGTGCCATGATTGAATCATGTTGACACTTTCTACTTGTTTCATGGGGGAATCTCGTTCCTTTTGTGTATTGTTCTCTACTCTAAGTTGTGTGTCAGGATAGTTGGGTTTGAGTGGACTAGCTAGATTCTTTGGTTTACTCTCTTTGAGTTCCCCAGTGTTTGACTTTGCAAGGTACCTTTTCTAGGCTTGTTCTAAGTGTAAGGTAGGTTGCATGTTATGTCCAGGGTACGGGCTAGGAGGGAATGTCAATGTGCCTTTCTGTGTGTTATTCCCAAGGTAGTTCCCAGTTAGTGGTTTGGTCTGATTGCTATATGTTGAATAATGCGGATAAGGACAAGTGAGTTGGTATGCGTTTACCTGAGTTTTTCCCAATAAGTGCGTGTAAAATGACCTGAGTCGCATTTTTGTCGGACCCTTTCCTTGACATCCTCCAGCATCCCTCTCTACCCCCAGAACTTTGAATAATTGCAATTTTTGAGCTTGTATGAGTGACCTGAGAGTGTGATGTCTCTCGTAGATCCACGATCATCAAGGCTACATCTTTTTGGAAGTTGATCCAACCCTAGAAACCACGTAAGTATATTTACTTTAATGGGAATGGCATTATTCCAATGGATTTTGGAACCTACTATTGACAGAATTGAAGAATCAATGTTTTATGAATTAATGAAACTGAGAAAGGTTTTGATGGATCAAGATTGAATAACCAAGAGTCAGGGGAGGGAATAGGGCAAAACTTTGTAGTAGGATTAGAAGATAATTTAATTGAGACTCTTTTTGGCTACCCCTAATTGATCTACGTCAAGCCCAAGTACAGGAATATGGGACGAGAGAGCTGTTACAGTTGTCCGTAATTTTATATGCCTTATTAAACTTAAGATAGTACAATATTGGAACATGTAATTGTCTATACGCTAAACAATGGTTTTAACATATAAACAATAAAAGTGGGCTAAGGCGATTTGGGTGTAACATTTTTTTATGGGGTGTAAACAAAACGAAAAATTAGGCTAAAAAAGGTGTTCCAATGTATCTTGCACTAAAAATAAGTGCATCAAAAGGGTGGAGGATAATTTAATGACCAATAAAGTCGAATTACTATAACATGCGTAGGCTAAAAACATAGGTTAATCGTAATTCCTTTTATTATTTAGTAAATTATAATCACACGAATGTGATATCACTAGTGGTCTCGGGATGCATCACGTAAGTAAGTTCTAGAACTTATGAAATTAATGGTACACTCAATGAAACAAAAGCATGGAAAATGAAGGCTATAATTATTTATGTATGGTATGTAAATCGGTTTAGATATGGGATGGGAATGGTTTTGTTTTTTGTTTTCCCGTTTTGAACGGTAAAGACCCGATGAGATTGATATAAATCAAGAAGCTCATGTAACACTTAAAAAAACCATGTTGCACTGCTGTGAGGCAGTATTAGCCCAAGTGTGTGAAAACTTGTATGATTGTATGTATTGCTCTCCTTTTATAGAGAGGCTTTGTATGGTTTAGAGATAAACCCTTTGGAGATGATTAACGGCTGCTAGAGAGCCATGTGTTGATCATCCGAGAGCAGAAAAAGAGGACATATTTCATTCGTTCTTTAGCTCGTACGTAGTGGTGCTTGTCGTGCGTCCCTACTGTGCAGTGTTAGATGGTACATCTTAACCGCTAGTGATAGTTCAGGAGCAGTAGCACTGTCTTACTCAGTCAGACCTAAGAGATCTTTCCAGGTTCTACATGGCCTGGGATTTAAGCCGCGCTTTTATCAAATGTTGATAGGCGTTGGTGATGAGCTTGATTCGAGCATGTAATTAGTGGGCTTAGGCCATTAATGTTGATACGCTGTCAATAATAAAAAATGCTAATGTTTCTCACATGTTGAGGTGATTTCTTCTTGAGTAATAGGGTAATTATGCTAGCTTATACATCATATCAATGACACTTTTGAAACTATTATCACAAAATAATCAAAACTCGTCTCTTGAAACTAATTAGAAATCGTATCTTTATTCTCTATAACGAGACATAAATTTAATTTAAGTTTTACATAAAACCCAAATTCATAATCAAAGTTTGAAACTTTAATCGTAAAATCTTGAAAACACATCCCAATATGTAATATCATGTTCTAAAAAAACCATTCACCACCATCCATACTAGCATGCCACTCAATCGCCACCATCGTCGATGCACCGTCATCCCCATCAACATCATCTGATCTGAGTGGGTTTATGCATGTATGTGTGGGTGTGGGGGGGGGGGAGGGTTCTCAATATGTGTATATAGTATTTTATATGAAAGTGTATTAATAGTTAGATATGGGTATTTAAGTGAAAATGTTTGAATTTGGTTTTTAACGAGAGAAAATAAAATGAATATGAGAAGGGGTTGAAGAATTATGTTTCTAGATTTTTAAATGAGTTTGAAGAGGTTAAAGATGAAAATACATGTTTGTGTTATCTATTGTTGGGCATGTGCAGATGGTGTATTTATTGTTAAATAATAATAATAATAATAATAATAATAATAATAATAATAATAATAATAATAATAATAATAATAAAAAATAAAATAATAATTTCTTGTAAGTCTATGAGTTTCTAATAATAATAATAATAATAATATTAATAACAACAACAACAACAGGGGGACTTTTGTCCTTTTACCTCATTAAACATCACTACTACATAAAAGGTCTTTTAAACATACTCATTTAGACCCTTTCTACAAAAGCATGGGTACAAAAGATGTTTTTTACTATATAGACAGGTTAATCTTAACATCACCGATTTACACTTAAATAATGGAATTAGAACGGGTGCTATAAAATGGGTCAGGCTCAAATATTTTACATATAGAACGTTTTCGTAACTTAGACCGGCCTAAATATTTTGTTTTTCACTTTTGTTTTAGGCCGCCATTCAAGTTCTCAAAATTTGAAATTTGTTTTAGGCCGCCATCTCATAATCAAAACCTCACACAACCCCTCTCAATTCTATTTCAAAGATTAAGAGCTCCGATTCACAAGTTAGCTCGAATCATTCAAGAATTAAGGTATGTACTATGTAGCATTAGTTCTATCATCAATTCGATTTGTTAATACACCATTTCTTTTATATGAAATTAAAGTGAGTATGCAACCAATTAAAGGGCTGTTGATGGTGGTTCCAAGTTCTAATTGCTTTAGTTTTTTTACTCTATGAGTTATATTTCATGTTCAACCACTTACAGATACACCTAGTTAATGTTATTTCAATTACTAAAGATACCCGAAGTAGAGGGATCTTCACAATCCAAACCCTAAACTTTGATTCTGGTCACAATAGTTCTTAAATTATGTGGATATATGTTTATGTTATTTTTCAAGTTGCTTAATTGTTATCATCGTAAATAAAGATATGTTTGGAAACTAGCTTTGTTAGTGTTAGGTCGTGAGAATTGGGGCTATTTGGTTTAGTATGTATGTTTAAAGTTTTGACATTCTACAATTAATTTTATTTCACTATTTTGTATCATCGAATATGTTAGTAGATGCTGTTTTGATATGATACATGCTTGGATTTTGTATAGATGTGGTAGGTGCTTGATATGTACTTACTAATTCATGTGAAAATCATTTGTAATTAACAATTACAAGCATAGAAACATTGCATAATAAACCACCCTCATATCAACCATTTTGGAAGTTTGTTGGTGTTGTTTTCATTAATGTCTAAACTAACTTCTAGTATTACAGTTTTCGCCATTGTTTAGTGATGTGCTATTTCATCCCGCCTTTAAATTTATAAAAGTGAGATATCCAAGGATCAACACATACTAACGGGCAGAGAACCCGATCAGATGTAGTAAAGCCTAGGTAAATCCAAGTGTCGTCCCAAGAGAGCTGTTATCTGAAAGAACTAAGGTACTACAAGATAATAACATAAAATGATAGTGATATGATAAAATAGATAAAAATATACTAATTAAATAGGAGTAGAAATTAGGACAAAGCAGTAAGAGAATAAAGCTAAACCAAGGTATTAGATATGTTTTAATTCTCAATTTTCAAGTTCAATATAGTGGGTAGATATCACTAGACTCCTTTGGTCAATTCGTCTAGCCTATGGTTCTTAGACTCCTCACCAAGATGATTATAGGTCACCCAGGATCATTCAGCAATCTAATAGCAGTCATTAAGTACAAAATCTACTAGACCTAGTTCTATGGAAACCCGATCGTTAGGATCTTAGGTTTCCCCTAGCTTTTTAAATACCTCCACTTGATAAGTGATCCTACGGTCATTTCAAACACAAAGGATGGTTGTACTATGGCAATTCCTTTCATACTTCGCAATCTAGTGATTTGGCGTCCTTTGGTCAATTCTTCCATCTCCCTAGATGCTAATAAGCTTATATCATTACCAAAACTAGCGATCTATGAAAAGGCTAAGTAGATGTCTATTAAGAGTAATAAAGAGAATAAATTACATAAATAAAAAATTGAATTGATAACATGAATTCATAGTATGATTTCTAGAAAAACATAAAAGAATTCAAACTCGAATACAAAGAAAATCGTAGAATAGAACTTCGTTCTTCATACTCCTAAGCCATAATTCTTCTTTTGTGGTTGCTCTCCCCAAACCCTAGAAAGGTTTGGGAAAGGGGAGATATCTTCAAATGAAAAATTATTAATGTATTTATAGGCGTGAAACCCTAATTCAAGCTACGGCTTAACTTCCATTAAATAGTTACGCAGTAGTTCATTTTAAACAAATATTCTTCGATGCTTATTCTGGATTACGACGTAACCTTGGAAGGTGGTTACGCCATTGTCTTCATAATACGTACGGAGTGTCATTTATGCCGTAACTTTAGCTAATGGTTACGGCGTAGTCTTTATAACTTAGTTTTACGTGTGGTAATTTTAAGTAACCTTATCTGATGGTTACGGCGTAGTCTTCATAAATGTAAATACGGCGTACCTTCATCACTATGTTATGCCGTAGTCTTCTTAAATGTAATTACAACGTAACTTCATCACTTAGTTAAGCCGTAGTCTTCGTGATATAAGAATGATCCATCTTGAGCCCTATTTCGTCCAAATACTGCTTATTTATAGATAATTACACCTAAAACGAAATAAGAAGAAATAAGGGCGAATCTAATAACATTTTAAACATAATATATCAATAAAGGGAGAAAGTAACACTTAGAATATCAGGATTATTTGATGTTATCATGTATACCCCACTTAAACTCTACTTGCCCTCAAGTAGACCTTTAGAAAATAACACATACCTCGAGTAAATCGAAGAACATGCAGTTTAGGAGTTCCCATGCTAGAATAATTTAGAGTTGAACACCTCATGAAATTGGAAACAAAACACTCTCTCACTCATCCTAATCAAAGTGTATAATTTTGGGGTGATCACTCAATTGCATAGACATAGTAAGTATTCTATCATAGGCTTGGTGATTACACAAATCTCCAGCACTAGAGCTAAGGTCAAGACAATCTTTAGAAGGAAATGTTGGGTTACATTGTTGCATAGGTTTAGGGTGATGTGTCACTACTAACGTGCCATGACAAAGTAGACAGAATCAATGATACATGACCAAATCCATGGCTAAGACACCAATGATTGCTCGCTTCATTACCTAGACACGCTTCATGACTAAAGAGTAAGGTAAGACATGGGATATTTCAATGGGTGAAAAATAAAAATAAACAAAACAAATAGTCTTAGCTCAAAACCAAGTTGTCACTGTCCACGTTCATCCAAAATTCAAGCTTTAAGATGAAGAAACCGGATCATGATATGTCAAGTGAATGTGCCATTAGCGGACGTCATGATGAGCACATTACCTGTTCTTCAACATGATGGTGTAATAAATCAACCAACTCAAATCTTCAAATGTGAACGAGGTGGCCTCCTCGATGCTAATATTTCATAAACTCATAACATAGTGCTAAAACTTTGCACTTTAATAACATAAACTAACAAACAACCATTTTTTTTACACATAAACAATAAAATGAAGGATAACTTGTCCCCTCACTTGAGATGAACTAATGGAGAATATGGGGGTCTTTAATGATCTTCAATTGTATGACTTCACTAAAGATGTGACTTCCCGATCATAAACTAAGACTACACAGTAAGCTAAGGTGAATAGGTGTAATGAAACAAAAGTGTAAATAGGTTAAGAAACGAAATGGATAGGCTCAAATGGGTGTAACTAGGGGTATCTTGCACTAAAGATGAGTGAAACAACAAGGGTTTAACACGGTGGTCGAAAAGTCAATGTGATTAGTCGATAAACGTACAAATGAACACATATGGGATATTTTGGTTTATTCCTAGAACATTGCCTCTTCGAATTGTCTTTCCCAAATGCATCAAGCTAACTTAACACATTACTCGTCTATGGTCTCAAAATAATGTAAGGTCCAAGTTCTAAATGTTGGAATCACTCCTGAACCATTTCTCAAGTGTTAGTAATCAATATGTAATAGTTAGCTTAATTAAGGCTTTTATGTTTGTAATTAATGCAAGGCTCATGTAGAAAGCCCATGAGCCTATGCAAAAGCCCAATAAGGAAAGGAAGGGACTAGATGTGCTGCCCTAGCTCCCTTCCCCTATAAATAGTCTTGTAACTCTCATTTGAGAGTTGGTTGTTCACTTTACATAAAATCCTACGCCTAAAGGTTTCTATTTCATTCGTGTGTTTTGTGTGATTTGTTCAACCGACCACTTTCTATCTCATTTCTTCATATTGATGCTTGTGTTGTAAACATGGGAACCTAACAGTGGTATCATTTGCCATCTAGTTGGGTGAAGCATTTTTTTTTGAATTTATAAAGTATACGCGTGGGTTTCTCGTTCTAAAACATTCATACGCTTAAAAGCTTTAATTTTTACACTTTAAAACTCAAGATTCTTGTACTTTCATTCGTTTTGAGCTTGGTTTTATTCGTGTAGTCATTTCTGCGCGTAAGGTGAATAAGTGTTTTGGATCATCAAGTTTCACACTTTTGTGTTATTTTGGTGATATTGAAGCTTTTTCATCATAAAAATCTGGTTTATAAACACTTTTGGGCAGAAAAATCAGTTTTGGCAAAGTTTGGTTCATCCTACGCATAGTAAAACCCTAGTTTTACTCGTAAGGATTCAAAGTCTACGAGTAAGCTCGTCAAGGTTTGATCTTCAGCGCTATTGGTTTACTCAGTGTTTTCTTGCTTGGATAAGCCTGAAAACACTTCGACTTTGGATATCTTTTACACTGGAATAAGTGTAAAGGATTTTTTGGGCAAAACCCTAGTTTTAAGCTTAAGCTAATCACTTACGCATAGAATTCTTTACGCCTAAGCATTTTCTTATGCTTTAGCCTTGTCTTACACATAAGCTAATCTTACGCATAAGCATTCTACTACTAAGCCTTTTAGTTTACGCCTAAGCTAAGATTTTCCTCAAGTCTACGCGTAAGCTACACATACGTGTAAGCTCTAGTTTTACGCGTAAGGTGGTTTTCTACGCATAAGGTATTTTCTTTGCATAAGCTGGTTTTCTCGCAGCATAAGGATACTTAATCAACAAAGTTTCATTCGATTACAAAGATCCATCATTAACACAAGTTTCAAAATGTCTCAATCACCATACTCTAGCTACTTTCCTCATATGTATATTCTGATGATAATCAAATAGATCCCGTAGTTATATTTGACGATCAAGATGACCTTATGCTTAATACTGATAATCAAGTTGACTCCGTGGTTATATTTGAGGATCTAAATAATGATCATGTTGAGACTCACGTTGAACAAGCTGAACTTTTGTCTAATTCAGATATTGAGCTCATGACCTTGCTTAATGACCAAAAATCTCGAATGGAAAAATGCCTTGACATCAATACGCAATTAAAGGATAAAAATGCACTGCTGACTAAGGATAATGAATGCTTAAAATTCAACTCTCACATTTTCAAACACAAGAAAAGCGTGAAAAAGGTTTTGAAGTCGCTTTTGCTAAATCTTACAAAATGAAAATCTTTGGAAAAGCAGGATATGTGATCTAGTTGCATCTAAGAATGCTTTGATGTCTCAAATAGAATAACTGAAATATGATCATAAACAACACTTAAGCAGCTCTCACTTTTAAACTTCAAAATCAAGTAAGGTTGTTAACTTGTCAAAAACGAGTTCTGTGAGTACAAAAAGCATTCAAAGAAATGAATGATGACTATCTTGAAGAAATTGTCGACTTACAAAACAAAATCAAAGAGTTTAGTATTTTTATAAAACATGGTGAGTCAATCACAACTATTCAAAAGTTTACTATAAAACCCAATCCAAATGGATATGGAGGCGAATCTTCTTGCGATTACAAACCAAAAGTTTTCAAATAGAGCATTCAAACCAAATCCTCAAGTTCACGGTCACGAGAACATAGAATTGATGATTCCATTATGAGTGTTGTTGATATAATGGATGGAGGTGGAATGCGAGAAGGCGAGAGTCGATTGAAATTAGAAAATGTTGTTTATAACAAACCATTTAACTATTCAAAA
>OU343216.1:6886400-6934113 GCA_910596185.1 Chrysanthemum makinoi | reverse complement strand
TTAAAATGGTGAGTTCCGATTTAAGTTTAAATAATCAAGTTGGACCATGGGCCAGTACATATAAAGATCTCCGAATTGATACTATATGTAGTAAAAAGTCTATTATGTTAGTACCAAGTTCATGCAACCTAAACTGATAGCTGTGCACATGCATCTAGAAGCATGATAAGTAAAGGCCCGGCAAGTGTATTTCCAAAGACACTCGTAATCGACTGATATGGTATACGTTCGACGTTTTCCTATCCGGTCAAACTCGAACAGGGTTGTCATCCCCAATAGATCTATTCATAACAATTGCGCTTCCCCAAAGGAAACTAACGGTAGCATAGTGGGATTCAAGGTCATTTCACGTAATAGTATAATCAATTTCAGGTCCGAAAAGAGTTTTGCATGTTTCTCACCCCAAAGTTTTATAAAACAAATAATAAGAGTAAAAGTGGGGCTATAAACTCACCTTAGCAGTTCGATGAATAAAGCACAAAGAGACCGAGTGTGATATAGCAGCGGCTCCTACCCGGAACCTAAACTAGTGCGGTAAATCTCAGTTTTTGATTCCAAGCTAAATAAAGTCTATCTACTCTATTTAATTTACATGTGGTGTTGTTGTTGTCATTACTAAGTTTGAAAATACCATTTTCAAAATAATATAGTATATTTCGGCTTATAAAACAATATCGAAATAAAAATATCTCGGCTAAAAGACGGGTAGATATAGTGTAAAAAAAAATTGGTACAATAAAGGAGGTGTTGGTCGATAAGAAAAAGTCATTTATATGTAAGTGTATATGTGTTTATAAACATATATGTTTCAAGTTTTTGATTGTTTGAAAATATAATAAAGTGTATCGAGTTGGGTTCATTTAAAAAAAATAGATATATATATATACACACACACACGTTGGATGGTTTTCAATATACATACATGTTTATAAAAGCATGAGTTCTTATATTTAAAAGAAATGGTTTTATGTTTATTGTAAAAATATTACCTTTTAAAAATAGGTTAGCAAAATTGTTAATAGTCGTGTTTTTGAGTAAAAATATTTGGTTTATACATAACTCATGATAGCGAAATCTACATCATAGATTTTATTTATCAAAATGTTTCCAATATAGAAGTTACCCATTTATTTCCTTAAATGTGGCAAATGTACAAAGTGTGTCGTAAATTTTGTATCAAGTCATGAGTGATGGAAAAACGAGTCGTAAAACATGTCGGGACAAACTCCAGATGGTGTACGGTATACGCCCCGGGTGGGCTTCGATAACCAAATGGACTCTAGGACTATTGGGCTTCGGCCCAACATATTTTACCACTTGGGCCTCAAAATTTGCAGGAAGGCTGCAGACCAAACTCAGGAGCAAACGCACCCAATTTAGAAAACAAAAAGGGAGCAGGAGGACTTGTCACATGCGTGTTGACATAAAAAAAGTAAAATGAATGATGCTAGGACATAAGACAAAAAGGAATGTACAAAGTTTTGGTTTCATGATGCTAAGGTCTTTTACTCACACTTCGACTTGGTGACATACACGGATATCAAAAGGGGGGCAGGGCTTCGAACAAAAGGCACATTGCTAGCGAGTTGGTTACTCACGTTGAGGGCTAAGGAGTTATGCCAAGTTTCACAAAACATCCAAAAGGGGTAACAAGTCTTTGTGAGATACTCGACAACAAGTTGAGTAGTCCTTGAGTCAAAGACTCGACTCAAAGTGACCTCCAATACTTGAATCTAATAGTAAGGCTAACAACAAACTAGAACCGAAGTAACGAAAATATAACATGTCGCGTATGTTAAGTCCTAAGCCGAAAATCGTTATATAAAGTTTTTAATACCGAAGTGTTCATAATTTGCCTTGTACGATTTATTAGTTGTTTTCTTGAGTTTTCTCTTTGACTGCCACACGACACCAACAACAATAACAACAACATTGATTTCCCAATTCACTTAATTAAATACAAAAAAAAATGAATTAACAATAAGGTTTTTAAAAACACAAAGAATATATTTATTCTTACAATCAATTCGTGGGTTGAGGGGTGGATGAACCGAACAAAGAAGACCCAAATTGATCACGAACTTTTTTGAAAATCAAACGATTGAAGCTTGAATCGGACTCTTATCACGTCGAATTACAAAACCCCTAACCTAATTTTAAAAAACCCTTGAAAACCCTAGTTTCTGTGAGATATGGTGTGAAAGTGAATAAACCTGTGAAAATTAACCCCAATTTATAGATGAACAATTGGCATATATGGACTTGCTCTTTTGATGAATCGTTTGTGGTGCCAACCTTGATGAAGAAAGGTTACAATCAAAACCCTCCTCCAAGATACCCTTGTGACCTTTGTGTGAAAAAGAGAATCCTACATCAATCCTTTTGTTTGACCATGTTGATAGTGATAGAAGATGGAGAAAATTGTATAGCATCAAAAAGGAAACCTTGGTTCTTGATGTTGGATGGGACGTGGCTGGTGTTGTCAAAAAGTGGAAGATGGAGCGTGGTATTTGGGAAGAAGGAAGAGAAAAGTGACTTTTAGGAAACATAAAAGATATAGGCGTGGGTTACTGGGAAATAAGGTAGGATTTATTAGGTTTTTATTTTTTTAAATGTATTATGTTTAGTATTATTAGTATATTTTAGGTATTGGGTATATTTTGCGTCCCGCTGCACATATTAGAAATGTATCGTCCCGAAATAAGATAAATGTAAAATTTGTATTTTCGGACACGTTTTTGAAAAACTGATATAAAAATAATGTCGTTGGCTTTTATAGTTCATTTTTATATTTAAGTCGTAACTTGTCGTAATTATAGATCGAAGAGAACAAAAGAAAAAAAAATATAGCCGCGAAAAATCGGTAGGGAAATTTACGAGTTGTTACAAAGACTACCCCTAAAAGAGACCATTCGGTTTAAGATGCGAGAATCGTTGAGGTCGATATAGTGACGAGATGTGAATATATATACTTAAAATGTGACGTGGGAAAAGAAGTTAGTCGTTCAAGAAAGATTTGGTGACTTGAGGCAATAGTTGAGTTCAAAATAGAAAGAGCAGAGTCGTAGGAGGTTATAAAGGATGGAGCATACGAGTGCCATAAGAGATCGTGACAAGTGACAGAGGTGGTTTAACTACACGTGCGAGAATCAAGTAGTTGTATGTTACATAAAGAAATAACATAGAAGCAGTGATGAGTTGTACGTTACATAAAGAAATAACGTAGAGGTCGATACAATGTCGAGTTGTATGTTACATAAAGAAATAACGTAGAAACAGTTATTGGAGCATAGCATAGCATTAATATGTAATAGTGGGCATGTTACGCAGTTTAACATGGAGAGGTATCATGCATAAGCATTCGTAGTCTACTCTACACTCTCTTTAAGTTAATTATTCCTTAATTTCATTCAGTTTGTTACATCAAAATTATTCTCATTTAAACTCCGCGACCCAATCAAACAAGAACAACCTTAAAGTTTAAATGAGAATGAGCTTATACACATTTAAACATCGCGACCCAATCAAACAAGAACAGCCTTAAAGTTTAAATGTGAGTTAATTAAGAAACTTAATGACTTTGAGAAATAATTAATTTAATTCAAATGAGAGCTTATAAGAACCTAAGATCACTGTGATATACATATAGCACTGACTACATCGTGTAACAGTAGGCAAGGCGTGGCAGTCATTGGCAGTTGTGGCGGTGTTGAAGTGTTTTTAGGAAAAATATGGTTATACTTTAGGTTTTGAAAAAGTACCTAATTCTCTATAACCTTGGCTCTGATACCAATCTATAACACCTCCAAAATTTGCACAGCGAAAGCGTTTGGGTCATGGGGTGCTACTAAATCAATATACACAACACAAGGTAATAAAGAATGGAATATCTATTCCATTATCGAAAGATAGATTAATTTGAGAAATAATTTTACATCATTGTTTCAAAGTGTGGAAGTAAAGCCCATAAAAATATATGTTGTCCCATTAAAAGTTGTATTAGATATGCGTGAAAACACTTCGGATGCCAGTGTTCAACGAATGCCTTTGCCATTGCCCACGCCAATAAGTAAACCTGAGAAAAACATGCTTAAATATCAACACAAAGGTTGGTGAGTTCATAGGTTTAAGTTTAAATAATCAAGTTGGATCATAGTTGTACATATAAGCATCTCCGTGAATAATACTATATGCAATAAAAGTCTATTACGTTAGTACCAAGTTCATGCAACCAAAACTACGACAGTATGCATGCATCTAGAAGCAGGATAAGTAAAGGCCCGGCAAGTGTATTTCCAGTACACTCGTAATTGATACGATATGGTATACGTACGACGTTTGCCTATCCGTCAAACTTCGAGGGGTGTCATCCCCAATAGATCTATTCATAACAATCACGCTTCCCAAAAGGAAACTAACGGTAGCATAGTGGGATTCAAGGTCATTTCACGTAATAGTATAATCAAGTTCAGGTCCGAAAAGAGTTTTGCATGTTTCTCACCCCAAAGATTTATAAAACAAATAATAAAAGTAAAAGTAGGGCTATAAACCCACCTTAGCAGTTCGATGAATAAAGCACAAAGAGATCGAATGTGATATAGCAGCGGATCCTACCCGGAACCTAAACTAGTGCAATAAATATCAGTTTTTGATTCCAAGTTAAATAAAGTCTATCTACTCTATTTAATTTACATGTGGTGGTGTTGTTGTAGTTGTGTCATTACTAAGTTTGAAAATACCATTTCAAAATAATAGAGTATATTTCGGCTTTAACAACATCGAAATAAAAATATCTTGGCTAAAAGACGGGTAGATATGGTATAACGCAAAATTGGTACAATAAAGGAGACGTTGGTCGATAAGAAAAAGTTATTTATATTTAAAGTGTATATGTGTTTATAAACATATATGTTTCAAGTTTTTGATTGTTTGAAAATATAATAAAGTGTATCGAGTTGGGTTCATTTTAAAAAATAGGTATATATATATATATATATATATACACACACACACACACACGTTGGATGGTTTTCAATATACATACCTACATGTTTATAAAAGCATGAGTTTTATATTTAAAAGAAATGGTTTTATGTTTATTGCAAAAATATTATCTTTTAAAAATCGGTTTGACAAAATTGTCAATAGTCGTGTTTTTGAGTAAAAATATTTGGTTTATACATTACTCATGATAGCGAAATCTACATCATAGATTTTATTTATCAAAATGTTTCCAATATAGAAGTTAACCATTTATTTCCTTAAATGTGGCAAATGTACAAAGTGTCTCGTAAATTCTGTATCAAGTCGTGAGTGATGGAAAAACGAGCCGTAAAACATGTCGGGACAAACTCCAGATGGTGTACGGTATACGCCCCGGGTGGGCTTCGATAACCAAATGGACTCTAGGACTATTGGGCTTCGGCCCAACAGATTTTACCACTTGGGCCTCAAAATTTGCAGGAAGGCTGCAGACCAAACTCAGGAGCAAACGCACCCAATTTAGAAAACAAAAGGGAGCAGGAGGACTTGTCACATGCGTGTTGACATAAAAAAAAGTAACGTGAATGATGCTAGGACATAAGACAAAAAGGAATGTACAAAGTTTTGGTTTCATGATGTCAAGGTCTTTTACTCACACTTCGACTTGGTGACATACACGGATATCAAAAGGGGGTAGGGGTTCGAACACAAGGCACATTGCTCGCGAGTTGGTGACTCACGTTGAGGGCTAAGGAGTTATGCCAAGTTTCACAAAACACCCAAAAGGGGTAACTAGTCTTTGCGAGATACTCGACAACAAGTTGAGTAGTTCTTGAGTCAAAGACTCGACTTAGAGTGACCTCCAATACTTGATTCTAATAGCAAGGCTAACGACAAACTAGAACAGAAGTAACGAAAACATGTTGCGTATGTTAAGTCATATGCGGAAAATTGTTATAATAAGTTTTTAATACCAAAGTGTTCATAATTTGACTTGTACGATTTATAAGTTGTTTTCTTGAGTTTTCTCTTTGACTGCCACACGACACCAACAACAATAACAACGCCATTGATTTCCCAATTCACTTAATTAAATACAAACAAAATGAATTAACAATAAATTTTTTAAAAACACAAAGAATATATTTATTCTTACAATCAATTCGGGGTTGAGGGGTGGATGAACCGAACAAGGAAGACCCAAATTGATCACGAACTTTCTTGAAAATCAAACGACTGAAGCTTGAATCGGACTCTTATCACCTCGAATTACAAAACCCCTAACCTAATTTTGAAAAACCCTTTACTTGAAAACTCTAGTTTCTGTGAGATGTGGTTTGAAAGTGAATAAACCTGTGAAAATTAATCCCTATTTATAGATGAACAATCAGCATATATGGACTTGCTCTTTTGATGAATCGTTTGTGGTGCCAACCTTGATGAAGTAAGGTTACAATCAAAACCCTCCTCCAAGATACTATTATGACCTTTGTGTGAAAAACAGAAAGATGCATCAATCCTCTTGTTTGACCATGTTGATAGTGATAGAAGATGGAGAAAATTGTATAGCATCAAAAAGGTAACCTTGGTTCTTGATGTTGGATGGGACGTGGCTGGTGTTATCAAAAAGTGGAAGATGGAGCGTGGTATTTGGGAAGAAGGAAGAGAAAAGTGACTTTTGGGAAACAGAAAAGAGATAGGTGTGGGTTAGTGGGAAATAGGGTAGGATTTATTTGGTTTTTATTTTATAAAAATGTATTATGTTTAGTATTATTAGTATATTTTAGGTATTGGGTATATTTTGCTTCCCGCTGCACAGATTAGAAATGTATCATCCCGAAATAAGATAAATGTAAAATTTGTATTTTTGGACACGTTTTTGAAAAACTGATATAAAAATAATGTCGTTGGCTTTTATAGTTCATTTTTATATTTAACTCGTAACTTGTCGTGATTATAGATCGAAAAGAACGAAAGAAAAAAATTATAGCCGCGAAAAATCGGCAGTGAAATTTTCGAGTTGTTACATATGCAGTGAACAAAATGATGTTAAAGATTATTGAATTTCTAATACATGAAATTTTATTAATCAAAACTCCAAAATAATTGCAAACAAAATTAAGATAATTAGAGTACTATAAATTCGGAATAACTCAAACAATAGAAGGCAAGATCTAGATGAAGGTGGTGGCATCACGCATACACATAAAGTGAATAAGAGAGGATACTTCTAGAAAGGCTTAGAAGGTCTAACTTCCGATTCACAAACTTCGGATGAAAGATTATGAAGAACAAATCCCAACTACAAATAGTAAGATGCAAAACATAAAACAAATAGATCAAGCATAAACCTACCTAAACCTTTCGTAGCAGCACACCAAGCAGTTTCCTTCACGAAGAAAATACCCAATGCCCAGAACCTAGTAGAACTTGATATATCGTTCTGGTACTTGGGCTAGGCGTATTCACGTTGGACAATTTACTGGGCCACTCCAAAGCCCAAAGTTGAAGGAATATTCGTAAAAGATCCTATCGTGTTATGTTTTATAGATATAACAAGGATAATAGCCCGTTGCGTTGCAGCGGGTATTGTATATTTTTTTTCTAACTTTATGTGCGTTGCAGCAGGTTTTTTCGTAACTGTGCAGGAAAGTAGTTCAATGGGTTCCAATAACACATATATACAAACATCTATTTTCAGTTCATTAATAAGTAATGTGTACCGTGTTACATATTAGTTCATTTTTATCTCCGTTAGTTCCTCCATTTGAATGCAGCCACTCCTCGAGAAAATCATGTTGGTCCTTCCACTTGCCTCCATTCCAATAGTGCTGAAAATCAAAGGCCACCAATTATTGCACACATAGAATGGAGTATGTAGGTTCTTACTACCATGATGTAAACAAACACATGTTACAACTGTTGCAAAAACCTCAGCGTGCCAACAGTTCCAAAAGAACTCATTTTTTTTACCAGACACTCACATTTTACATTATTACTTAAAGTCATCGTAAAAAAATTAAATAATTCCTTCAAGTAAACCCTAATATTTCGACAAAATCATCACAACCCCCAAAATTAGCCGAAATTAGGGGAGTATTATTAAAAGTAGAAGGTGATTTTGTAGAAACATACCTGTATAGGTGTGGCGTTTAACGAATCAATAAACATACCTTTCAAAGCATCAACTTCTCCACCTGTATAAAAAAAAATGGCAAAAACATCTTAATCAACAATTTACCATAATGAGGAAAACTAACCCATGCTCCATTATACTCCTAAAGCACATCCTATACATAAACACCATCAGACATAGTGGAATTAGAGGTGGGGCTAGTTAACGTAAAATCAGGTCAATGTGGGCTGTTTTTTATATCTAACAGACAAAATTTCTAGACCAAGCGAAACAAAAAAATGAACAAACTTTGGCCAGTGTATTTTAATTACTACCGTCACTGTATCATGAAACATACCTATTAAAACACAAAATATTTATACAAAACCAATTGATCCGTAAGCCTAAATGCATTAATCACATATCCACAAATACATAGTACATAAGAAGCGATGATATGCATATGAACGTGCCTATTTTTTATTTCTTTGTAAATTATGGTGAGCCTACAATGGCATGGTACCTTATCTGGGGGTCCGCCTCGAGAATGAAATTTGTATGCTCCCACACCTATCAAGATCACCATTCAAATAGGTTGTTAACTTCTTTGCAATGTCTGGACCGTATCTACAATGACCTACAAAGAACCCATTGACTGTAATAACTTTTCGAGATTAAAACCATAGCTTAATTTATTTCACATAATTAAAAGTATAACATGTATTAGCTTCTATCCAGCCTATAACAACCTTAATTCCCCATTTAGCTCCAATCACGCACATATACAAACACAAACCCATAAAAAATTTTGGCTTACGCATTGCAGTGAACATAAGAATAATATCCAACAATAGCATCTGCTATAACAATGAGAATTTACTAAAATCGTGTCCTTCCGGCATTTGATAAAAAACTAAGGGTTAATTCCATATATACCCAATTTATACTCCTAAATGTCACATTTATCCAACAAAAAATTATAATGACATATATACCCAATTTGAACACAATATTTGTCATATTTATCCACATTACAAGTTTATTCATTTTAATGAATATAAAAATCTTAATAATTATTAGTATAATTTTTTATGACTATTTTAACCTTCTTATGGTTGGAAGTAAGTCAAGGAACTGCTATAGTAAGTCATTCTAATAATTTTGGTAGTGCTCTTGGAAATCAATCATTTATATTTTGTCAAGTTTGTAGTTGTTCCAGATATCAGGTATATCAGTCTTGTTTGTTTCTGTATTTGATTTAGGAATGCCCAAAGTCAATGTTTGTTATTTTCATGTTGTACAATATATTTCACGGTTTGTACTATATAAACCCTCCCTATGAGGTCAAATCATAGGGAATATTCCCTTTGTCCCCTCACTTTTTTTAGTACAACACAGTTTTTTGTTAGTTTCTGTTCCGTATTTTTGACAGTTTTAAGCGTTTGGCTTATTAAACTTTATATTTACTGTTCTGCATTTTCAAGTTTATAGCTTTTTGATATAAACAAAATTATAAAAATAAAAAATAAAATAAAAAAAAAAACAAAAAAACTAGGGAGGGTCAATCTAAAAAACTAGGTACCGTCCCAATAATCCAGCCCATATTTCACCTTTGCAAAAAGAATAATAATAATAAAATATAAAAAATAATAAAAAATGAAACAAATATGATATTTGATTAGATCCCTGTGTTCTTCACGTGTTTTTGGTTATGTATTACATCCTCATAAGTTCTTTTGTGATGATTCATGTTTCATATGGGCATGATGTATTTGTGTGCTTGCCTCATGGGCATTTCATTGTCTTTCGTGCTGATTTTGCCATGGCATGATGTTTAGTTATTTGTTCTTGTACGTATTTCTAGGTCCTTTGTTGTTTGATAGAGTTCTTTATTTTAACAAAATAATAATTGTAGTAGTCCTAGTGAACTTAGCCATGGGTAGTTTGTGTTTTTGTTTCCAGCAAGTGGTTTTCTTATTTTAGTTTGTTAACTGGCCTTTCATCATAATCATGTATGAAGATTTGTGTTTGTATTAGGGGCATAATGGGTATTTAATAATATGAATTGAGTTTTAATAAATTTAATAACAAGTTGGGTAAATATGTCAAATATAATATTTAAATTGGGTATATATATCATTATGATTTTTCGTTGGGTAAATATGACATTTTAAGAGTTAAATTGGGTATATATGGAATTAACTCAAAAACTAATGTGCATTACAAAGCAAGATGGTGACCAACTAATGATCAAGGTATAGCAAATCACCACCACATAATTAGCTTCGAGTACCAGTATCAATTTTTTTAATTGGATGTGTGAACCGGATTTATGAACAAAACAAAGACGCACCTTCGTGAAAAGAAGAGAAAAAGAAGCAGGACACTAACTAAAATCTTAACTTATAACTCAAGACCACGTTTACTCTCACAATTATATACAAAGAATTCCTTTTTACTAATCATAATTTTCCATTCACATTGTGTCTTAAAAACTATTATGGTTATGAAATCATGAAGATCACATAGTAAATCAGAGCAACAAAGCGGGTCATAATGAATATGCACCTTTAAACATGATTACACATTAAACTTTGAAAAGCGACACACATTTTGTTAAGACTGTACTTTAACGACACACTTTATGTTAAGACTATAATTTATTATGAAAAAACTGAATACAAATCTTACCAATCCAAAGCTGTTAGAAGGACACCAAACCCAAATAGGCACGAAAACATAGCTCAGATATTGATCGCAATGGCACTTCCAATCACCTCTTGAATATCAGTCGCAATCAACGCTCTATCTGCCATAAATGAAGCTATTATGCTCCACATAATTAAACCTCATAAGCCAACCAAATAGGCTAATACAAAGACGCCCTTAAATAGTTTATCAATTTTCCTCTATAAGCAGACGCATAAGCCACCCTAAAAACCCTTAAAGATTACCTTTACTTTTAACACTGTGCTGATCCACGACACGATTGCACCACCGCCATGGATAATCATTTATCAATAAACCACCATCAACACGCTAAAATTGAGACTCCAAATCAAACTATAAACCATAAAATCAACATAAAGTATGTAAAAACAAACCTACTAAGAAGATGAGTCTGGTTCTTCATGCGGCTAAATTAACCAACAATAGAAATCAGCAAAACCTCAAAAAAAAAATAATTCAAACTTCAATCTTTTTAGTTTTGTAAAAAGAATTTTGATACCATTCTTAATGTTTATCAATCCATCCGCAAAGAAAAAAAACATACTTTTTTATCAAATAACAATTATCACAAATTAAGGAACTTAGTAATTAAAACAGGCGATAAACGGTTATGAACAATATACCTGGCATAAAAATTTACCGCCGAACCTTGCTAAGTCAATCTGCAGCACATTAAATTGGAATCTCAGTGAGTATGTCAACTTAAAATTATTGAAAATTTATGATTCGACCAATTTTGCTATTAAAAGTCCATATAATAAAATATTATAATAAATTTTCTTTTAATCATTAAAGCATAGATAAAAAGAATCAACTGGACTTACCTGATTTTTATAAGAATCAAAAGATTATAATAATTTTTTTTTTAAAGATTATAATAATTATTCGAACATGTAATTTAGGTCTTTGTGTTTGCAAAATAAAAACATGGACTTACCTGATGATAAAGATACGATCGACTTTAAAGGCGTGTGACAGGGATATCGTTATCCAAAGTAGGTGATGATGCTGATGAAGATGAGGATGAGTTATCACCACCCCAAAAATATACATATACATATAGTGCTACTTGTATTTGTTGGGTTCTGGAACTGGAGAGGCCAAAGTGGTGATGGAACGGGCTAAAACAATGAGGCCCAAAGAAAAACGAATATTCCCTCGAATATAAAAGATGCTTTCGGGTTTTGTATGATAGATATAACAAGGATTACCCCGAAACCGCCGCATTGCGGCGGGGCATTTAAATTTCTACCTTTAATATATGTACAGATAAAAAAAGCGTATGAACACATTTAGCCTCAAATACTTCATTTTACATGACAAAAACACAATCAAATTACAAATTGTCATCCGTTTTGCCACCTTAGCCAAAACAATATATTTACGTTCATTTGATTAGCCATTTTCACACCTTCAATTCACACTAACACGCCTAAAACTTTCATAATAAAGCAAAATCCCCGAGCGAAATCTCCGAAGCAAAACCCCTGAACCGAAAAGCTATGCTAGACATTAGTTTTCGGTATCGGTATAGTTTAATCAAATTAATTGTAATATGAGAGAAGATTGAACCAGACTTTAAAAATTTTTGCTAGTCCTAATAGAGAATTAACAAACACATATGTGTCTCCGCAATTAGGTGAAGAAGAGCACACATTTTGTGCATCAGAATAGTTTACATTAGGCGGGCCCATGCTGCGAACGTAGCCACCAAAATGTATATAAACTATCATGCTTAGTTGTTTATGAAAAATCGATTAAACTTATCGAATTCTTATACCCGAGAACGATATTTGGAACCCATAAAACGCCTTCAGGTATACTCCTAAGGTGCGACCCCACAGTCACTTTTCATCACAGGCTCAAACCCATTCGCCACCTTAATGGCCTTATCACCATGACTCGTTCAAAGAACACGGCCAATATAAGTTTTAACAATTAACACAAACAATTATCACAAACAAAAAAAGTGCGACTTACCATGACATTGTCTCGGGAGAAAATAAGCCCATAAGCTTCATCAGGCTTCATTGCGAATCGAAGTCTTTTAAAAATCATCTTGTATTATAAGACATGTCGCTGCAGTGTCGGCTGCAGACTATGTTCCTACATTAGACGCGCGCATTTGTATCAGATGTCTTTTCTCGGTCACAACTTCAGGTTTGGAATATAGTAATTAAGATTTTTAGCGTCGCCCGGCATGCCCGACCATCGTATTGTAGTTTTTATGTTAATGGAAGGGGTTTCTCTATCTATAATCTATGGCCCTTTAATGCGATACGATATAGAAAATATAGTAGACTTTAAGTTGGTTACCTAAGTTCCTTAAAATATGGCCAGTGCGGTTTTCTTTACAAAATACAACAGACTTTAAGCTACTTACCTAAGTTCTCAAATATGGTGAAGAGCAGCTTTTTTCTTCAAGATATCGGTTACGTAAGGTCCTGCAAATATGGTCAAGTGGTATTTTTACAAAATACTACAGACCTCAGATCTACCATTGGTTTCTACCATGCACAAAATATAGCGAACTTTAAGTGATTACGGATGGCATCGCTTTGCTTTCATGCTACTCGTGTTTCGTTTCTTGACATCCGGTTGCTCTGTGTGTTGCTACTCGTCTTTCAAGAGGTCTCTGTGGACTGAAGCCTTGATTGGTGAGGGTTCTCACGGCTTTTGTGAGGAAGTACCTGACCAAAATAACATTTTTGACCCATTCGACTTCTCTCCATTGGAAATGAAAAACTAAAAGAATACGATTTAAAATACCATGTTACGTGTTGCTGCAGAACCAAAATGTCTGCTGGTATTAGTCACAGATATTTGCATCGTCAAGAAAATGTTTGTAAAGAAAATAAAAAAAGAGCGTTAAGAAGATGTCTGCGTAGTCGATAATAAAAGCAAATAAATCATCGAATTCGATGGCGCCAAAAACTAAGTTATTCCAAACACCCTTAGCCACCTAATGATTTATTGCCCTTTGTTAGTTACTTCCAAATCTAACGGCTTCCAACAAATATTTGATTATTAGTACTTGAAGTGCAACCTTGATCCATTTATCTATTTATTAATCGCCTAATAACATCAGCGGAAGGAAAGTCTTTTTAGAGACATAGCATAGCGTTGTCGATACATACCTCAAAACTGGTGGGATCTTCAGAGATCTTGCAAGCATGGATGCTTACCCTCGAAGACCAGGCGGGACCTATAAAACATTTATGAAAGGCAACAATTTCCAGTTACACTAAAAACTAAAGTGGAGAAAACGAAAAACTAAAAGCTTCACGTGCTTACCCTAACACGAACTCGGATATGAAGAATAACGAGCTTACATAGTGCCTCTTGATTTCTAGAATGGATGGCCCCATTGTCAATTCATCAACTTCAGCTTTCGCGTTTAAGATTTCTACCGTGTGATGGCTCAGATTTCTACCTTGTGATAGTTGGTTCAGATTTCTACCTTGTGCTGTTTGTGAACACCTAAGAAACAGTCGGAGGTACAAATAAATATCAATAATACATGCTTTAAAAATTGTAACAACCATAAATCTCTTATAAAAATCTCTATTTTCCTATTTCTATAGACCTTTGCAGTTTTTGATAGTTAATATTTGGTGAGCCAAAAATATAATTAGAACCTTGACGTTTTCATTTTTCGCAAGAAAACCACATTAAGTTAGTATGACATTGTCTCTTTTAGAAACGGACACGAAATAAGCACACACCTTTTATGTCAATGACTCAATTCCAATGAACACAACATAACAAATATGTATCTCATGCACCACAAACGTATAATACATAGAAACCATGATGTAGTTATTCTAAAAATGTGGCATCTTCATAAAATACGTTAGAGTACGTTAATGCATTACAAAGGGTGTTTACATACCGTAACCACCATGAGCAATAACAGACACGTTACGAAAGTCATGCTTGTGATCCATGGTCCTACGAAGCTCCTACCTGTTGGTGTAGAAAATATCTCAATTAAGATACCGTTGCAAGAAAAGAAAAAGATATAAATCGATAACTATAAAAAAAGTTTCGCTTTGGAAGTAAGAAGATAGTTACCTTTTTTTCTTAGTTCCAAATGTCAGTAATAGAAAGCAATAAAATTACCGTACAAAGATCCTGAAAAAAGGAAGGAAAAAGAAAGCGAGTTAGTGTAACAGAACACCATAAGACTCACTACAACATTAGTAGAGTCCATGTAATTACCCTTTTAATATAGCAAAAGAATGTTGACATAAAGATAACGTTCATATAAACATCATACCAAATTTGAAGCCCGAATCGCTAGTAATCCCGGTCACCATACGGTGAATCCATTGTCTTGACACTACAAATGTGAGGCAAAAAGATAAGCACTTGTTATAAATAACAAACTAAAGAGTAAAGATAGTTTAAGAAAGTCATTATAACCTAATGTATTCATCTTGAGGCACTTTCACAATCTCATGAGTAGGGTCATCCTTATGAGCCACTACTTCCACCTTCTTGGGTACCGTACAACCATAACTGAGATGCCATGTAATTTGATAGCTTCTCTAAATTTATATCTCCTAAATGGAATGATTGCGCTTTTAGGGCACCATAACTAAGATACTATCAAATTGAATTCACATGTTGTTTACTTTGTTACTATATAAGAACAAAGGACATGTAAGGCAACGATAAAACTGTAGATGATGCTAAATAAAACTTACTGACGGGAACCTTTTATGTACACTTGTTATGATCCAGCAGGAAACGTGAGACGTACTCATATAGTTGGTCGTTGTCATCCGGTATTCTGATGTGAAGTGGAACAACTCGTTATTCTTTGCCCACTCGCACCTAAAATGATAGTAGTCATCACTGAGTTAATATAAGGTATTCAAAAGAAGTAACGGTATTTAAAAGGACGCAGTGGTGAGTAAATGTAACAGCAACATGTTATCAAATGTAACGGTAATCAAAAAAGGAAAAAGAATGAATACCAAGCATGTATTCATTCAACACGAAAAAATTTCCGCATTCACTTGCATATGGCTAACGATCATGTCCGATTGTTATGGGCTGCGGGAACCACCCTCAACATTTTTCGTGGTCTATTTGTACCTACCAAATTACAAAATATGAAACATTAGCATAATATAAAGCGAAAACTTCGTCATAATATAAATAGAGATTAAAAGGAGATGGAAATAAATTACCATAACTTGGCAATGTGACCAAAAAGAAGAGAAATGCCAACAACCAAAAGAAGGTTGGAGAGAATGGAAACCAATAAAGAATACTCGACAACGTCCACTTTATTTTCCATTAGTGCAAATATTGCCACAATAAAGTGACTCGCATTTTCACATGTTGCTTTCAATAGCCCTCCCACTACAATTGGAATAAGAACAATAAATATCAGATTCCACCCAGTATCATATCGAGACAAATAAAGTCCACATGTATTAGCATATTCTTGATATTTGATATCTCGATGCACCAGTTTTGGTTCAATAGCTTCGTGCAAATACGCAAGGCTGCAAATTGCAAGTAATTGTTTCATGAGATTGTTCCATGAAAATCCCATATAAGAATAATAATAGAGTAGCTGATAACTCATATTAAGGCCGACGAAAAATAAAAACTTATGAAAGCTTACCGGAAATGCAATCTCTTCAAGAATTTTATACTAATAATAATAACAATATAGTCTTCTATTTAAACTTGCATACTTCAATCTCTACCTCCGAGAACAAATTCAGTTGCATGTGTGCAACATCCGACATTCCTTAATAGCATAAAACAAATTAGTTAATAATGTACAATATATAAGATTTTCATAACAAAAACAAACTATGAAACTCACCATAATCCAAACCACGGTTGGCACCCCTTTTGCCCGATGCCATTGGCGTGAGCAAGTACAACAAATCCATATCAGTAACTTTTCTTTTACCCTTATCGCAAATAATATCACGGCTTTCATATACTAACGATTTGGCTGACCGGTTTCGGAGATGCATATAAACAATCGGCTGATATAGAGACGTCAGAAATAGACATAGAAGAACCACATCGATCACCAAATCGATGTTAACAATACTACTATCCCCCATAACATGAACAACATCTCTTTTTCTCAAACCGAAAGTGACTCGAATCTGGATTGAAACTAATATCTACTTTAGCCTTCCCCTACTTACTTAGGTAAAATCAACATCTGTTTTGTAAGTGTATTGAGGGTATGGGCGGAGTAAGTGCCCATACCCTCAACGCATCCGATTAATTGCCTAACCCGCAAACCCAAATGCATCAAATGAATAACCGCCAATGCCAAATGTAAGTATTTTAGAACACTGTTTAAGAAAAAACAAACCTATGGAGCTTTTTAGATGCCACGAGTTGCAATAGCTTCATAATGCAACATCCACCACGTTTACGTCTATTGTTTCTATGTGGCCTGCTACAACCCTCTTCTAATCCTTCATTGATACCAAGCACAATACCAACTTTCATCAGCATGTACATACAGATTATCCTATAACACTTGAACAATTAATATAATGAGCTATAAACACAATTAGCACAAAAACATAAACCTGTATTTAGTTTCAAATGAGCACACAGCTTTGAAGTTTTGATGGTACCAACATGTTAATTTGCATACCCGTACATATACTTACATAAGCAATGGACCAAGAGCACTAATGATAAAAAAACCAAAAAAAAAGCTTACCACAAACCCAATTCTCTCAAGAATTTGATCGAACACTTGGCGTGCAACAACTCTAACACGAACAAACCCACTTCCCAATTCACGTTCAAGCACACTTAACCCCATCTTCAAAGCAACTATATTTATCATCCTTTTTTATTTTCAGAACCTACCAAAAAAAATCCTGTTAACCCATAAGCAAAATCGCCGGAAAGCGGTAGCGGTTGAGGAATATTTGTATGTGTCGAAGGTTGTGGAAGATGGGAGACGATTAACTTGATACCGGGTTATGCGAGTTGAGTAACAAGAACCCCAAATTGGAACCCTAAACGCCACTCTCCAGTTATCGTTAAAAGAGGCGGTGGCTCATAAGACGTAGAAGATGAAAAAGAAAGCCACGTAGCAGTGTTATTATCAAAGGCAAGCAAAGGCTGAAAGAGATGAAGATCGGCACCGGCGAGTGGAAAGGAGAAAACGCAGTGTGAAGACACGTATGCAAAAGAAAGGCCACGTATACGAAAGTTATTAGCAACGTATGTTACGTATGCACGTGTTTAGAAAGAGGCCGAAGAAACCGCGCAATGGGCTGAAGAGAAACGCCCCAAAAAATCGGCCCATAAACACGGTAGCCCTAAACGGCGTTCTGGTCACCGTTTGTGTCCCCATATTATATATACAAGGATTGCCCGAAACCGCGCGTTGGCGAGCACTTGATATTTATCGGTATACTGTTTAATATGAAACAGTGCTGAGACCGAAACCAACCCAAATTCCTCCCTAGCCTTTTTCAATGCGGTTTGAATATCGTCTGTATCCCCTCCCTAGCCTCTTTCAATAGACATATGGCGGTCATAGCGGTCAGTCCTGTAGGTTCCGTTTATGCGCGGGATGTTGTTAAACCGATCTTTCTCCTGCAAGGAGACGTTTGCTTGGATAGCTCCTCCCTGGACATAACAGCCATGTAATGCTAGTTAGAGATTGTGGATACGAATTGTGTTGACATACATAGGCAGAAAGATTGTAGATGGAGTAAGTACATGCTGATCAAGGAGCATGCAACAGAAGAGTACTGGCTTTTTGAGTGTTTATTCGTAACAGTCCACTTGCGGTAAACCTTCACATGTATAGCTTTGTTTGTATCAGTCGGTTTGAATGTTGTCAAATCAACCGTCTCATGTCGCACCATCAGCTGTTTCCCTTTGGTTTTAGGCGTTATGGCAACTTGAGTAATATCAGGCATGATGCTGTTAATGTAGATAGCATCTACGTCAAATAACATTAAAGGGAAAACAATAATCTTTTCAGCTAGTCGGTAATAGTTTAGGAAACATCTGAGAGTTTTTGCTTTGACAATAGAGTCTGCATTTGGTCGGCATTCTAAGATGGGTGTTGCAGGTGTGGGTAAGAAAGAAAATGGCATATGTGCATAGTGAATGAAGCATATAATATTAGTAAAAGATGCACCAAATAATTAAGCATATAAGTGGCAAGGAATAAGAAACTGTAATCCATACATCATTTTGAGCAGACGGCATCCCATTGGTGCCACAAATCGATATCGGTTTCAATATTTCCTTTCTCAAGTTGTAGCAGTTCCCGAGTTCGGCCATACAGTTTAGCGCTGATTTGGCATTCTTCAATGCAGTTTCAGTTGAAAGTAGTTTCTTTCATATTTACGCGATATTATAAGAGTCATGAGTATTGCATTTTAGTACTTGCTTGTTTTCTAAGTAGATACACAGTCTAATAAGCAATCACAACCCATTTTCACCCGTTAAGAACTCTTCTATATATACTTGCCGTCACCATTACTGTCAAAAAAGTAATAACAGATTTAACTAATTTAATTGATGGGTGAAAGTGCAGGTTTGCAATTAAAGAAAATGTCAACTGATGTTATTTTCTAACCTGTCCATCCATGTCTTTCATGGCCTCGTTAGCCGATTCATCACTGCCGTAGTTTAGCACCCATCCCAGAGGCAGGAAGTTTCAGACCACAGTTGTCATCCATACGCCTAAAAAAGATGCTTTTATTCAGTTGAACCATCTATATAATGGGCTTTAAACAAAATCACTAAAAAAATAAACCTGTATTGAGTTTCAAAGTTGCGCATTGTTCATAAGTCAATATTAAAGCACAATAACTTAATTTATATAAAAGGTCTATCAAAGTTACTGTTAATAAAACAAAATTTAATCGATTCATGTGTCAATAATTAAAGGATTTAGGTTATGTAATAAATCTTTTATCTTTTTCAAAGGTTTTACTATATTGCCGAAAATATTAGTCTGCCTTAGCTTTCTATAAGCAACAGCGTGATAACACCCACTAAACACATTAAGCGAACCAACAGTACAGACAATAAACTGGACCCACTAACTGAACCCAACACCCCGAACACAATCCCTGAACACACCTATTGAAACCAACCACTGAACCCACTGAACAAACCCATTGAAAGCAAGCAAGACAATACCGAAACTATAAAAAAAATTACCTCAGTACGTGGTATTGAACCGCTGAAATCATGCTTTTACACGACCATCAGACCGCGCAAAACCTTGTGAGGTCACACTTATGCGTTTGTTGTTCTGATGCGACGTGTAACAATTTGCCCCTACTTGTTCACTCATACCTATCATCAAGAGCGACTTCGAGGTATCGTAATAGCAGGTTGTAGCCATAGGAGGAGGCATGCGCATAGTGAATGTGACAGCGTTTATTACAACTCGGAAAGCGGATAATTTAACTGCATGATACTAAAAAAGTTAGCGCAAAGCCGAGACATACTTGAACGCACGCTTTAATGAGAAAGTCAAATAAAAAAAGAAACTAACACATATGAAACTAATACATATGCATACCGTCAGGAATATCAATGAGAAAGCAACACATTTTTTACCTCTTTAACATTGTTAGTTTTTGCTTTCCTATGATTTTTTACTGTACCCTGCATAAAAGGCCACAAATGAACTTCTGTCCACCCACGGCTCCATTGTTAAGCACATTAGCGAAAAAAGGACAATGAAATGTACTTGAAGTCTTGTCTTGACAACCTACAATTTTTATGGTGATTGCAGTGGCTATTCCTACACCAATGCAAGGTGTTTGGGTCTAGTTATTTGCCTTATAACACTGAAACAAACCAATAAGCACAATTCGCTCTTTCATCTGTCTTTGTACCTGTAATGTTGAGAAGGTGTATTAACTTGATAGTACTTAAAATAAATTTTACACAATGAAAGTATAAAATCTTGTATGACAACCAACACGTACCGAAGCTACACGTGCATACGTTTTGAGTAGTTGAGGAAACCAAAACTACAGAAGCTACCGCAAAATTGAAATATTAACCTCACGGGATAATCGTTCACCCATGACATGAACACCATCCAATGTCAGAAGCTGCATTTTTTCGCTCCTACACATTCATAGCACATCAAAAGTGTAAAAAATACGAAAAAGGTTCAATTTCAAAAGTTATAATTCCCAAAGTTTAAAGAGTTACCGGCTAAGTGGGCAGTCTAAGAAAAGCTCGCGTGCGCCAAATGTTATGGCAAAACGAGAAAGTATTTCAATCCAGTTGATATGATAGAACATATCCAAATGTTCCGATTACTCTTAGCGCCGTGCAAATAAACACATCATACAGTCACTAAATATAAGCACTTCTATAGAACTACACATGTGTAATTCACAAAAGCAAAGACTCAATTCAAAAACTTGGCTGATCCATAGCGAAATGAAAGTAATACCAAAGATGATGATGATGTCGTCTATTACCATGACCTCCAGTTGCGAACCGATGCACCAAATCAGATTCTCAAGATGATGCGATAACGCAAATCCAATTACATTCACTCCTATGCAATACCTACAAAAACCACATAAACATTAAACCAAACAAAAATTGAAAAGTAAGTACAAAATATTTCTGGCCAAAAGATGAAAATATCGCAAATGGATTACTTATGCACTTGTTTCGGTCGGTAAGTAACTTCCTTTTCTTACCTTTTTCTAGCTTTCTTTTAGGTTGACCTCACAAAAACCTACATGACGTGAACTTGTAATTAACCACTTTTTAACACTTTCATTTGTTATTTTATATCAGATTATAAATAAATAACAAACCCGGTGAAGATGGATCAATCGAGCCGGATAAATAGTGGCCACAACAAACACCCCATCCATGAACCAAACAAACACCCCATCCATGAATTGAATCAAATTACACCAGTCTCATAATTTTCGTCTAAATCTTTTTTCTAGATAGAATCTTGCCGATCTTGTTTGTGAATGTTTTATGGCGGTAGAGATGAGTGATGATGTCTTTGGATCTTTGTTTGCTAAACACGTACCAGTTATAGTTATCAATAGCATCATTGATATCAAACGGTTCTGAGCCGGATAACGGGCCCGGGCATAGCAGGTGGGTGAAGAGAAACAGTTAGCCCTAAACGACGTCAATGGGCACCGTTTTGTGTCCCCATTTTATATATATAGTAATTATATATATAGTAATTCCAGTTGCCTTGAGCGCTTATGACAAAATCAGGCCCTTTTGGCATGCAAAAATTATGTATACCTAATTGGCCTAGCCGAATTATTCATGGCCCATTCAAGATAGTTTATTACGAGTATTTTTTAGCGGACTTATCCATATTAATTTGCTTATCTTACAAGCTATGTACTCTATTTATTCTAGTTTAATGATAATGATTCCGCATAGGGATAATATCGATTATAATATGGCATTAAAACCTTAATTAATAGATCATTTCCTAAAAATCTTTAAACCTTAATATCGATTCTAATATTGGATATAAGATGACAAAAGATCTTTTACATATCAAAACATCAATCTCTACCATTTATTTTTCCTTCATTTTTATTTGATTTAATTGATGAGATTAATCCCAACAATTTAAAAAACTCACTTTTATCATTTTTTTTTCAAATATTAATATCTTTCAAACCGTTAATCGTTAAGCGAAAAAAATATACCATTACGACAAGCATTTAATTATATTTCTATATATAGGCACTTTGATATATTTTCGACAATTTTTTTTCGAATGTTTCACCTTTTTCGTTTTTTTTTCGTTACTAAAATTTGCATGAAAAGAATCACATGTGATTAAACACTAAGTTGTGAAAAAAATCACATGGATAAATTTGAATATCACATGTGATATTAGTGTTAAATCACATATGATAATATAACATATGTGAGTTAACACTAATATCACATGTGATATTTCATATCATATGTGAGTTAATACTAAATATCACATGTGATATTCAAATTAGTGTTTAATCACATGTGAGTTTTTTATGCAAATCTCATATTCGAAGAAAAAACAAAAAAAAGACGAAAAAACGTGAAAAAAATGATTTTTTTTTCTTTTTTGAAAGTATATCTGAGTGCCCGTATATAAAAAGAAAATTAAATGCTCGTCGTGATGGTGTAATTATTTTCGCTTAATGATTAACGGTTTAAAAAATATTTAAATTATAAAAAATATGTGAAAAAATAAGGGTGCGTTTAGTATGATGACGGGTTTAGAATACGATTTGTATTTGGTATAGAATGAAAGAAAAAGAGGAGAGAGAAAGATGGTGGGGTCAAAAGAAAAATATTAATATAAATGAAATATTGTGTTTTTTATTATTTTAAGTTATAATTTAAATTATTATATTATTAAAAAATAAGAGAAAGATAGACATAAAAAAAAAGATGGCCCGCATGAAAGTTGAAAGAAAATTTGATAGAGACAATATTATAAGGTTTCAATTTTGATTCCTTCAATCATTCTTCAAACAAAAAAAAAGCAACCAAACATGTTATTAATGTCTGTTATGACACCATATTGTAACACAAGCATCAATGTATGTAACATATTAGATTTCACAAACACATCAATATAATAAATATGGGCGTATGAATATATGGTTTTAGAGAGAGAAAGTGAGATATTCTAGTGAGAGAAACACATGGAAGGTTAGATTCTAAATGAACATCCAACCCTCTCCCTTGTGGGGAGAGGGCTATTTATAGAAAGTATTACGCCCTCCTTCGGGCTGTGGATCAGGCATACGATAGGTAAAGACCCGTCATTCCTCCACGGTGTTGCACTAGACTATACTATGCTAATAACTAAATAACGTAATAAACGATATGTCTACGAGCTAACTTAAGCTAGATTATATTTGGGGTGACCGATGATTCACAATAGAATTTCCAATTCCTAACAATCTCCCCCTAATGGAGGTCACCACATGATTTACAATATGCATCCTAGCATTCTATTTAATCTTCAGTCTTGAGCTCGTAGACTTCAATTCATCATAATATTCAAACTTTGTGATTTCGTGGTGATTTCTTCATGGTCCAACTACATTGTACATTAAGTGAAGGTTATAGAGCTGATCCACATTTTGATGAGTGTTGAGCCAGCTTTGAGATCATCAGCTTCAGTAAATCTCAGTATCACCCTTTGTTGTGTTGCCCTCATATGATGTTGTGACAGATGGACCGACATGCTCACATTCTGGATCATGATGTCTTCTTATCAGAGTAGCGGAAGATTTTAGTTGATTCATGATATTAGCAGCAGCGTAGCAGAAGCATGGAGTGATAATATCAGTGTCGTTGATGCACTTATCATGATTTCTTTAGAAATGAATGTGTTGTGTGAGCATCTTTGCTATGGATTGACCTCTCAATTCGATCATACAAAGCGTCGGTGTACCGCACACAACAATTAGCAATAAAGCGCACGAAGGTGTCTTTGATCACTTTCGTCGAATTGAGGTACACGGCCCACGGTTCCCCTTTGATCAGTACAAGTACGCCTCGTGATCGTATAATTCGAAGAATCTCCTTGACGGTTTCGCATTTGCTCTAGCCGTTCTCAAACCGGACGTCTCAAAGAAGACAACACGGAGTGAGTGAACCAGCGAATTTGAGATTCACTGATTGATGAAAAGATATTTGAAAAAACAATTGTGTACTGCTCAATAAATTGTTTTTGCAATACAACGAAGGTTTTAAGGAAAATCAATTATCAATCATAAATACCTTTTAATTTTGAAATATTAATATACAGTCGATGTGCTAGAGAAAATAATTTTAAGCACAACGACCTGTTTGTCAAAGGTATCCGTCAATCCATAACCTGAACCAGGATTGACTCATAATTTTGAATCTCCCCATTGTTTCTGTTCAGTTGTCACATGGTTGATCTATTGGATAGATCTCACATGCCACCTATCAAGAGCTTGTTTGATGTTGGCTCTAGAAGGCTTTCCATCTTCATTGTGAATATGTTTGCATATCACTCAGATGTTCTGGCAATGCCACAAGGATAATGCGTAGGACTCTTAACATATATTCTCTCTTTCCACATTGTGTGAAACAGTGAGTCTTCATTAACAGTGTCCTAATGAGATTTATTAGATGATCTCATGGCTCTAGCCTCAATTGTGCACATTTGGTTCCTATGCCGAAGACTAGGGAGAGGGTCTCCTTTTTCAATATCAACAATCTCTAAGAGAAAGTCGATAGATTAAGTAGGTTCCCCGTGAGAATGAAACAAGTCCTTTTAAGAGGAACTTGAGTGGCTTGGGAAGTTGTAGTGCAGTGCGTCACTGGGTCCATGACTTCTTGTCTTCAATACCGGTATTACCTTGGTAACCACCAGTAGCATATGAATTGAACCCGGTTTCTGCCCTAAGGTTGGAATAATGGAGGGCTATTTCTTTTCACCCTTTTCACATTCATTTCTTTTTCATTCTTCAACCCCTTCAGTGCTTACCGAGACTTCATTACTAGAACTTTGTTGGGTTTATTCCAGTTCTAGCTCTATCTCAGTCCGCACTCTTCCCATTTCACACTTTTCTCCTCTTTTTTTTCCCATCATACCTAAGGACTCTACACTATCTAGTGGATTGTCCCTGGGTAGATACCTCCGGCTCTGGCGGGATCGTGGGAACGAATACCTAACCTAACCATCCTTATAACACCATGCATAAAGTAAATTGGTCGGTCTTTTGGTATTGTTCATTCCTTCTCGAAACCAATTGAAGAATCATTTGGAAAATCAATCAAGGTACTTGTGATATAATATCAAAGCATTTTGTACCTTAATTGTTTTGATCATTTAGAAATGCTCCCCCTCAACATGTGCATATGATATTGAAATTGTTTAGCACATGGAGGCAAGAGTTCTTTGAAATATATTCTTGATCACAATTTCCGTAGAAAAAGCCATTTGAATTTCTTTGGTATATTCTCCCCCTCAATATGTGCGTAGGATATTTGAAATCATTTTATCACATAGAGGCAAGAGGTTTTTGATAAAGTACATTCACGATCACAATAGCCATTAGGAAACCATTAGAAAGTCAATCAAGGTACTTTATATTGAAACATAGAAATCTTTGTACCTTGAAAGTTTATTTTCTTTTTGAAATGCTCCCCCTCAATATGTGCTTCGAGATTCGAAAGTGTTTAGCACATATGGGAGAGCCGTATGCACATTTGAATGAGAATGATCACCTTTTATTAGATTGCATATTTATATCACATTCTCCCCCGATCGAAAATTTCAAATCTTTTGAGATTTTGGATCTCAAGTGATTTAAATATGTAAGAAAATTTGTTGGAGAAAAATGTGTCCGGTTTTATTTTAATCTGAAATGAAACACTCCTAAGTTCCCTCTTTGAACAAAAAGGAACTCTAAGCCATAACCTATCACTACTATATACATCATAGTTATAGTTGTTCATAATACAATCACCACATTACACATACATTTTAATACATAACAAAATTACTCCAGAAAGATGTCTTCATTCAGTTCTTTGAAGTAGTTTGTAATGACCTTCACGAAGTCTACCACCCACAAAACTTTCAAGGCTGCGATAAATCTTTCTAGTCTTTAGTCTTCGTCCGATCGCAGCAATGAACTCTTCACACATCTTCAAATCCTGTTCAGACCATAATTTTGTTTTGTTCCACGACTTCAGGTCAAGTGTGATTTCCTTCACTGTCGAGTTCAATTCTTTTTCGACCATCTTGAGTGTACCATCATTGAACTTGAAAAGCTCGCACAGTCTCATTAGCGTACGTGACCCGTATCTGTCGGTAAAGAGGACGGCTCTAGGGGTGTCAATCACTATATAGTCATGACGAAATTCATGTCCTAAGTCTTCCCATTGTGGTCTTGTTAGGTTGACCCGAGTCTGGTAGCTTTCCATGCCTAGCTGAAAATCCCCAACTCTTTGTCGAATGACCAAGCCTATGATCCAGAGATTGAGCAGAGGCCGAGCCTTCTTCTCACGAACAGGTAGATGGTCAAGGTGTCCTTGGAGGTTTAGAAGATAGAGATCTTCAAATTCACTTGGCAGCAGATGTTTCAAGTCGTTTTATTCTATAACATGATCTTTCAAGTATGCTCTTCGAAGAACAATCTGTTAATACAAATAAGCCGTAAAAACGTTTATTTATATTTTACGATCTTCTAATGTTTTGTCGATAACAAACGTAAAATCATTTTAACGAAACAAATAGAGTACGTAAATAGTTTGAGTTAATAGTTTTCTAACACACTTACGTTTTCACATAAACACTAAAACAAGCCTAAGTGATTTTATGATTTAGATACATATGTACAACAACTAGTGTTTACATATTGGGTTAAACATATACTTAAACCAAGTATACTAAAATGGGTAAAAACTAAGTATATGCTAAAATGGGTAAATACAAGTATATACTAAATGAGTAAATACTAGCAAATGGTTTTGACCCACAACCCATGGTTTTATATATACCACTTAACCAAGTTCATTGAATCTAGAAATAAAACCATGAATCAACCCATAACCCATGACCCATAACCAAAATTACCCATGGGCAAAGAGGAGTGGACCACGGATCCCTAGCTTTGTGCTAGCCGGATCCCTTGTGGTAGGGATCCGTGGGATCCGGGGAACAGAAGAGAATTTCCTCTATAAATAGAGAGCCATTTCTCCCTTTCTATGCATGACTTCATACACATACTTCCCCAAAGTATTCTAACCTTCTAACCTCAGATCTAAGTGATCTATGTAGTTTGTCTTTTGTTTTTGTGTGATCTTCTAGGTTCCTCTTAAAGGAGAGATCACCACTTCTTGAAGACGTGCAAGCTCAAGTCCATGAGTTGCCATGCTTCGTCATCATCAAGACAACTAAGGTTCTCTTGTTGATAGTTCTTCCTTTCTCCATAGATGTTGGGTTGAAGGCATTAGTGAAGAATGCCAAAAGTGTCAAGATGAAAGCATTAGTGAAAGGTGCTCATCATCCGTGTCAAAGCATTAGTGAAGGATGCTAAAGGTGTCAAGACGAAGGCATTAGTGAAGGGTTTCAAGCGTTGTGTCAAAGGCATTAGTGAAGGATGCCTAAGAATCAAATCAAGTTGCATTTGGGAAGAATGCCTAGGTCGTATAATCGATGAGGTGCATCGTTATACATATAAGTATTTGTTTATTTACAAGGATGGTGATATCCTTGATGGTGTTGTAACAAGGAGAAGATCTCCTTGAGATTAGGTGTCCTGTCGTGAAGGGTAGTAGTTCCTCCATAGTAATGGAACTAGGTGCTTAGCCTAGTACCTAATAAAGGGTAGGCGACGTTGTGAAGGATTAGTTCTCCTAAGGTGTGAAAGAACTCGGTGGTTAGCCTAGTACCGTATAAAGGGTAGGCAACGTTGTGTTAGGTGGGGTTCGCCTTGGTGTGAAAGAACTCGGTATTTAGCTTTGTACCGGAAAAAGGTTAAGCAACGTTGTGAAGGCTTCTCCGCCACAAGGAGTTGGTGTAGTGCTTACGAACTCTCGAGTAGGTGACTCGGGGAGTGGAGTAGGGCAAGGAAGGTGTCCTTGTAGCCGAACCACTATAAATAACTTGTGTCGTGGTGATGTGCTTCTTACTCTTTATATTTCATTACACGTTTATATATCTATCTATCAACGTACGAGGTACATCAATTCTGACAAGCTACAGTTCCTGAGTGAGCAATCTTCATTTCTGTTGAAAACCAGGTCATGATGTTCATGATTGAATTAAGCATTGTACCTGAAAAAGATTGAGGACACTTTGCACTAATAGCACATGTAGTATTACAAATAGATGAGTTAGTGACATGAGTATCCTCATTATTGGATGTTGCACAATCTGGTCTAGGAGTATCATTAATAGAAATCCCTTTAAGTTCAATATTCTTGAAGATTTTTCTTGTGGGCATCCACTTAAGGCAAGATCTAGGTGTGTAAGTCCGTTTGGATCCTGTAAACTTAAATAATCTACCAATAAGAATCCATTTGAAACAACTGCTAGTAAATTTGGAAGTAGCCACTTCCCTGTTTTGAACATTGGTCCTTTTGTGATTAGTTTGTTTCTTAGGGGATTGATCAGCCATTTGATGCTTCTTATATGAACTAGATGATCTCCTAATATTCCTGATCTTAGGGATTCAAACATTAAGCTGGGGATTGTTATTCATCATATCGGAATGAATTAGTGAAGAGACTGGTTTTGACAAAACTATATTCTCATCAACTTGGGAGGAAAGCTTAGATTTCGATGGTTTAAATCTTTCTGTTTTAAAAGAATTGGGCTGCCTAACTACATCTCGTTCTGTATTATTCAGTACAATTGGCTTTCCCAAGGTCGATGGTTTTGCAAACTTAGTGTTCACCTTATTTCCAATAGATTTCCTAGGCTCATTTTTTAAGGCAACAATGGTGAAGCTCTTATACTAAATTTGGGCTTTGAGGGCATCAATGTCTGCCAACAAGGAGTTAGTTTGATCTATCATCTTGGAATTGTTCTCTAATAAGTTCTTTCTCAATGACTCATTTTCCCTTAATAGGTTGGTCACACATAGAGCCAATTCATCATTCCTAGATTTAAGCGGACCACTCACCTCATAGTTAGGATTGTTCATCCCTATATTACATTTCTTATGCAGATCTGAGAGTTGTAATTTCAGATTACAAATGGTTGAATCTTTGTCCGAATCGGGTTTTTAACGGTTAATTTCAAAAATTCTCAAAATTCGGGAATTCGGATTTATGCAAGGTTTGTAGTAAGAAAACTTTCTTCTCTTTGTTGTATTGCAATTTCTAAGGAAATACAATATTTTTCAAGAATTGAGTATTTGTTTGAAAGTTCATCAAAAACCCCTTTTTCAACCATTTCATTTGTTTTAAAGATTCTAGACTCAGACTCAACCAAGAAACATTTATCAATATCATGTTCAGAATTAGGATCATTTTGTTTAGGTACATTAGCAGATGCATTATGTTGATCAGTTAAGGGTACCTCATCACATGACACCTGTTCATTTATCGGTATGATATATGATATTCTGCATTCAGCATCACCCGTCCTTTCAACTGAATCATTTCCCGACTTATCACCACTTTCACTTAATTTCACTTGACACTCATTCAAATTATCATCCTCTTGAGCAACTTCCTTAATGTACTTTTCAACATTATCCATAAGTTGGATAAATGTATTGATGAACTCATGAATTTCCATTCCAGTATATTTCTTGAAGGAAATTTCAGTCACGTGTTGATCGAAGTCTGCGGAATATTCCCCATTGATAAATGGCTGAAATTGGTTGTGGATTACCTGAAGTGCAGCATTGGAATCATCCTGTAATACCTTCCTTTTGGTGATTTGAAGCTTCAGTTGTTCTAAGTTTAGCAACAAGGTTCTTGTCAATGTAGGTAAGTCCTGGCAGAAGAGAGCACTACATGTTCGATCCTCGGTGGTTGATAACAGATGTATGAGGTGCAGATGAAGTAGTTGATAGGGCTCAATGCTGCATTCCATTTACTTTGCATCATGTATCATTAACAAGTGTGATTCTTTGATATTTGACTCAGAATGTGAAGTGTTTTGATCATAATTTGCTGAATCAATCATGGTTAGACTTTCTGAGTAGCAAACAGTTTCTTTTTTCTGTGAGGTATCATAGAGTTCGAGTACTTTGGAGATTAAATGGTCAGTGGTGTAAGACATTGTGTTGATGGATAGTAGACACAAGTCGCATGCATTAATTCACCAAGTCGCTAAATATCTTGAAGACAAGTCGCTTCTCACACAAGTCGCTAGGTACTCAAGTCGCTAGGGAGAGATTGCTTGTGAGACATAAATCGCTATAAGTACAAGTCGCTAAAGTAATAACTCGCTATATGAGCAAGTCGCTAAGGAACAACTCACTAAGTGTGCAAGTCGCTATAGAACAACTCGCTAGACTGAACAGTACGACCACTACTTGTACTATATGTCGCTTTGTCTCAAAAGACAAGTCGCTAGTGCTCAAGTCGCTACCACAACAATGACAAGTCGCTGAAGATCGTGAAGACAAGTCGCTAGCCGAAATGGTACAGCCACTACTTTGTACTATTTGTCACTTTGTCTCAAAAGACAAGTCGCTAGTGCTCAAGTCGCTACCACTACAACTACAAGTCGCTGAATAATATAACTACAAGTCGCTACAAAGAACACAATTCCGAGACTCAAGTCGCTAGCTAGAAAAGTTTAAACACAACACTTTTCAATCCAAAACTAACCCAACCACAGTGATTCAAGCTTTCCAAATCAAAACCCAAGCACTTACAATGATTCTAAACACGAAAGTACAATCAAAATTCAAACTTTAACACAATAAATGATCCAAATGATGCAAATACCACTAAACTTTTTCAAACCCAAAAACCATATAAAACCACTAGAAATCCAAGAACATGTAAGAGAGATGATCAAACCATGGCTCTTGATACCATTTTAACATATTAGATTTCACAAATACATCAATATAATAAATATGGACGTATGAATATATGGTTTTAGAGAGAGAAAGTAGGATATTCTAGTGAGAGAAACACATGGAAGGTTAGATTCCAAATGAACATCCAACCCTCTCCCTTGTGGGGAGAGGGCTATTTATACAAAGTATTACGCCCTCTTTCGGGCTGTGGATCAGGCATACGATAGGTAAAGAACCATCCTTCCTCCACGGTGTTGCACTAGATTATACTATGCTAATAACTAAATAACGTAATAAACGATATGTCTACGAGCTAACTTAAGCTAGATTATATTTGGAGTGACCGATGCTTCACAATAGAATTTCCAATTCCTAACAATGTATAAGAAATATAGAAGAGAAGGGATTGGATGAACACTAAACACAATATACACGAATGATTTAGAAAGGTTTATGCGTGGGATATAATGAGAAGTGAACAACCAACTCCTAAATGGGATTTTACAACATTATTTATAGGGAAGGAATTAGGGCAACACACAAGTTCCCTTCCTTTCCTTATTGGGCTTGGATCAAGGCTTATGGGCTTTCTACATAAGCCTTGCCATTAATACTAACTTAAAAGCCTAATTAAGCAACCTATTACATATTGATTACAAACACTTGAAATATAGTTTAGGAGTGATTCCAACAATCTCCCCCTAAGTGTTGGTAATTAATGACTTGAGTAATCTTTAAACGTTGTTGGTGCTGATGCAATAGTTGCTTTGACGTCTTCTGACATTCTTCTTTCTTGTGAAAAGAAGTGCCTTGATTTCAACAATCTCCCTAGTGTAGGGATCTTGTTTCTTTTGAAGTATTCTGCTTTGACGTCTTTGATTTATTTGTTCTTTAACTCTTTGTTCTTTGTGGTGGTTGTGATAGTATGTTGTTGTCAGCTGCAGGTCAGCTTCGTTGCTCCAGCATCTCCACGTCTTTCTCCAACATCCTCACACGCTCATTTGACAATGAATTCCAAATGTGAAGTAGTTCTCGAGTCTTTATAACTTTGTAGATTCTTTGATTAGATGAAGAATCATTATGACTTTGTGTTGCCTTTGATTTTGAGAGAACTTCTGATGTTGTTGGTATGAGCATGTTGAGAATCAGCACGATCTCTTCCTCCCGCGAGCATCCATCATCAAAAGCATCTCCGGTACAGTCACGAACACCAATTGATCATTGTAATCTTTTCATAAAGAATTAATTACTACAATTGTTCTCTCGATGAATGTCTTGATTCCATTCACCTTGGTCGGGCGAATCAGCCGTCCGAATCCCGTAAGGGGACATTGGCATTACATTGAACAAGTTCAAGTAATGACCCACATATTCAGGACTCGATTCTTGAAAGGAATCTCCTTAGCGGGATTTCCAGCACTTACAAGTTCGAACTTCGAGAGTGTCAATAGCATAATGTGAAAACACATCTCTAATTCTAGAAAAGGTGTTCACGAAACCGGATGCCCTCAAGAAGGCTAACACGATATACCGAAGTACATCTACGGTTCAGGTGAGTCGCTGAAGTATACCGAAGCATCACCCTACGCATGAGACCGTTTGAGACTACACTAAGGGTAACCCACAAGGAGTTACCGAAGTGACCTGCTGTTAGGGCTGTTTGATGTTGACCACGCAAGAGTTTCCATTCAATCACCGAGGATCACAGTTGTGAACCCCTCATAAATGTTCTCGACAGATTGCTAAGATCTGTGAAGGACTCTAGAATGTATCACTTGCGTCCTTATTGTTGAACGACAAGTGATGAAATGTCAAGTGTACCTAAGAGATCTTTTGATGAATCTCGTGGCTCTAGATTCAATAGTGCACTTTGGTTTTCTTGAGCAGAGACTAGGGAGAGGGTCTCCTTCTTCAATACCAGCAATCTCTAAGAGAAAGCCGATAGTTTACGTAGGGTTCCCTGTGAGAATGAAACAAGCTTCTGTTGAGAGAAACTTGAGTGGCTAAGAAGGTTTGGTGCATGCGTCACTGGGTTCATGACGACTTTAATCTTCAATACCGGTGTCATCAAGTGACAACCAGTAGCATATGACTTGAACCCGGTGTCTGCCCTAAGTTGAGTAATCTAGAGGGCTATTTCTTTTCACCCTTTTCATTACGTTTCTTTTTAATTCTTCAACTCCTTCTTTCTCCGATTCTCATTTTCTCCTTTTTATAATCATACCTAAGGACTTCTAAATTCTAACTATCGGTGGTGTCCTTGGGTAGATCCCTCCGGTTCTGGCGGATCATAGGACGGTTATTCCTAACGGTTATTCCATGACTAACCTATGTTGCCATAAAACCATTTTCTTGAAAAATCTCTCAAAGTGTTTATGATTAAAAAAACATTTTGTACCACTGTGAGAGTTTTTATATTATGTAGAAATACTCCCTCTCCACACGTGCTTAAGTATTTTGACAGAAATCTGCACGGTGAGAGAAGAGCGCGCACTTTCGAATTGATCAACTCAAGATAGACAATTCCCCGCGAGACACGGTTACATCACTGACTAGGTCAGCTTGAAGTTGTAAACACTCCTTGGTGAGGAGGTTTGACCTATCAAGGTTCATGTCTACCAAGAGTTTCTCGAATGGTACATTCTACTAGGACAAGTCCTTTGCGAGACACGTTTACATCACTAGCGAACTAGCTTGAAATTATTACCCGTCCCGTACAATTCTTTTCGAGTTACTAACATTTAAGAGCTCGTCAATTCATTGGTTAAGTCTTTAGCACGAAGATTCAATAGCAATTCACAACATATTTCTTATCACAAAATTTTTCTCCCCTTAAAAAATGGCATATAAATGTTATTTTTGACGAAATTATGATATCGAATATGTCCATTTCGAGTTTTTGGGAAGATTTCCACGAAGAAAAATTTGTGAACAAAGGTTATAAGCAAATACTCCCCCTCAACAAGTAATATTAACTTTTGAGGTTTTGAAAAACATACGGGGAAGTACTTGTTTTTTTGAGCAAAACTTTGAAAAATGAAAGTTATGATAAGTTTTACTCAAAAGTAAGAAGCTTTCGCTCCTTTTATAAGATTGTGGCACTGAAGCGTACCACAGGGTCCTTTCATTACAAGTACGGGTTGTACACTGTTATGTGTGCACAAGCCATAGTCAATTATTGATCAACACATCCAAATATTAATGAAAGAAACAAATCAAGGAGTACCAAGAAGTCCGTCAATAACACCAGGAGTTCTTTCTGGACTTTGATAGCCTGTTAGAGATATGCTCTGACGTCCACCCACGAAACTCTCCAAAGTCCTCATCTGATCGCGACGAAACAACCTTTCATCAATCCTTGTAATGATCTTCTTCGCATCCCTCTTTTTCCTCGAATTCCACCTCTTCTTCGACCCTATGCCTTCATGAATCTCCTTTAACCTATATGCCATCCCATCCCGAACTTTCTTCAAAGTATGATCACAAAACTTGTGAAGTTCCTTGCACGCCATGAAGCAATTACGGTGAAGTTCACTGTGGTAAACTACCCCAAACGTTGGTTTCTTAAGAATGGTGTACTGAGGAAGATGGTTGATATCGAGAATGTATAGCTTTGGTGGTGTGAGATTAACACGTTTTTTATATGATTCCACGGCAAGTTGAAGGTCTTCAACACGTTCCTGGATGACGATGCTTCTGATGAATATTAGCAATGACCTGATGTACTGGAGCTGGATGTTGGTGGATAATTGTCGCATTCGACCTTGTACCTTAGCAAGATACATGTCTTCAATGTCATTGACTGACAATCTCGGAAAATCCGCTTCAGTAAAGTCATATTCCTGTTCGTCTTGGCGTTTGACTACGATTTTCTTCAGGAATGAGTAGTCCCACTTGGTAGACAGGCTAACATGCATTATGGCAACGATTCGTTGGTCACTGTACACCTCTTTCTTCGATTTGAGTACCTGGCAGCTTCCGTAGTAGATTCTTCTTCGTTCAGGCGAATGATGAATTCCATATAGTGCATCAAGGTCATACTTTACCACATTATCAACGAACATATGTGTGGCTTCTTCCTCGATGGCCACATTGTTGGAGAAGATTGCTGCCGGGAAAGGGAAGGTGAGTGAGGTAGCGTATTTCTTGCTTACGTCGCTACCGTGCTGAAGAAATTCCAGGTCTTTGTTGAAGAAATATCGATAAGGAATCTTCGGTTGATCAGGTCGGCCAATGGTGGGTAGTGGCTTTGTCCAGTCGGTGTAGTAAGGAGCTTTGTCAGGTTTGGTGAGTCGATATTGGATTCAGGTTTGAGCCAATCAATGTTGTTCGGCATGGCTCGTGCGATGTTGTCGAGATGATATTCGACTTCAATTGCACTGTCGAAGCTGTCTTTTAGCAATTGAAAAGCTTCGTTCTTGGTGCGTCTTAACTCTGATTTCGTCATCTTCTTCACCTTAAACTTTTCCTGAATTAACTTGGCATGCTCCAGTGTTCGACCATCTACCGGTTCTTGGCCTTCAGGTAATTGAGGGGTTGCATTAACAAGCTTTGAAAACCAGTCATATTCTTCAGTTTCATCTTCATCTAGCCATGATACAACAGATGTTGACTTTGTCTTCTTTCGCTTCGAGGATGATGATGGTTTCTTAGTTGATGTAGAAGAAGGAGGTTGTTGTTGGGGCTTACGAATCTCCTCATCGTGACCACTAGTGTATTCAAAATGATCACCAGTTTTCTCCGTTGGTGGTGGAGACTCAGAGTCCTAAGGTTTGTCTGTAGCAGGAGGACGTTGTGGAGATTTTCTAGTGGTGGAGGTCCTTTAGGGTGGTGGAGGCATAGATGATGATTCTTCATTTTTCTTCTTACGTTTCGGCTCAGAATCCTTATCCGCATCATCATCGTCTCTTGGACGCTTAGCCCTTTTAGCTGACTCTTTGCATGAAGTTTTGAGTTGATATTCCAGCGATGCCTCAAATAGTTTAGCTTCGTCAGAAGTAAATGTTGCGGATCATTAAGACATTTGTAAAACAAGCTTGGAAATCAATTATGCATCGGAGACAACCGTAGGTTGGACTGGATTGATTTGCATTGCTACAGGAGTAGATGCCAATGTTTGCTTGACCAATCGCATGAGATTAGGATAGAGTTGTCTGGCAAACATCTCTCTTGTCACTCCAGGGACGGTGTCGAGAAGAAACTTGGGAGTATATTCTCTGATCGTCTTGTCCATTTCCCCTTGGATATATCTATTTAGAAACTGTTGAATCTGTTCCCTTTCTCCCAGAAACTCGTTTATCACAGTCTAAAGTAGATTGATTTTGTCCGCAAGCTGATTCAGTTTCTTGTTGTCCACGTTTTTCTTCCTTACTTGCCTAACAGCTTTCACAATTTTTGTCTTTGCACGTGATGCCCAAGTATCGGTCGGTTTCTTTATAGATCTGGATGCGGATCTGGTGGTGGTATCTTTGGATGGTGGTGGAGATGAATGAGACGATGAGTCAGACGAAGATGAGTCATGAGAAGGCTCTGGGTCATTTGGTTGCTCAGAAGTTTGTTCCGGGTTATGTTCAGGATTATCTAGAAGATAATCATCTGCTTCTTTTTCAGCTTTAGCTTGTTCTTCAGCCTTAACCCTGGCCTCTTCTTTAGCTTGAGCTTCCTCTTCAGCTTTTTCCCTAGCAGCTTCCTCAATGTCTTCATCAGTAATCTTCTCATCCTTCTCCTTTTCTTCTTCCTTCTCAAAGTCGAAGATGATATCATCCTCTTGCTGCTGTTGTTCAAATTCGTGAGTGGTGGTACTAGTTCCCTTATCGGGTTAATTAACCGCATCGAGAAATGGTGTGGTTAGTGCACCACCACTTAAACCTCTAGGGCCACGAGTTTGTTGGCGGTTAAATTCTTTAGCATCATGTTGTTGCCTGAGATGCTTCAGTGTCTTGCGGTAGTCTTTGTCCTCATCCTTTGGTTCTTCATCAGAACTCTCTGCTTCTACCTGCTCTTCTACTGGAGTTTTACCCTTGTCAGTCTTGGGACTCAATGGTTTTTCAGCTGTTGTCATTTCATCCGTAACAGACTCTGAGTAGTGAACCTCCTCATCCGTCTCAGTATCCTGGGAGTCTTCGTCCTCTAATTTTGGTGCCGGTTGAGGATTAGGAATAGCACCCTTAGATAGAACTTTCCTTTTGAGGGTATGAGTTCTCTTTGGATACTTGCGGGTACTCCCAGTGCTTGCTGCACTTCCAGCACTACCCGATCTCCTGGTCTTCTTGACTGGTATAGCGGAAGACTTTTCATCAATGAAGCCCACTTTGCCTGATGCTACTGCCTCTTGATAACGTGAGTACAATTGAGGATTCTTAATATCAGCAGTGAGAAGGCAGTCAGGCAAAACTGCACCTTGTTTCTTTGTTGTTGAGTCTTTGAATCTAACAACATTTAGAGTAGGCTCAAACAACGCGGAGTGATGGTTGGGGTCATCAAGTCTCAAGGGAATGTCCAGATTATTCCCGAGTATCTTTTGGATCAACAACTTAGTATACCTGATGTAGGGGACCTTGGTGCCAGGCTTCTTGAGGTAAGACATCATGTCTTCCCAAATCAGACTTGCGAAGTCAATATGCATCTTGTTGACCATGCCCCAGAATATCTGTAGTTCCATGAGCTTAGGATGCTCATAACCGCTACCACGTCTAGAAACATATTTGGAAATCATAATGTATAATGTTCTCTACGGCTGAGGGATGTTCTTTAAATCAACTGAAGAATGTTTAGTAATGATCCCAGCAGCTTCGTCATAGCAAATATTGACCATGAATTGGAGTGTAGCCTCTTCTGATGGAGTAGCAACATAATTAGCACGCTGGATAGCACGGAGCAGGAGAATTGATCTTAAATCCGCAACAGTGACAGTGACTTGTTTGTTGTTGAGAGTCATCGTGACCGCATCTTGACCATCAGCTTTCTTCATAGTGTGCCGAAGGCGATGGATATAGATTTACGGTACTATTGCAGAATTGGTGAGCATGTTGTGGTAGGGATGAGTCTTCAGAATGTCCACAGCAATACGGCATGAAGACTCAGAGCATGTGAAGTTATCAAAGTCCACTTTGAGGTTATTCTTGTAGCAACTCGTACATTTCAGACTATAATTTGACTATTATTTTGACTTATTATTATTAAATTTTAAGTAATATTACTTGTATAAGTAATTACGTAAGTTTAATCACGTGAGCTTTACTCTTAACCAACACAAGACTATGATGAGTCTACGTATTCTAGGCATTTTATTTTTTTTGTCATATTTTATATGAACTATTGTCACTTTGCCATTTTTATGTGAACATTTTATTTTTTTACATGATATGCGTGCGCGAACCTACGTTATTAGGTTTTAATAACATAAACGCACCTTATTACTTATTAGACTTATTACACTTTTCATATACTTAGTTGGAGTATATTGACAAGTTTTGATATTTTTATAAGTATTACATTTTTACGTTGCCCGATTTTAAGTTTCATGACTTAAAAGCTTAATGTTAGTAATTACCAAGGCCAAACTATACCTTATAAAGTTAATACTATCTACAGTAATAAACAAATTCTTCTATCATGCAAAATTTTCCACGCCTACATATCACTTGTATACTATAGGCAAAAATAAACAAATGAAAAGGGTACAAGCAATATATGTTAGTTAGACACGTAGTAACTTAAGTTGGCATTAAAAAGGACACATGGCTTCATAATAAAAACGCTTAGTGTTTGTCTGTAGAGCACAAGCAGACTTAATCACCAATCTACATGATATATATTTAGAAAACTAGCGCAAGGAGTATACGTAAAAATGTACTTTCATATTTAGTTTTTCACAAGTAACAGAGGAGGAAACATATAGTCGGGGTAGAATATAAAAGCTATTTAAAGTTAAAGCATAAGTTGGCAAATAAACTGTGCAAACTTTCGCTAAGGTGAGTTTCATAGCCCCTACTTTTATATGTTTTGAATTACTTTTGGGGGAGATACATGCTCAAATATTTTCATTTACTTTCACAAGTACTCTAAACTTTTACGGATTACTGTGAGTTTCATAACCCCTACTTTTATACGTTTTGAATTACTTTTGGGGGAGATACATGCTCAATTATTTTCATTTACTTTCATAAGTACTCTAAACTTTTATGGATTACCGTGAGTTCCATAGCCCCATTTTCAATTGTTTTAATGCTTTTATTAAATTTTTTGGGGGAGATACATGCTCAACTACTATCATGACAATCACGATTATTTGCAAACTATGTGTTTATCTGAACTGAATGTTTAGTCATACGAAGTAACAGTATTGCCATACTTAGAGTTTCTATATCATAGACCATTGAGCTAACTGGCTTGGTATGATCACGGTCTAATGGACTTGGTATGATATTGAACTAACGGTCTTGGTGTAATCATGTACTAACGGACTTGGTACAATCATGAACTAACGGACTTGGAACTATTTGAAACTATACGAATTATGTGTTATGTCAAGTAACTATTGATACATTGAGTCATGTACTATTGATTATGTGCTATAGTTCTACGTCGAATAATGTTCTAAATCAGTTGACTACTGATACATTGAGTCAAGTACTATTGATTATGTGCTATGGTTTTACGTCGAGTTAGGTATTATTGTGAATTCATTTGACATCATGTACTTGAACATAAACTATACATTTGACGATGTGTGTTTGAACATAAATTATACCCATTTTGGCAGTGGGTTGTGAACACACAGGTTGCAAGTTTTGTATGGGCGGAACTTGGAACTGAGTGGATTTACAATGCCTTTGCTGCATAAACGATTTTGAAAGGCTTTACATTTCAACACAAACTCTATGAACTCACTCAACCTTTGTGTTGACACTTTTAGCATGTTTTATCTCAGGTATCTAAGGCATACACTTCATGGCATGCATATGGACTTATCATAGAGTCGTGGTGACGACGCGACTCACATGAGATTTATATACCTTAAAAACATCGTTTGGCTTATATCAAACTTATTTCCGCACACGTTGATTTTCATTTGGGACCTACACTTTGTAAACTCTGATTATTTTACTCAATCAAACGATGTATTTTCCAAACGACACTTTAGGTCGTTCGATATAACAGTAACTTTGATGCTATGACAGTCACCTCCAGGAATTCCATTCCGCTATAAAATAGGTAATTTGGGGGTGTGACAGATTGGCATCAGAGCTTCGGTTATAGAGAACTAGGTTGCATCATTGACCCTAGACTATAACTACATCATCATAGCATCTCATCATTTCATCATAAGTGCACATTCACTTTACATGCGGTTTCATACGTACATTTTGCGAGTTATTTACTTTCATTTCAAAAATCGATTGTCACATAGATGCCCTCAGATACCCATCCCATTATCATTTCCTCATACTCTAACGTGGAGAATGCCCTGTCATTCCCTATCACAATTTTAACATCAGTTGACTCAACACCAAACATCATATGAGTCGATTAGTCCAAGCATTGCATTGTTACTCCTAAATTATACATAGCCTGATCACCTATGTCTAATTCAGGAAGAATCATGCAATGAAGGGAGTAGTAGTCTCATATGCGTAAGTGGTTCGCAAAAGAATGCCAAACCGTCAAGTTATCTCACACAAGCTAGCCACTTGTGAATGACTAACCGTAAGAAACTTAAAACAGTTCAGACACTGATTCGCTGATAATGAAGGCTTAAGGGTATGTGTGTACGGATAAAACCTCAATATCGATATCAAAAATAATCACGAAGATAGATTCAAATTCCTTTAGGAAAAAGAATAATAAATCAAATCCCGTGTGTGATCGTTGATACGGATTAGTCAACCCGAATCGTTTCCCCACGAGGCGTGAATTGCCAACGTCGTTATTGGTTTGGAATTTAATGCTCGATGTTTTGATTTTTGATTATATTTAAACTACGGGAATAGGGAAAGTAATTAAGGGACTCTATTTTACGGGAAATCCTAATGCAAATCAACTAAAATGTAATTAATAAAACGTAATTAAAATGCAACTTTGTCTAAATTATACCCTAAAAATGCCTAAAATTTCTTTTACTCTAGAAATGCAAGTTGTAAACTATTTTAAAATTAAAACTATTTTTTTAGGATTTTTCTGGATTTTATTAAAATTAAAAACTATTTTTTAACTTTTAAAACTAAATTAAAATACTAAAAATTATGAAAATTAAGGAGAAAAATATGAAACTATTTTTATAAAATCTAAAATAACCTAAGAGAATTTTCAAAACTAATTTTTTATTTTTCTGATTATTTTTCTATTTTATACTAATTTAAAACTATTGAAAACTAATTTAAATTGTGAAAAATACCAAATAAAAGGGGAAAAATAGGAAAAAATATTTTTTATGCTTTTTATATTTTTCTTAAACTGGGAAAATTGAAAAATTGTTTTTTGGAAAATTTTCTGAATTAATTGCAATAAAAGCTATTTAAAAATACCTAAAAACTGTTTTAAATTGATAAAAATAGCAAACAGTAACCAAAAATTATGAAAAACTCAGGAAAATTCTAAAATATTAATCTAAATCTATGAAAAATAAGAAATCATAAGCATATGTGTGAGATATGAGGGCTGCAGTGTAAACTGATTCTAAATAAGCACTTGAAAATAAGTAAACAAGCAAAATAAGCCACCAAACTTCTACAGAAGCTAAATTATACTATAAGCACTCTAAATCAACTAACTAATGCTACTCCTAACCTCAAATAAGCAGTTTACTCAGATTTGATGCTAACTGATTTTGATTCAACAGTTGATTAAGGTCCTAAGTTTGAGCTTATTCCCAAGCTTATCAGAAAAGCTTAAGTACAAAACAGATATGTGGTCTTCAAGACCACCAAGCAAAGAGCAAATGTGCCAAGTATGAGACTCTAACTACTTGAAATGAACATCAGGCAAGTTCTGCAAGATCGCAAAAAAAAATGTGTTTTGACATGTTGTTGACTTTTGAAAACAGTTTGAAAATTTGACTTATTTGAGATTTGAGATCAAATGTTGAACTGAAAATGATATAATATGATGAAATGAAGACAATGCAAGCTCACTTATCAAGTTATACACCCATATGATGGATTATAGCAACTGATTTTCACAGAATTGAGATCAATGACAAAGAAACATGTGATTTTGACTTAAAATGCAAAAGGCTACAAAACAAGGATGATATGAGTGTAATAAACTATGACAAGCCTAAAGCAACTAATCTACTCCAACATTGCAACCTCTAGCACAGTTTTTAGTATTAATCCAAACACTCTATATTGAACAAATAAGCAATCTCCTACCAACAATACTCAAATCTGATCCATGCTAACTATCAAATCAGATCTAAATATCACTATAATACCTAAATGATGGAAGATCTAACACTATAACTATCAAAATGATATAAGTCTACTCTATGCGATTTGAGAAAGAGGTAAACTCACAAAAGTCCAACCAACAATGGTTTGCTTATGAAATCAATAGAATAGTACTTAACCTGATCTCAACCCAAATACAACTCGATCAACCCATATCCATGATCAAACCAGTTATTCGAACCAAATACTATAGCACTGCAGCTTTGACTTTCATTGACCGAGATATTTTGTGAATATGAATGACTGAAATACCACAAGTAAACATAAAATAATGCTCATAAAAGCTATGGAAGCTTATATGAGCTTATTACAATCTTAAAAGCTTTTACTTAGTTTTCAATAGTGAAATGCAAGATAAAAATTAAACTTGAAAACTTTTATTAAAACTGAATTGAGAGTACAAAAAACTAAGATTACATAAAACTTTAAGAAAACATCACTTAACTACTGAAAAGCTTAAAATACAAGATACTTAGACTAAATTTAAAGGAAAAAAACACACGAATACAATGTGAGCCAAGGGGTCTTTATATAGCCTGAATTCAGTCTTGGGATTCCTCTTGGAAGAGCCTAAAAGGCTTATCCACAGCCACAAATCAACCTCTGAGTCTCAATCACCAATCAAAATGCTCCAATTCACCAATTGAGGTGTTTCGTCCAATGAGAGAGAGTCCAAATGGCCATTGGCAGTTGGGACACCCATGTGTGCCGATGTCGATAAGCCTTCTAGAAGGTGAATAGATTCTAGTACGAGGTGGGGATTGGGGTAATTGGTGGGTAAATGGTGGTAAAATGGTGGGTAAATGGGGCGTTTGGTTTGGGGGAAGAAAAGGGCGCGTTTGGATTGTTTATTATAAATCAAAAGAGTTTGACCGGGTACATGGGTTTGACTTCGGGTAAAATAGCGGGTCAAGTGGGTAAATGGGTTTAGTATATTGGACGGGTTGGCAGGGTTGTGAGGTTGGGCCGGGTGCATTGGTGTTGGGCCGGGTGTATTTGTGTTTGGACTTAGAATATAAGGGATTGGATTTGGACTAGTAGAGTGATCCAAGAGCAACTATAGGGGCTAAAGTTGTACATGCTGAAATTTCAGGGACCAAACATGTGCATTCTAAAAATTATATCAAGGACCATCTTTGTCAATCTTCAAATAATCCAAGGGTGAATTTGCAACTTCTGAAACTTCAGGCCATTTCGCCAAAAACTCAAAGATGAGGGGCCATTTTTGCCAATTGTTCAAACTTGATTAAAACTTCCAAAAATCATCCTCGGAGAATAAAATCTTCATAAATGCTCAATTTTTATCTTCCGGCTCAGCTTAAGCTCTCTTAATCTCTCGTGCTCGGATTTACGCCTGATTTGGTTCCGCTTTTGTGTGTTTTACATATCCGCATGCTGACAAGCATAAACTCAAGAAAACCACAAATATTAGCAATAAACGGCTCTTTCTTGGTAATTTTGGGTCAGTTTTGATAATGAGAAGGTATGTGTTTTTACATATACCAAAAATACCCCAGACGAGACCATTGTCGTGTCCTCACGCAATGCAATCAACCCACGCTTCTAAAACCAAGGGTTTCAATCTCTTTCTACTAAACCTATGAAGAAGTAGCAAAGATTCCTCAAAAGAGATTAAGAAAGCCTTAATTCTAAAAACGCCCCGTTTACCTTTTATTTCACATGTATAGATATCAGATTAAGCACATTCCGATTATGAATGACGGTTTGTTGAACTTTCATGTCGATCAATAACTCCAACATTTTTCAAACGACATGTTAGGATCATGGAGTAGAAAACACAACACAGCGTGAAGTGACCATACGGATAGAATACATCGTTCCTGATTTTTCACTAGTCCCAAACTAAGCGAAACCAAATCATTGTTAAATATGATTCTAGATGCTAACACTACCCATGGAAGTTACTTGTGTAAATACCTTTTGTTCCCATTTTCCTATTTTCCTCTAGATTTTTTTATTTTGTGAGAAATGAATTTCTTCAAATTCTCGTTTCGATAACTTTTATTCCGATAAAGATACAAAGCTAAGTCGATAATTAGTTATCTGCCTTCTCTCAAGAACCATTGTCCAAAAATGAGGTCCACATCAAGGAATTTTTATTCATTTATACTTTTGACTTTTTCATTTTTCATTATCATATTTTTTAAATAAACTTATACTTTTATTTCATATGAGCTATGAACTACGGAGCTTCACGGGGTAATTCCAAGACTATAGGCTTCATGAAATGAGGACCCCGGCTGGCTAGGCTAAGACCTCACTCAATCCCGGCTAAAGATCCAAGGGTCCGATTCTACAATCGCAGCTCCTCATAACTTTACTTATTACTTTTCACTTATCACTTATTGCTTATTACGGATCCTTGATGTGTACCCAATTTTTAAAACAAAGATTCTTTTAAGAAGATAAAGAACTAACTATCGCCAAAACTCAACATCTCTAATTATTTAGACAGATATGGGGTGAAACAATTTTGTGGGAACAAAAGCCATAAGTACCTTCGATGGGCTCTAAAGAGAACCAACTACTCCACGCTTAGCATCTAAACTCATAAATAATTTATCATTTCCTCCGCAAATTTAAAATCCCAAATAATGAGATCCATGATGCTTAGCCGATAATTTTTGATTATCTATGGTTAAGGGAACAAGCTAGAGCTCAACACGCCCGGTCAAGTCGAATTCTATTCCTACCCTCACCACCGAAAGTCAACAAGATGTCAAAACATATATTAACTTAGCAAATGCTTCGTCTAATGAAATTAAGTACTGCATATTTAAAATCGCCAGTGAAACTTGCAAAATCTTGGCCTTGTGAGCTAGAATTTGCATTTTATAGCTTCTTATCTAAGAGACTAGCAAACTTTTCAATCAAAAAGACTTAACAAAAGCTTAAATTTTTTTTTAAATTTTCTTCGGCTTGTAGCACAATTTTTTCATTTTCTAAGGAAAACGGGTTGTGAGAGTTCACGACAAAAATAAGCAAGTGCGGTCAAATCAAATCGAAGATTACCCTACCCCTGACTAGAACAAAACATTGTCCTCAATGTTTAAAAGCAAGGGTATCAACGAAAATCTAAAAGCCGTTTATTAAGTATGCTAGAAGATAAACGTTAGTCGATAAGATTAGGATATCGGATTTCCATCAACATCGATCATGAGACTCGAGTGAGAAATGACAAACTTCGAGCACGAGAGTCTTCATATCGGGAACATCCTAAACACAACATCATAAACAACCAAACACGAGAAATCGAAGAGGCAGACCCCTTCGCGTCACTTATTAGAAAATAGAAAGGAGATAGATGGATAAGCATGGGGTGCCTCCCACGGCGCCATCGCTTTTGGTTACCAAGTCGCTAGCTTGACTCGATCCCCGATTCAGCTTGTCCTTAGGAAAGTTTGGAGATCCGGGACAACCAGATGGATGTCCCTCCAAAATAATGTTTCACACGATGGCCATTCACTTTGAAATTAGGGCAATCAAGTTGAGAAAGCTCCACCGCTCCATAGGAAAACTTGAGCAACGGTGAATGGTCCCGACCAACGGTTTTGAGTTTGCCCGAGAATATCTTCAATCGAGTTAAAAGAGGAGAACTTGATCACCAACGTTGAAAACGCGGTTTTTGATTTTAGAATCATGAATCCTCTTAGTCTTTTCTTTGAAAATCAAAGAATTCTCGTAAGCCTGATCCCTAAGCTCATTTAATTCATTCAATTGAACTTTCCGGTGATCACCCGCGGTCTTAAGATCAAAGTTAACATGTTTTAAGGCCCGAATGCCTTATGTTCGAGCTCGATGGGCAAGTGACAAGCTTTTCCATACACCAACTTAAATGGGATGCACCCAATGGGTGTCTTGTATGCGCGAAAGCCCATAATGCATCATCTAACTTATCGACCCATGAAGCTCGATTTTCTCCTACGGTCCTTTCTAAAATCCTTTTCAAACCACGATTGAGACCTCAACTTGTCCGCCGCTTATGGTGATACGCTGTAGAAAGACGATGGGTAACTCCATATTTAGCCATAACTTTAGCAAATTGTTCATTACAAAAATGGGTACCGCGATCATTGATGATAGCACGAGGTGCTCCGATCGGGGAAAACTAGTTCTTAAACTTAACAACCACTGGCGTCATTGGGGAGCCTTTTCAACCCATTTAGACAAGTACTGACGGCCACGAGGATATACTTATTACCCTTAGATGATGGAAATGGCCCCATAAAATCGATGCCCCATACGTCAAAAATCTCACAAACTTGAATAGCATTTTGTGGCATTTCATCCTTTTGTGAAATTTTTCCTTGACGTTGGCAAGAATCACAAGATTTGACTAAATCATGAGCATCTCGATATATGGTAGGCCAATAGAATCCGGAATCAAAAACCTTCTTAGCGGTGTAGCTTGCACCATGATGGCCACCAGTAGGTCCGTTATGGCAAGCATGAAGAATATCAAGAGCCTCTTGGCCATGAACACACCGCCGGATTACTTGATCCGCACAAATCTTAAATAAGTAGGGATCGTCCTTAAATAATGCTTAACATCTTTGAAAAACTTTTTCTTCTGTGGGATCGACATCCCTTTCACCACTAAATTGCCCGCATGGTAATTTGCAAAGTCGGCAAACCATGGGGTGTTTGAGTCTTTATTAGCAATCATCCCAAGTGTCTCAAGAGGAAAATGTCTCAAAGGATCTCCTTTTTCTCGAAAGCACACTTTGATGGGGATTCTCAAGCCTAGATAAGTTATCGGCAGAAGGTTCTCCGTCTCTTTTTTGTCAAGAATAGTAACATCAAACTCTTGAAGGAGGAGAACCCACCGAATTAATCGGTGCTTAGCATCTTGCTTTGCCAAGAGATACTTTGGGGGCAGCAAATGGCTC
>OU343216.1:6849452-6886300 GCA_910596185.1 Chrysanthemum makinoi | reverse complement strand
ATCAATGGCCAAAATCATCTTGACTCATCCAATGGACCAAAAACCATGTGGGATTAGCTCAGAGGGAGAAATGAAGCAGAGTTGGGTATAAAAGAGAGAAGAAAGGCAAGAAGAAAGTAGTAGAATTTAGTTTAAAATTTCTTTAATGTCGTTTTTTTTATCATTGTATTAGTTTAGCTTAAAAGCTGTAATCTTTTGCTTCTATGATCCAAACTCAAGTCATTTTATCATTGTAATCAGTTTTTAAGAATCAATTTAAAAGTTTAGCTAAAATTTATGTTTTTGTGTTGACTGTTGAAAAATCCAATTCCATGTTCTCATATGTAAGCTTCTAGTGACTTATTTTGGAACTCAAATAAGCTCACTTAAGCTTATTAAAGCTCTTAGTAAACTCATAAAGCAGATTCAATCAACTTTGTTCCATGGTCAACATAAGTCAACTGTGAAGAGTAATTGGTTCAAGAAGACTTGGAAATGGTTAATGGTGTTGCAGAGCTGGATTTTGGGTTAGATTAGCTTAGGATAGAGTAGGTTGGTTTTGGTTTTAGCCTGCAAACTAGCTGGACACATGTGAGTAGATATCTCAATTTCATTTCCACTTCATTTTGCATATTATGTTTGTGCTTGTATTTGTAGTTATAGATAGTTCAAACTTGTTTATCTAGTTGTATTTAGGTCATTCAAACTCAGTTTGATCAATGATATATGATAGATCAGTAGTTAGCCTTTTTAAATTTGCAATTCAATGTTTTAAGGGTTGTTTGGAACTGCTGAATTAACTGCATTAGAGGCTAGTTCAGTGCTTGGTATCTGTTGTCTCATGCTTGTGTAGCTATTTTATGCTCATTATAGTCATCATATTGTGCCTGCAAAAGCTAAAAGTCAAAATCCCATAAAACCTGTCTTTAACTCTTAACTGTTGAGATTTTAAAGAATCAAACTCTTGTTTTGTGTTTCAAATACATAGATATAGTTTTCAGTAAGTTCATTTCATCATATTCTATCAATTTCAGTCCTTAAATCAAGATCAAAACTCATTAAAGTCAACTTTTCAGTTTTGTCAAAAAGTCAAAAACTTGAAAAATCCGTTTTGTGCCTAACTAGAGGGATTTTTCTTGGATTCATTTCTGAGCCAAATCCAATGAAATTGTGGGTTTAAGAACTCCACTTGGTCTACTTTCTGAATATGATTTTTTCTAATTTTTGTTAATTTTTTATAAGCTCCTAAAGTGCTTGTCAAAATGGGCTTAATTGCCCTGTACACACTCAGTATTAACTGAGTGTGCACAGGGTGTGTGCAGGCTTTGCACCAAGCTCATCAGAGCTCTTCCAGGTCTGTTCTTTGGTTTAGAAGTTCTTAGCCAGGTCTCCTACTAGTTCCAACTTTTGGTTTTGGTTTTTGGCTTATTGGTTAACTTATTCTTAGGCTTAAAAGAAGCACTCTCAACTGATTTTTAGCACATTATCCAAATCAATCAAATCATAGCAACTTGAGTTTTAGAGGTTTAAGCCAGTTATAATAAGTTGTTTTTAGGTAGTTGTAGCTTATTGTAGCTCCTGAATCATTTTGGTGCTTAGTTGTAGCTTTTAGCTTATTCTAAGTGCTTATTTATAAGCACATTGTATTGCAGCCTTATATTCCTTCACACAAGCACCTGTTTTTCCATTTTTCCTAGATTCCTCATACTCTTTTAGACTTTTCCTGAAATTTTCAGATTTTTCCAAGCCTGTTTGCTATTTTTCTGCATTTAAATCAATTTTTAGCACTTTTTAAATAGCTTTTAATCCAATTAATTAAGAAAAGGTTCAAAAAAATAATTTTTCATTTTTCTTAGGTTAAGATAAAAATAAAAAGTCAAAAAAATATTTTTCTATATTTTTCTTAGTTAAATTTATATTTTTAAGCAATTTAAGTAGTTTTAAATAGTTTTTAATTCATAGAAAATACAAAAATAATCAGAAAAATACAAAAAATAGTTTTGAAAATTCTCTTTTGATATTTTAGATTTTTCTAAGTCATAATTTTATTTTTCTAGCTTTATTTCCTATTTTCTTGTATTTTAGGTTATTATTTAATAGTTAAAAATATTTTTTAATTAATAATAATTAGATAAATAGTTTTAAAAATAATTTTCTTTTTCTAATAATTTTATTTTATCATTAGGATTGTAAAAATGTCATTTTCATATTTTTAGGACTAATATTGTTTAAATTTCACATTTTCCTTTGTACGTCACGTAGTTTTAAATTAAGTTTTATAAAAACATAAAATCAAAAACATCATTTTGCAAATAGTGATAGCGTTTATTTAATATTTTTTATCTTTTTAATTTTCTTTAATTTGCATTTAAGCCGTTGTAATTTATAGACTTTTTCTGTAGTTATAATAATCACAAATCCCTTTTTCCGTTCAAATCTCTCGATCACTACACGTTTGATTATTCTCGCACGGCTCGTTGGGACATAACGACCCGGGGAAACACTATACTCCCCTGATCTTCATTGCATTGGTGTTTAAACTGTTTTAAGTTTCTTACGGTCGGCCATTCACAAGTGGCCGACTTGTGTGAGAAAACTTGACGGTTTTGCACGAATCAAAATTTTGGCGCCGCTGCCGGGGAGCTGTGCTGATTATCTTCCGTTTAGCATATTAGTAGTTTGAATATTCACTCATTGTTTATACCATCTATATATGTTTATATTTTCTTATAAAAATCCAAAAATCCAAAAATATTCTTCTCATTCCTCTTGACCATTTGATTCTATCTCTTTAACCCTCTACATGTTTAATTCTCATGGCAACGTTCGATTATCATCGTTGTTTCCACTGCAAAAGCCGTATGGAAGAGGATCAGCTCTGTTGTCAGAATCCGGATTGTTTATGCAAGCGATGTGGAAGGATGGGTGCAAGCAAATATTGTTATTGGTGCGAATTATCCGATAAAAACTCTCTCGATGATTCTCCAAGTTTTTCTGACCATCCGCCACAACCCGATGTTTCTTGTATTGTCTCTGAGCCCAAACCGTCCAGAATTGATCAAAATCTTTCACGATTTACGGTTAAAAGCAAGCATGCAGAATCTAGACCGGTGACTAGCAAGAATGACTTGCCTAATCTTCACGTTTCTCAAGAACCAGAACCAGAGACCATAACGGAAGTGGTGGAAATTGCTAGCTCTCAGAGCACACCACTTGTCCCACCTCCTGATTTTTCAAAATGTTCTTCGAGACTTGATAGTCATTCAGATCACTGTTACTCAAATCTTGATGAAGACTAAACATATCGACTTGCACTTATTTAAACTAAACTTATACTACTGAAAACAAGTTGACTTCAAAAGTCAAATTGGGTAGAAAACTTGTTTGATCCAAAACATGGTTCGAACCAAACACTCCTTTAAGTGGATAACGAAACTTTGACTGATTTACTAAACACCTACTTGACCCCTGCCTTTGAGATTAACTTTGATACTTATACTAAAAGCAATTAGTTACCTTCAAATTAACTTTAAACACTACTTTAACTGTAAAACATGAAACTACTTTTCATTGATATTAAACAGAGAAGTACATTAGACCTTTTAAAAAAAACAAGTAAACTAAAAATTTAAAGATAAAACTAGGGGTTGCCATTATAACTGGCATACATACTCCTATTTATACTACAACTTGATCTTCAATCCTTCTCCTCTTGTGCTTCTTTTGTGAGAGAAATCAGGCCAAAATTCGAGCTTGTGCTTTCTTGAGATAATCCTACCCATCCAATTGGTAGGTACCATTTTAGAGTTCATCTGAGCCGTTGGTGGATACTTTATGCCCATGGATTGCCAGCTTGGATATTGGGAGGAGGGGGAAAAGAGAAGTAGTGGGTTTGGGTTTTGGGAAAATCCGGGTAATAGAGAGTTTGGAGGTGGAGTGTTTTGGGGTGGTGAGTTTCCTGGGTAGCAGAGAAAGGAGGTTGAGTGTTTGGGGAGAAGGAAAAGAGGAAACTAGGGTATCTAGGGTTCTCTGTGTTTTGGTTTGGGCGGGAAGTGGAGAAGACAGGGAGATGGGTTGTGTTTAACTCGGGTCAAAGGTATTGGGTTGGACCTGGTTTAGATAAAGGGTGACGGGTTGGTTGGCCCAAGGGTGTAAAATGGACTTAGGATATAGATTTGAATCCATTTAGACTTTAGGGGTTAAACATGTACATTCTGAAATTCCAGGGGCCCATATGTAATTCTGAAAAGTATTATCCAAGGGCCAAACATGTGAAACTCAAATATGTTGAGGACTGAATCTGCCAAATTGTGAAACCTGAGGACTAAACTTGACAATTTTAAAAATCCAGAGATCAAAACTGTAATTTCTCAAACTTTTGAAATTTTTCACCAAAGGACTAATTATGACAACTTATGATTTCAAAAGGACCTTTGGTGACTTTTCTTTTTAAAATACGTGCTCAGGGACTATTTCTGTCAATTTTTGAAAGACGGGGGACTGAAACCGCCAATTATGCAAACTTTGTTCGTTTTTCATCTGATTTTAAACATTTTGCATCTGAAACATATAAAACACAATTTTGAGATATTTTCAGTATTTTGATGCATTTCGGAGTGTTTTTAGATGTTTTGCAGCTCAGATTTGACCAAAAATGATGAGTGAATAAGCACTCATCAAATCCCCCACACTAAAACATTGCTAGTTGATGTGCGCTGAACCGTCAAGTCTAAATAGACTTAAAACTGCTCAGACACAAATGCAATGAAGTCCTGGAGAATACAATGGATTCCTGTTATGTCCCACGGAGACTCGATGGTGTGAAAACACTAGATCAGACGATAGAATGATCACTAATGATAGTGATCGGAAAGGATTAAGATTGAATATTACACTACTGAAAAAGGTTATAAAATAAAGCGACTTAAATACAAATTAAGAAAATTGAAAAGATAAAAGATAAAATATATTAAATAAACGCTATCACTATTTTTAAAGTGATGAACGTTTAAAAATTAAAACTTACGTTTAAATTAAAAACTACGTTAACGTACAAAATAAAACGTGAAAATAAAGAAGGAAAATACCTACGGATATAGAAAATACATTTTTACAATCCTAATTATATAAGAAAATTATTTTTATAACTAATCAATTAATTATTATTAATTAAAAACTATTTTTAACTATTAAATAATTACCTAAAATACAAGAAAAGAGGAAATAAAGCTAGAAAAATAAAATTATGAAATGGAAAAGTCTAAAATATCAAACTAGAATTTTCAAAACTATTTTTTTATTTTTCTGATTATTTTTCTATTTTCTAGGAATTTAAATCTATTTTAATCTAATTTAAATAGTGAAAAATACCAAATAAAAGGGAAAAAATATGGAAAAATGTTTTTTATGCTTTTTATATTTATCTTAAACTATTAAAATTGAAAAATTAATTTTAGGAACTTTTTATCAATTAAATGCAATTAAAGCTAATTAAAAATGATTAAAAACTAAATTTAATTAAGAAAAATACCAAACAGTAACTAAAAATTATGAAAATTGCAGGGAAATTCTAAAATAATAATCTAAAGCTATGAAAAATAGAAAAACAAGAGCTTATGTAGAGAATATAAGGGCTGCAGTGTAAACTAGAATGGGAATAAGCAAATGAAATAAGCAAATAAGGTCTAAAGTTAACCAAACCAGGGCTTAAATTATCCTATAACTACTCTATAGCAACCATATTCAACTACTCTTATCACCTAAATAGCATTCTACCTATGATTATTGCAAACCGATCTACAAGCAAACCGATCTCAGTGTCCTAGCTTTAAGTCGATGCAAATGCTTATTAAATAAGCTAACAGGAAAACAAAAGGTGGAAATCTCAACACAACCTAGCAGAGATTATTTGTACCAAATTACAGCTAATGAAGACCTGTAATGAAGAAGCTAGAGCTAAACAAAAGTGGCTACAAATTTAGACAGTCTTGATGATGCAGGATGAAAAACGTGTCCTAACTTAGAACTACTCTATAAGCTAATGCAATAAGCTAAAGCTAAAACTAAGAATGTGGACTTGAAGACCACCTAGAAGACTACAATTTGACCAAATATCAGACCCTATCTTCTTGAAATGAAAAGTGTACACTAGTCGCAAGATCAAAAACTCGAATCGACTTGGTTTTGACTTTTAAAACAGATATGCTACTTTGACTTTTCTGAAATTCAGATGCAATTTAAAGACTGAAATGGATGAAATATGGTGAAATGAGACTTAAACAAGCTAGCTTATCAACTTTTTAAACCATATGCAAGATCCTAACTGCGATTCCAACAAGAAATGAAACAAGATCAGTTGAAATAAAAAATTGACTTATGATAAAAACAAGCACAAACCTATGACAGATATGAGTACATATAACAATACCAAACCTAAAGCAACTAATCTAATCCATTATTATAACTTCTAACTCAGTTTAAGCATGCAATCCAAACACCCCTTAAAACTTCCAAAATGCATTAAAACTTACTAAAACCTGATTAGATGATGTCTAAACTGAGATGCAACTTACTCAAACAACAACCTGAAAACAGAAATTGAACACACTGGTTTAACTCTCAAATTTGACCCGTTTTGACTTTTGTTGACCGAGGCAATTTTAAGAGTAAAATTTGAGTAGTGATTTTTCTGGGTAAACAATAAGTACAAGTGAGCATATAAAAGCTTAAATGTGAGCTTATATAGGCTTATAACTGCATAACATCAAATACCAACAAAATTCACATGAACTGAATTTTGAAATTGCAAATTGCAAAAGAGTAATTCGTACTTGAGATTTAACACTGAAAAAGGTTTATAAAACACTGAAATTACATAAGAGAGTACTTTGAAACTTAATTAAATGCTGGAAATCTTAAAAATATTAAAACGACATTACAGGAAAAAATAAAATCTAACTACTACTTTTGCTTCCTCTTTTCTTCTCTTTATAGCTCCAAGCACCTTCTCTCTACTTTTTGACCAAATCCCATCATTAATCTTCACCATTGGATGACCAAAATTGATCCCGCCATTGAAACTATTGAAATGAGTATAACAATGGTGGTGTTGAGTGAGATGATGGGGAAGCAATTAATGATTCTTGAGTTGTGTTGAGTGGGGGACAAGGGGTTGAAGAGTTGAAATGGGAATGGTTTGTGTTTAATGTTGCGTGGTGGTGGGAGGAAGGAGCAAAAGGCAAGTGGTGGTTTGACTGGATGGGTATTAATAAGCAAGGGGTCAAAATGAAGGGGGTCCAAAAGGGTTGGCAGGGTCATTTGGTAGGCAGGGTCCAAAAGTAGTATTAAAGGGTTTTAAATATGGACTAATGTTGTCAACCTGAAATTGCAAGGACCTTGGCTGCCAATTCATCAAAGAGGTTTCAAGGGACCAAAATTTACAATCTCACAAAGTACAAGGACCAAACTTGCTATTTTCACATTTTCCAGGGGACTAATTCTCGCCAATTTTGAAACTTGGAGGACCATTCTTGTAATTTTCTCAAACTTTTGATATTTTTCACCAAAGGACTAAATTTGACAAGTTATGATTTAAAAAGGACCTTTGGTGATTTTTGAAATTTTGACTCGGGACTATTTTTGACAATTTTTGAAACTTGGGGACTAAAACGCAATTTTTTGCAAATTTGAAATGTTTTTCATCTGATTTTGATATTTTTGAATTTAAAACACATAAAACACTGATTTGTGATATTTTGATCATTTTGATGTGTTTCAAAGTGTTTTCGATGATTTTGCGTTTATATTGTACAAAAATGATGAGTATTTAGACACTCATCAATCCCCATCTTGAGATATTGCTAGTCTCTAGCAATGATTTGAGAAAACATAATGGATTTTAAACTCTTTACCAAAAGCCATTACTTCTAGAGTAGCCAAATGTTTCAGTTCAAGTAAGAACCATGGTACACCGATAACCATGTGATTTTGAGCAAACCACCGACTTTCAAGCGGATTTGATTTTGTCTTTACCGTAAGCGTACCTTCCGGACTAGCCAACTCTTAGATAAATTATCAATATTATCTTTGGTGAGTCGATTACCAATTATGGTTTTTCCATTGCCTTTACCACAAGCCATAAACTTGCGGGCTAGCCAACTCTTCACTTTTAGGATATGGTGAGTTGAGAACCATACAATTTTGGGCAAATTGCAAAACATATAAACGGATTTGAGAAATCTTTACCAAGAGCCGTTTGCTCCTGGATTAGCCAATCCTTTTGTCTTACGCATGGCGGATGATAACCAGCCGAGTAAGTGTAGAACACTTACTCCAAAAAAAATTTGGCCAAAACGGGGGAATTGGGTGGTATAATTATATGACAAAATTCGTGAGAATTCCCCCCCACACTTAGAAATGAATATTGCCCTCAATATTCAAAGTACCGGCTGTTAAGCGAAACAAAGAACGAAAAGGAAATATTATGGCCATTATTTAGAAAGAAGATTTTTGAAACTTGCATATATACACAACATGTGGGGTAACCCCCCCACACTAGGGTGGTAGAAAATAGAAAGAAGTCAGAAATATGGGTGAAAACCCATATAGTGCGTGCTACTGTTTTTGGTTTCCGAGTCGCTAGCTTGACTCGACCCCGAATTAATTGGTTCATGGGGAAGCAAGGTGGAAGAAACAATCTCCATCGGACTTTCATTCAAGATGTTTGTATAAACATTTGAAGCACGCGAAAGTTCCACACCGATGAGATATAAAGAGAACCGCTCAAAATGATAATTGAAAATGCCGGATCAAAGATAGTGTCCTCACTCGAAGGAGTGAAGAAGAGAGGAAGTCACCGGTGGTGAAGAAAAGAAGGAAGATCATGATAACAATCATAACTAGATCTTCTTCCTCTGGATTAAGTGCAGTTGCACTTATTTGGATTTTATTGGTTGAGCTCTTTGGGTTGGAAGGCATCTCGTTTGGGAGGGTGGGAAGATTTGTCATAACTATGCAAATTGAGATTCTCTCCCCATCATTATTTTTGCCATTCACGCAATCATACTCCAGCAGAGATATGATATGAGTGAGTTCACCGGCGAACTCCTCATGAAGAATATACTGAGGTGGGACATGTGCGGTACTTCGTGGGCTATAAATATGCACCTCGTCCATTATAGTCTCCGTGTCGGACTCATCACTATCAAAGATTGGATTAACTGAATTTAGAGTAAATTCGAATCAATTCGAACAAGGGATTAGTGATAGTCGATAATTGTTGTGGAAACAACATGGTCAACATCCTCTTCTAAGTTGACGATCTCGAATGTGGAAGTAATGCATCAATAAATTCTATGTCTTTAGAATATAAAGAATCGGCATCACTATAATCACTGTCAAAATCGGAGAAAGTCTCAACAAGATCATTTGTAAGAGGAGAAAACACATCACACTCTTTGTCAAGAATTCCCTCAGACTCACTTGGGATCGGGATAAGGTTCTCAACATTCGATGATTCCGCTTCCGAATAGTGCCAGATGCTTATCCCCATGGTGAGAGAGTCTTTGGGATAAAAAATTTCAAAGAAATAGGATCATCGACCTCTTCCAAAAGGAATTCACTTCTCTCAACCGGCGCGGAGCGAAGGGGAAGAGTCAGAAATGAAAGGCTCAGAAACGGGAGTGGGATTGCCACTCGGAGCATCGACTTTATCGAAAACATATATAGCTCCTATGCTCTTCATATTCTCCTCCGCCAATAATTCTCCCATACTCTTTTCTTCAACGGAGTGGGATTGCCACTCTGAGTCGTAGATTCCTCATCAAAATCATCATCGCCGTCGTCATCATAATCGCATTAACGAGGGTTTCCAATATTGGGAACTTACTCTAGTTGCTTGTTCTTCAAAGATATCGTGCCGACGAGACTCTTCTTTAACTAATTCTTTCAAATCTTTGAGTATATCTAGACAATTTTCGAGAAGTTCTTGAGGAATTTGCAGAGGTTGTGTTTGAATCGTTTGGTACTGTGGAGGTTGGTCATGATAAGAGTAGTCATAATTGTTACAAGGATTATGCTCATAGACAAGCGTGTTCCCTGTTTGACACTCAAAACTCGGGTGAGGACCTCCACAAGATCACAAGAACATGTCTCCATCTCATAGTGCGGGGGTTGGTTGAGGAAATTAGTTGTTTCATTGTAGGGATTTTGGTCATAGACAAACCCGTTTCCTGGATTCACAATGCCACAACCGGGGCAATTTCCACCATTTTGAGGTCCCCCACACCATTCACAACCAAATTGGTGAGGATAAGACATAGAAAGAATCAAATGGATAGAGGGTAAAAGAAATGTAGAATCAAAAGATGTGAGAGGATAAAGATGGATTTTTTTGATTTTGAAAACATATTGCAAAAACAAAGAATGAAAATATTTTGGATTTTCCGATAACTTTACAAAAACTTTTACAAAAAAATGGGATATGTGCAAGAATGGGTTAGAAAAGGCTAAACACACGCTAAAGCTCAAGCTACGGCCAAAATTTGATGTGCTGAACCGTCAAGTCTAAATAGACTTAAAACTGCCGTAGACACAAATGCAATGAAGTCCTGGAGAATACAATGGATTCCCGGGTCGTTATGTCCCACGGAGACTCAATGGTGTGTGAACACTAGATCAGACGATAGAATGATCACTAATGATAGTGATCGGAAAGGATTAGGATTGAATATTACACTACTGAAAAAGGTTATAAAATAAAGCGACTTAAATACAAATTAAGAAAATTGAAAAGATAAAAGATAAAATATATTAAATAAACGCTATCACTATTTTTAAAGTGATGAACGTTTAAAAATTAAAACTTACGTTTAAATTAAAAACTACGTTAACGTACAAAATAAAACGTGAAAATAAAGAAGGAAAATACCTACGGATATAGAAAATACATTTTTACAATCCTAATTATATAAGAAAATTATTAGAAAAAGAAAATTATTTTTATAACTAATCAATTAATTATTATTAATTAAAAACTATTTTTAACTATTAAATAATTACCTAAAATACAAGAAAAGAGGAAATAAAGCTAGAAAAATAAAATTATGAAATGGAAAAGTCTAAAATATCAAACTAGAATTTTCAAAACTATTTTTTTATTTTTCTGATTATTTTTCTATTTTCTAGGAATTTAAATCTATTTTAATCTAATTTAAATAGTGAAAAATACCAAATAAAAGGGAAAAAATAAGGAAAAATCTTTTTATGCTTTTATATTTATCTTAAACTATTAAAATTGAAAATTAATTTTAGGAACTTTTATCAATTAATTGCAATTAAAGCTAATTAAAAATGATTAAAAACTAAATTTAATTAAGAAAAATACCAAACAGTAACTAAAAATTATGAAAATTGCAGGGAAATTCTAAAATCTTATTCTAAAGCGGAGAAAAATAGAAAAACCAGGGCTTATATGGAGAATATAAGGGCTGCGTTGTAAACTAGAATGGGAATAAGCAAATGAAATAAGCAAATAAGGTCTAAAGTTAACCAAACTGATACAGGGCTTAAATTATCCTATAACTACTCTATAGCAACCATATTCAACTACTCTTATCACCTAAATAGCATTCTACCTATGATTATTGCAAACCGATCTACAAGCAAACCGATCTCGTGTCCTAGCTTTAAGTCGATGCAAATGCTTATTAAATAAGCTAACAGGAAAACAAAAGGTGGAAATCTCAACACAACCTAGCAGAGATTATTTGTACCAAATTACAGCTAATGAAGACCTGTAATGAAGAAGCTAGAGCTAAACAAAAGTGGCTACAAATTTAGACAGGTCACGATGATGCGAGACAGTAAAACGAGTCCTAACTTAGAACTACTCTATAAGCTAATGCAATAAGCTAAAGCTAAAACTAAGAATGTGGACTTGAAGACCACCTAGAAGACTACAATTTGACCAAATATCAGACCCTATCTTCTTGAAATGAAAAGTGTACACTAGCTGCAAGATCAGCAAAACTCTGAATCAGACTTGGTTTTGACTTTTAAAACAGATATGCTACTTTGACTTTTCTGAAATTCAGATGCAATTTAAAGACTGAAATGGATGAAATATGGTGAAATGAGACTTAAACAAGCTAGCTTATCAACTTTTTAAACCATATGCAAGATCCTAATCTGATTCCAACAAGTAAATGAAACAAGATCGGTTGAAATAAAAATTGACTTATGATGAAAACAAGCACAAACCTATGACAGATATGAGTACATATAACAATACCAAACCTAAAGCAACTAATCTAATCCATTATTATAACTTCTAACTCAGTTTAAGCATGCAATCCAAACACCCCTTAAAACTTCCAAAATGCATTAAAACTTACTAAAACCTGATTAGATGATGTCTAAACTGAGATGCAACTTACTCAAACAACAACCTCAAAACGAAATTGAACACACCGTTTAACTCTCAAATTTGACCCGTTTTGACTTTTGTTGACCGAGGCAATTTTAAGAGTAAAATTTGAGTAGTGATTTTTCTGGGTAAACAATAAGTACAAGTGAGCATATAAAAGCTTAAATGTGAGCTTATATAGGCTTATAACTGCATAACATCAAATACCAACAAAATTCACATGAACTGGAATTTTTGAAATTGCAAATTGCAAAAGAGTAATTCGTACTTGAGATTTAACACTAAAAAAGGTTTATAAAACACGGAAATTACATAAGAGAGTACTTTGAAACTTAATTAAATGCTGGAAATCTTAAAAATATTAAAACGACATTACAGGAAAAAATAAAATCTAACTACTACTTTTGCTTCCTCTTTTCTTCCTCTTTTATAGCTCCAAGCACCTTCTCTCTACTTTTTGACCAAATCCCATCATTAATCTTCACCATTGGATGACCAAAATTGATCCCGCCATTGAAACTATTTTTGGCGGAAATGAGTATAACAACTGGAGGGTGTTGGTGAGATGATGGGGAAGCAATTAATGATTCTTGGAGTTGTGTTGAGGTGGGGGGACAAGGGGTTGAAGAGTTGTTGGGGAATGGTTTGTGTTTAATGTTGCTGCGTGGTTGGGAGGAAGGAGCAAAAGGCGCAAGTGGTGGTTTGACCGGATGGGTATTAATAAGCAAGGGGTCAAAATGAAGGGGTCCAAAAGGGTTGGTGGTCATTTGGTAAGGCAAGGGTCCAAAAGTAGTATTAAAGGGTTTTAAATATAGGGACTAATGTTGTCAAATCTGAAATTGCAAGGACCTTGGCTGCCAATTCATCAAAGAGGTTTCAAGGGACCAAAATTTACAATCTCACAAAGTACAAGGACCAAACTTGCTATTTTCACATTTTCCAGGGACTAATTTTGCCAATTTTGAAACTTGAAGGACCATTCTTGTAATTTTCTCAAACTTTTGATATTTTTCACCAAAGGACTAAATTTGACAAGTTATGATTTAAAAAGGACCTTTGGTGATTTTTCTTTTGAAATTTTGACTCATGGACTATTTTTGACAATTTTTGAAACTTGGGGGACTAAAACTGCAATTTTTGCAAATTTGATATGTTTTTCATCTGATTTTGATATTTTTGAATTTAAAACACATAAAACACTGATTTGTGATATTTTGATCATTTTGATGTGTTTCAAAGTGTTTTCAGATGATTTTGCAGTTTATATTGTACAAAAATGATGAGTATTTAGACACTCATCACTAGTCTCTAGCAATCTTTTGAGAAAACTTAATGGATTTGAGTCTCTTTACCAAAAGCCATTACTTCTGGAGTAGCCAAATGTTTCAGTTCAAGTAAGAACTATGGTACACTGATAACCATGTGATTTTGAGCAAACCACCAGCTTCCAACAGATTTGATTTGTCTTTACCAGAAGCCGTTTGCTTCTGGACTAGCCAACTCTTAGATAAATTATCAATATTATCTTTGGTGAGTCGATTACCAATTATGGTTTTCCAACTGCCTTTACCACAAGCCATAAACTTGCGGGCTAGCCAACTATTCACTAATTAAAGATATGGTGAGTGAACACCATACATTTTGGGCAAATTGCAAGCCGTCAACGGATTTGATAAATCTTTACCAAGAGCCGTTTGCTCTTGGATTAGCCAATCCTTTTGTTTATTAGACATGGCGGACTGATAACCGTAATCTGAGTAAGTGCGAAACACTTACTCCAAAAAAAAAATTTTGGCCAAAAATGGGGGGATAGGGTGGTTAAACATAAGATAAAATTCGCGAGAATTCCCCCCACACTAGAAATGAATATTGCCCTCAATATTCAAAGTACCGGCGGTTATGCCGAAACATAGAACGTAAAAGGGAAATACTACGGCCATTATTTGAGATTTTTTTATTTTATTTTATTTTATTTTTTTATTTTATTTTTTTTTGGAAAACTTTTATACAACAATGGGCAACTCCCCACACTAGGTGGAAGAAAGTAGAAAGAAGTCGAAATACGGGTGAAAACCCATATAGCGTCTATCGTTTTTGTTAACCGAAGTCGCTAGCTTGACTCGATCCCCGCATTCATTGGTTCATGGGGAAAGTTTGGAGATCCGGGACAAACATGGATGGTATGTCTCCTCCAAAATAATGTTTCAATCTATGTCCATTCACCTTGAAGTTTGGTCCGTCGGTTTGAGATAACTCGACGGTGCCATATGGAAAAACTTTGGCAATGGTGAATGGACCGGTCCAACGGTCTTAAGTTTCCCCGAGAAGATTTTCAATCTAGAATTGAAAAGAAGGACTCGGTCACCAACGGTGAAAACGCGGTTCTTAATCTTTGAGTCATGGATCTTCTTTGTCTTTTCCTTGTAAATCAACGAGTTCTCGTAGGCTTGATCACGGAGTTCATTTAATTCATTGAGTTGAACTTTCCGTGATCACCGCGGACTTAAGGTCAAAATTAACATGCTTCAAGGCCCAATAGGCTTTGTGCTCGAGCTCGATCGGGAGATGACACGCCTTTCCATACACAAGCTTGTAAGGAGTACACCCGATGGGTGTTTTGTAAGCGCTACGGAAGGCCCAAAGTGCATCTTCAAGTTTGTCCGACCAAGAGGCACGGTTTTCACCTACGGTCCTCTCCAAGATTCTTTTCAAACCACGATTCGAAACTTCCACTTGCCCACTAGTTTGGGGTGATACGCGGTAGAAAGACGGCAAGCGTGACACGTATTTAAGCATGACTTTTACGAATTGGTCGTTGCAAAAGTGCGTACCGCGATCACTAATGATGGCACGGGGAGTTCCGAAACGGGTAAAGAGAGACTTTAAAAATTTCACAACTACTCGGGCGTCGTTGGTAGGAAGCGCTTTCGCTTCCACCCATTTAGACAAGTAATCGACCGCCACGAGTATATACTTGTTCCCTCGAGAAGACCCGAACGGACCCATAAAATCGATGCCCCATACGTCAAAGATCTCGCACACTTGAATGGCATTTTGAGGCATTTCATCTCTTTTAGAGATGTTGCTATGACGTTGGCAAGAGTCGCAAGATTTGACGAGATCATGGGCATCTTTGTAAATCGTGGGCCAATAGAAACCGGAGTCAAACACCTTTTTGGCGGTGTAGTTAGGGCCATGATGTCCCCCCGTGGGTCCATGATGACAAGCCTTGAGAATTTCATCGGCTTCTTGGCGGTGAACACACCGTCGGATGACTTGATCCGCACAAACCTTAAACAAGTAGGGGTCGTCCCCGAAATAATGCTTAACATCTTTGAAAAATTTGTTCTTTTGTTGGGACGACATCCCTTTCACAACAAAGTTGCCCGCATGATAATTTGCAAAGTCGGCAAACCATGGGGTACTCGAATTTTCATGATGAGATACCACATTAAGAGTCTCGAGAGGAAACGTTTTGTTTATTTCCTTTTTCTCGAGCACACCTTGATGTGGATTTTCAAGACGAGAGATGATCAGCCGCTAGGTTCTCCACTCCTTTTTTATCACGGATAATGATATCAAATTCTTGTAGGAGGAGAACCCATCGGAGCAATCTCGCTTTGCATCTTGCTTAGCAAAGAGATATTTGAGAGCCGAGTGATCCGTATACACTATGCTTTTGGACAAGATCAAGTATGGCCGAAATTTCTCGAAAGCATACACCACGGCTAGTAATTCTTTCTCCGTCGTAGTGTAATGTGCTTGAGCTTCGGTCAAAGTTTTGCTAGCATAATGTATAGGCTGGAAATGTTTACTTTCGTTCCCAAAAGCGGCACCTATGGCGAAATCACTTGCGTCGCACATAAGCTCAAATGGTAATTCCCAATCGGGGCAACTAGAATTGGTGCTTCGGTGAGCTTCTTCTTAAGAGTTTGAAAAGCTTCAACGCACTCATTAGAGAAGATGAAAGGAGTATCCTTTTCAAGAAGTCGGGTCATAGGCCGGGATATCTTCGAAAAATCTTGAATGAAACGACGATAAAATCCGGCATGACCAAGGAAACTTCTAACTCCTTTGACGGTTGTGGGAGGAGGTAATTTCGAAATGACATCGACTTTAGCTTTGTCAACCTCAATCCCGCTCTTAGAAATCTTATGGCCAAGGACAATGCCCTCTTTGACCATAAAGTGACATTTCTCCCAATTTAGACTAAGATTCGTGTTTTCACAACGCTCAAGCATCTTGTCCAAATGGGAGAGACATGTTTGGAAAGAATCCCCAAAGACCGAAAAATCATCCATAAAGACTTCCATAGTCTTTTCGATCATGTCATGGAAAATGGCCATCATACACCTTTGGAACGCATCGAGCATTACACAAGCTAAAAGGCATGCGTCGGTAAGCAAATGTTCCATAAGGACACGTGAATGTGGTCTTTTCTTGATCTTGAGGGTCAATGGGTATTTGGAAGTAACCCGAGAAACCATCGAGAAAACAATAGTATTCGTTTCCGCTAATCTCTCAAGCATTTGGTCCATGAAGGGTAATGGAAAGTGGTCTTTACGGGTGGCTTCATTTAACTTTCGATAGTCAATGCAAACTCGCCATCCCGTAACCAATCGAGTAGGAATCAACTCGTTTTCATCATTTTCAACAACGGTAATGCCACCTTTATTGGGCACACAATGAACGGGGCTCACCCAAGGACTATCCGAGATAGGGTAAATCAATCCGCAATCGAGAAGTTTTATGACTTCCGCTTTGATAACCTCATGAATTTTAGGATTCACCCTTCTTTGGTGTTGAACCGTCGGTTTGAAGTCATCTTCCATGAGAATTTTGTGCGTACAAAATCTCGGGTCAATACCCTTGATGTCGAAAGGTTCCAGCGATGGCTCGCTTGTGTGACTTCAAAAACTTTATGAGAGCAGATTTTTCATCCTCACTCAAGTCTTTAGCAATGATGACGGGTGATTTATTGTCATCCTCCAAAAATGCATACTCGAGATGAGGTGGTAAGTCCTTAAGTTCGACCTCGGGAGGATCATTCGATTTTTCAATCGTTTTGATTTCCTCTTTACGAAGTTCTTGAGGAGGGAGTGATGAAGGATATTCATTGAGCATCTTCTCGATGAGAAGAATATCTCCCTCAATGTCGATGGGAGCGTGATCAATTTCCCAAGGAACATAATCACTAGCCAAGTATGCTTCAATCTCTTCCAGAATAAACTCACTTCCCTCAAACGGAGTGAGGGGAGGGGAAGAGAGAGCAACGATGGGATCAACCGAAGTGGGATTGCCACTCGAGAACCCAAGAATTTCTTGAGAATACTCCTCCGACACAATGTCAAGGACATCAATTTTGTTGACGGAATTGTCTCCATAATTGGGGGAGTATTTCGTAACTTGATTGAGATTGAAAGTAACGGCTTCCTTGTTTACCCTCAAAGTGATTTCCCCTTCATCAACGTCGATCAATGCACGACCGTTTTAAGAAGCACCTCCTAAGGATGAGGGGTACTCGAGGATCGGCATCAAATTCGACAACAACAAAGTCGGCGGGGAAATGAAACTTGCCTACTTTCACAAATACATCCTCGGCTATTCCTAGCGGACGAGAACTTGTACGGTCCGCAAGCTCGAGGATCATACATGTAGGTGTAAGCGGAGGTAATGAAAGCTTCTTCCACATGGAGTGTGGCATCAAGTTAATGCTAGCACCAAGATCGGCTAAAGCGGAGCATTGAACTATGCCTTGAAAATCACATGGGATGAGAAATTTTCCGGTGTCTCCTAACTTTTCGGAAGTTTTTAAGGATAACCGAACAACTTTCGTTCAAAGTAGTTTTAGCCATTTCAGAAATCTTTTCTTTGTTATTCAACAAATTTTTGATTGTTGGACCGAACTTTGGCATTAGAAGAAGAGCGTCCCAAACTAATCTCGAAGTTCAAATCTTGAAAGATTTGGATAAGCTTCTCCATTTGTTGACTAGTTTTATCACGGAGCTTTTGGTCATTAAGCCTTGAAGGATAAGGAAGTGAAGGCTTAGGAGTGTTCATCGGAACAACGGGTTCCGAAATTTGAGGTAAGACCACCGAAGGTTGGACTTGTGCGGTACTTCGTGGGCTTGAGTTATGCACCTTGTCCTTTGATACCTCTCGTTCCACATCCTTCACCGGAGAAGGATTAGGCATCGAGGGTCCCTCATAAGATTTACCACTTCGGGTGGCAATAGCATTCAATTCACCTTTTGGGTTGGCAATTGTATTACTCGGAAGAGCACCCGAAGTTGAAGCTTGATTCTTTTGACTCATGAGACTAGCAAACATGCTTTCAATCTTGCTTTGAGATTGATCAATTTTGTTGCTAGTAGCTCTAAGCTCGGAAGTGAAATCATTCTTCAAAGTGGTAATTTGATTTTGCATGGATGCCATCTTAGCTTCATTGCTTTTGATGTAATTTGCAATGTCAATGGAAGCTTGAGGAGGCGGGGCATGCATGTTTTGTTGAGGAGTTTGGAATCGGTTTTGATTGAAATTTCCTTGATTTTGAAAACCTTGATTTTGATTTTGAAAATTCGATTCGACTCGATTTTGATTGAACTGATTATTTCTATTTTGTACATTTTGATTGTTCGATTTTGATTAAACCCGGTGGTCCAAGAAAATTGTTAGAACGATAGTGAGAAGGTTTCGGTCCCCTCGGCGGTTGGTAGGTATTACCTCCCGTATTGTAGGAACCAGAAGCGGCATAAACGCTCTCTTGAGTGAAGCCACCGGAGGCTGGACACTCAAAATAAGGGTGTGGACCACCACAAGTTTCACAACTCTTGTTTACGACATTCACTTGTTGATTGTTATTATTTTGACTCATTTTAAGTACAGCAGTGGATATTTCTTCAATCTTTTTGGTGAGAGTCGTATTCAAGATGGAAGAGTGGTAGATCTCCTTGACTCACTCCTCTCGGCTGAGGAATCCCATAATTGTGGTGGGCGTCATGTTTTCAATGAGATCGTAACACTCTTCTGGTCGCCTTTTCATAAAGGTACCACCGGCAGCAGCATTTATCGTGTCACGATGTCTCAATGTTAACCCGTTATAGAATGTATCTATTTGGGTGACAAGCAACATGTTGTGGTTCGGACATCGATCAATTGAAAGCTTATAGCGTTCCCATGCCTCGAATAAGGACTCATCGGGATGCTGCCTAAAGTTGCTGATTTCATTCCGTAGTTTCGTCACCATCGACGGTGGAAAATATTTCGCCAAGAATTTGGAGATCATTTCGTCGAAACTATAGATTGAGTTTTTGGGAAGACGATCAAACCATGCGGTGGCATGAAGCGTCAAAGAATATGGAAAGAGGTATAAGCGAAGGGCGTCATCGGTGACCCCATTTTGCTTCATACTTTGGGTGACGGTGAGAAATTTGTCGAGATGCTTGTTGGCATCGTCACCCGGTGATCCGTGAAATTGGAAAAAACTTTGGACTTGTTGAATCATGTGATGCTTAAGTCCAAAATCCGTGGCCTCGATGTTGACTGGGGCAATTGGACCGCCCCGTCCATCCATCGTGGGTTGGCAAAGCTCCTCCATTGTTCGGAGATCGAGTGGATCTTGTGGACCGTGCATGGGACTTGAGGTCCGTTCCCTTGGTTATGTGTCATTGTGATTTGTTCGACGGTACGTATCTCTGCACGTTTGCTTGGTTACGGTTACGTCTACGAGCTATGCGCGAGTGCGCATGCACTACAAAAAACAACACTTTCAATTAAAACAAGACCGAGGCAAAACACAGTGAACTTAAACCAATAATCCCACGTGAAATGATCACTTCTATAAGTAAACGCACAAAGGAGCGAGAGACTTTGTAGGTCGGCAGCAAGCTTATTAAAAACCCGTCTCTTTCACCGCAATTTAATGTCGCCGTCCTTATACCCTCACACGCTTTGTTAAACCGATAAAAGTAAACCAAATCACGAGCGACACAAAGGCAAGTTTTAAATCTTTTGTTCGAGAACTTATAATGATAACACCTCAGTTGAGAATGTTATATTGATTGTGTCTTCTATTTATTTAAAACAACAAGAAAAATCTTTTTGTATTTTTAATCTTTTACATATATACAAAGAAAAGAAAAATATTTTTGTATTTTTGTATTTTTATAAAACAATAACTTCACGAGGAAGGTTCTTCAAGTCACTAATCGCAAAAACTTCACGATATTGTCGCAACACACCTCCCCGGCAGCGGCGCCAAAATTTGATTCGTTGTGAAGTGAGTGGTGAAAAACAAACACAATATCAACAATATCAAATTAACCGTAAAACTTGACAAATTAACCCTTTAGGAAAAAGGTCAACGTATCAAAGCTTACGGGTGTGATAAAAGTGATACCGGAAAAGTGATTTCCCCGGGTCGTGTCCCAACGAGGTGTGAATGGAAGGATTCGTGGAGTTTTGTGATTTGAACTTGAATTGGTCTTTAATGATTTTGGATTTGATTACGAATTCTACAAATTAATTAACGGGAAGGTAATTAAGGCAAGGGAACCCTAATAAACTAAAAATAAACTATCACTAAGCCTAAGGAATGATAAAACGAAGCTACACTAAGTCCTAGGGTGCTAAAACGCAAAAACGTAAAAACGGGAAAACAACCCGAGCCATAAACGTAAAATTTTTTCAATTTAAGGGCTACGGGTGTGAAATCAATTTTCCTACGTTCTATTTGTCTAAAAATAATTTTAGAAAAAAGCCGGGAATTTTTTTGACTTTTGAATTAATTTCTACGAATTAAAAACTAGTTTAATCTAATTAAATGATTAAAAATTCTAAAACATTTTTGAAAATTCTGAAAAATTACAGAAAACTACTTTGAGTATAACTGATTCTAGGAAAAATAAAAAAATTGGTGATTGCTATTGAAAATAAGCAAGAAATAAGCTAAAAATAGCTTATGAGCTAAACTGCCAAGCGACCTTATATATTAACTAATGCAAAATATAACTGATAAAGTCCCAAGGGCGCGTTGGTCATGGCTTGCTGTGTTGGTGCTTTAATAGGCAAGAGGTCAGGGGTTCGAATCCCACCTCTTGCTTATTTTTGAAAACTCTTTTTTTTTTCTTAAGTTTTCTTTTGGAACTTCTGAAAAACAATGAAATAAGCAATGTAAGTGAAAACTTTTCTTTTAAAACTAGTGCAATAAGCTGTTATGACAACTTATTGGCTACTGTTTTGGACAGCAACTGAAACAAACACCCTTTTACAAACTGATGGGATCATATAAGCAAAGAGCAGTTTTGAAATGGAACAAGGAACAAGATAACTTAAAGATAAGCTGATCCTAAATGAAATAAGCTGTGAGTTACTGAAAAGCTTTTGTTAAAAACTTTACTTTTGAAATCCTTCAAATAAGCTGGAAACAGCTTATGTCTTAACTGTTTTGGACAAGTTGCTTGGACAGATTTTAAACAAGCACCCCTTTAGTCACTCTTGAAACCAATAAGCAGATGGGCAGATAGCTAAATGACTAGTGAGCAAATGCGAATAAGCTATGTCTAGATTAAGCTAAAATAACAAGGGGATAAGCAGTAGGCAATGAAACTAACAAGGGGATCCTAAGCTAAATTGGAAAAGGTAAAACAAGCAATACACTCCTATGATAAGCACTAAGGGAGATCTAATAAGCTAATCCTAGCTAAGCTATTCTAACAGAACTTAAAGCACCTAATATTCAATAAGAATCCTAAAAAGCTACTCAACTCTAAAATAAAAAAAAATGACCTGTGGTGCAGTTGTGCAGGCTGAAGACAGCCCAAGGGTCCCTGTTGGAGCTTATTTATAAGCTACCAAAACTCTTCCAAAGCTAGGACAAGCTTCAAAAATCAAAGTTAGTGCAATGAATTTCAAGAAAAGCTAAGTTGGAATCCAAGACTAAGCTGTTTACAGCTTGAAAATAAGCTGAGATTAGATCGAAACACCCACTGCCCTTTGCTGATAAAAATTTGAAATCGCAACTTTTAAATTCGACCTCAACTATGCTAAAAGGATTTATGATGCATACAAGATTAAACATAAACAAAGTATTGCATATAGAGATTTGATAATACTAACTTTTATACTTTTTGAACTTCTAAAAAGCTACGAAATATGCCCACGAACAGCAACTGTTGCTGCTGTTCTGTGCAGCGAAAAAAAAACAGAAAAACACCCTTTTTTGTTACTCAAATCTTGATGAAGACTAAACATATCGACTTGCACTTATTTAAACTAAACTTATACTACTGAAAACAAGTTGACTTCAAAAGTAAAATTGGGTAGAAAACTTGTTTGATCCAAAACATGGTTCGAACCAAACACTCCTTTAAGTGGATAACGAAACTTTGACTGATTTACTAAACACCTACTTGACCCCTGCCTTTGAGATTAACTTTGATACTTATACTAAAAGCAATTAGTTACCTTCAAATTAACTTTAAACACTACTTTAACTGTAAAACATGAAACTGCTTTTCATTGATATTAAACAGAGAAGTACATTAGACCTTTTAAAAAAAAACAAGTAAACTAAAAATTTAAAGATAAAACTAGGGGTTGCCATTATAACTGGCATACATACTCCTATTTATACTACAACTTGATCTTCAATCCTTCTCCTCTTGTGCTTCTTTTGTGAGAGAAATCAGGCCAAAATTCGAGCTTGTGCTTTCTTGAGATAATCCCACCCATCCAATTGGTAGGTACCATTTTAGAGTTCATCTGAGCCGTTGGTGGATGCTTTATGCCCATGGATTGCCAGCTTGGATATTGGGAGGAGGGGGAAAAGAGAAGTAGTGGGTTTGGGTTTTGGGAAAATCCGGGTAATAGAGAGTTTGGAGGTGGAGTGTTTTGGGGTGGTGAGTTTCCTGGGTAGCAGAGAAAGGAGGTTGAGTGTTTGGGGAGAAGGAAAAGAGGAAACTAGGGTATCTAGGGTTCTTTGTGTTTTGGTTTGGGCGAGAAGTGGAGAAGACAGGGAGATGGGTTGTGTTTAACTCGGGTCAAAGGTATTGGGTTGGACTTGGTTTAGATAAAGGGTGACGGGTTGGTTGGCCCAAGGGTGTAAAATGGACTTAGGATATAGATTTGAATCCATTTAGACTTTAGGGGTTAAACATGTACATTCTGAAATTCCAGGGGCCCATATGTAATTCTGAAAAGTATTATCCAAGGGCCAAACATGTGAAACTCAAATATGTTGAGGACTGAATCTGCCAAATTGTGAAACCTGAGGACTAAACTTGACAATTTTAAAATCCGGAGATCAAAACTGTAATTCCTCAAACTTTTGAAATTTTTCACCAAAGGACTAATTATGACAACTTATGATTTCAAAAGGACCTTTGGTGACTTTTCTTTTAAAATACGTGTTCAGGGGACTATTTCTGTCAATTTTTGAAAGACTGGGACCAAACCGCCAATTATGCAAACTTTGCTCGTTTTTCATCCGATTTTAAACATTTTGCATCTGAAACATATAAAACACAATTTTGAGATATTTTCAGTATTTTGATGCATTTCGGAGTGTTTTTAGATGTTTTGCAGCTCAGATTTGACCAAAAATGATGAGTGAATAAGCACTCATCAATCACCTTGTTGGTTTTGTTGATTCTTTGAATAAACTGATTCCTTCTCATAACTCTCAAATGCAATCGTTTATTCCTTGTGTCGGTTGTGGTGAGCCTCTTTTTGGTTCACCCTGTCGTTGGTGTGCGTGTGTACAATGTGGTAATGATATTCATAACGGGAATTGTTTGTTTTGTGGTTCGAGGAATTCATTTGATTATGATCCTAATCAGAACTCATTTAACGACCCTTCAAACTTTTCCAATTACCCACCACAGCCCGACTTATCTTTATATAATCAACATACCCGCTGTGAATTTTGTGGAGGTCCTCACCTAGAATTTGATTGTCAATCGGGAAACACGTTTGTCTATGAACGTTTTCTAGTGATGCTCGAACTTTGGTTATGACCAATATCCATATAATTCACCATCCGCATCAGCTAGTTTATCATGTTGTGAGTACTGTGGAGGTCCCCACTTCACTCGATTGTCAAATAGGAATCCATTTCCTTGTAACAATCATGACTCTCACAGTTTGACAATTTCCAGCCTCACAAGACCATACGGTTCAAACTCCACCTCGAGCGTTGTCTCAAGAAATCTCCAAGATTTTGAAACCGCAATGAAAAAACTTGAGGATACGATTCGTAACTTTAAGAATCAAGTGAGTAGTGAAAAGACCATGGGAGAATTGTGGTCAAGAACGAGAGGCCCATAAATCTAGGGAAGAATTATTAGTCCTAGAGCAAGCAGCTCTAAGGCGTTCCCAATTTCTTAAGGCAACTATGTATGATGATGACGAGGAGAGTATTTCTTTTAAGGATATTATTTCTCAACTCCCTCAGTCAGTTGATATCCCAGCAGTTGAGATTCCATCTCAAACAACCGCTATCACACCCGAAGCTCCCACTCACTCTCTGAACATGGGGGACGAGCATCTTGACACTGTTCTCGAAAAGGAATCGAAGAATTCATAAAGTCTAGTGTTGAGAACCTTGTCCCAATCCCAAGAGAGTCACAGGAAATTCTTGATCATGTGTGTGATATCCCTCTTCCTCTTGTCTTCCAAAATGATCATATTGAGATGTTCTCCGATTCTAATGATGATGATTTGTTATCTTGTGGAGACATCGTTTATGTGGAAGATTTACCTTCCGAGCTTGTTAGCTTAGAAGAAGAGAATGATGAAGTTATCGACACCGAAATCAAATATGAAGCACTTCGTGCAACATTATGAATGTCAGGTCTTCTCATTTCTAAAATCGAGGCTTTCAATGCAAAACCTATTTCATCTCCTATCCCCATTAAGGATAGTGACATTCTTTCCGATGATTCTATTCGGAAATGAAAGCCTTCGTTTTAATAATATGGGAGAGAAGATTAGTGGCGCATACCACTTTTCATTCTCATAATTCTCTCCCCGATTATGAATCATTTACATTGGAGGAGTTCACCGGTGAACCCACTCATATCAATTCTGAATATGATTCATTCACCTTCATGGAGTTCTCGGATGAACTCACTCATATCATGACTCCGGAGTATGATCGCTTGGATGGCAAAAATCATGATCAGGGGGAAAAGTTCTCAATCATGAGAGTTTGTATTTCTATGACAAATTTTCCAACCCTCCCTCCCGAGATGCTTTCCAACCCAAAGAGCTCAACCAACAAAATCCAAACGAGTGCAAACTGCTGACTTGATCCCGAGGAAGAAGATCTTATCTTGATCGTCATCATGATTTTCTTTCTTTTCTTCATATATTCTGTCACTTCTCCTGTTCTTCACTCCTTCGGAAATGAAGACATTATCTTTGATCCCGGCATTTCCATGTACCATTATATTGAGCCGGGAATATATCTCATCGGTGTGGAACTTTCACGCGTTCGGATGTTTGTCCAAACATCTTGAATGAAAGTCCGATGGAGATTGTTTCTTCCATTTTGCTTCCCCATGAACCAATGAATGCGGGTCGAGTCAATAGCGACTTTTGGGAATCAAAATAGTAGCAAACCATATGGGTTTTCACCCATATTTCTGACTTCTTTCTATTTTCTACCACCCTAGTGTGGGGAGTTGCCCCATGTTGTGTATATATATAAGATTCAAAAAAAAAAAAAAAAATTCCAAATAATGGCCGTAGTATTTCCCTTTTACGTTCTATGTTTCGGCATAACCGGTACTTTGAATATTGAGGGCAATATTCATTTCTAAGTACGGGGGGGAATTCTCACGAATTTTATCATGTAATTATACCACCAAATTCCCCATTTTGGCCAATTTTTTTTTTTGGAGTAAGTGTTTTGCACTTACTCATTTGGTTATCAGTCCGCCATGTCTAATAAACAAAAGGATTGGCTAATCCAGAGCAAACGGCTCTTGGTAAAGATATCTCAAATCCGTTGACGGCTTGCAATTTGCCCAAACTTGTATGGTATTCAGCTCACCATATCCTTAAAAGTGAAGAGTTGGCTAGCCCGCAAGTTTATGGCTTGTGGTAAAGGCAGTGGAAAAACCATAATTGGTAATCACCTCACCAAAGATAATATTGATAATTTATCTAAGAGTTGGCTAGTCCAGAAGCAAACGGCTTCGGGTAAAGACAAACCAAAACCGTTGAAAGCTGGTGGTTTGCTCAAAATCACATGGTTATCGGTGTACCATGGTTCTTACTTGAACTAAAACATTTGGCTACTCTAGAAGTAATGGCTTTTGATAAAGAGATTCAAATCCATTAAGTTTTCTCAAAAGATTGCTAGGGACTAGCAATAGTTTAGTGTGGGGATTGATGAGTGTTTAAATACTCATCATTTTGGTTAAATCGAACGCGAAAAACGTTTAAAAAATGCTCAGAAATGCATCAAAATACTGAAAATATTCCAAAATTTCATTTTATATGTTTCAGATGCAAAATGTTCAAAATCAGATGAAAATGAGCTAAGTTTGCATAATTGGCAGTTTCAGTCCCCCAAGTTTCAAAAATTATCAGAAATAGTCCTTGAGCACATAATTTCAAAAGAAAAATCACCAAAGGTCCTTTTAAAATCATAAATTGTCATAATTAGTCATTTGGTGAAAAGTCCAAAAGTTTTGAGAAATTACAAAATTGGTCCTTCAAGTTTTGAATTTGTCACAAATGGTCCTTGGAATTTTGAAAATGTCAAGTTTAGTCCTTATACTATTGGAGCTTGTCACTTTTAGTCCCTTGGAGCAACTTTGCAAATTGGCGTTTGGTCCCTTGAATTTCAGAAATTGCACATTAGGTCCTTGTGTTTTAAACCTTTACACACTTTTGGCCTTGTCAAAACCATATGACCCCCTGCCAAGCCTCTTGGACCCCCTGCAATTTGGACCCTTCCTTTTTAATATTACCCCAGTCAAACCATTAGTTAAACAAGCCCCTCACGCCTTTTCCCCTGTTTCCCAACAACATCTAGCCTGCAAAACCAGGCCTCCCATCCCCCCTCCTCACCTTTACATTTTCCATGTCCCCCCACCTCAACAACACTCCAAAATGCATTTAATGCACCCTTCCCCCCCTCACTCAACCTCCAACTGGTATATACACTTTTTCCCGCCAAAATGCAATCAATGGCCAAAATCATCTTGACTCATCCAATGGACCAAAAACCATGTGGGATTAGCTCAGGGAGAAATGAAGCAGAGTTGGGTATAAAAGAGAGAAGAAAGGCAAGAAGAAAGTAGTAGAATTTAGTTTAAAATTTCTTTAATGTCGTTTTTTTTATCATTGTATTAGTTTAGCTTAAAAGCTGTAATCTTTTGCTTCTATGATCCAAACTCAAGTCATTTTATCATTGTAATCGGTTTTAAGAATCAATTTAAAAGTTTAGCTAAAATTTATGTTTTTGTGTTGACTGTTGAAAAATCCAATTCCATGTTCTCATATGTAAGCTTCTAGTGACTTATTTTGGAACTCAAATAAGCTCACTTAAGCTTATTAAAGCTCTTAGTAAACTCATAAAGCAGATTCAATCAACTTTGTTCCATGGTCAACATAAGTCAACTGTGAAGAGTAATTGGTTCAAGAAGACATGGAAATGGTTAATGGTGTCTAGAGTGGATTTTGGGTTAGATTAGCTTAGGATAGAGTAGGTTGGTTTTGGTTTTAGCCTCGCAAACTAGCGGACACATGTGAGTAGATATCTCAATTTCATTTCCACTTCATTTTGCATATTATGTTTGTGCTTGTATTTGTAGTTATAGATAGTTCAAACTTGTTTATCTAGTTGTATTTAGGTCATTCAAACTCAGTTTGATCAATGATATATGATAGATCAGAGTTAGCCTTTTAAATTTGCAATTCAAATGTTTTAAGGGTTGTTTGGAACTGCTGAATTAACTGCATTAGAGGCTAGTTCAGTGCTTGGTATCTGTTGTCTCATGCTTGTGTAGCTATTTTATGCTCATTATAGTCATCATATTGTGCCTGCAAAAGCTAAAAGTCAAAATCCCATAAAACCTGTCTTTAACTCTTAACTGTTGAGATTTTAAAGAATCAAACTCTTGTTTTGTGTTTCAAATACATAGATATAGTTTTCAGTAAGTTCATTTCATCATATTCTATCAATTTCAGTCCTTAAATCAAGATCAAAACTCATTAAAGTCAACTTTTCAGTTTTGTCAAAAAGTCAAAAAATTGAAAATCCAATTTTGAGCCTAACTAGGAGGATTTTTCTTGGATTCATTTCTGAGCCAAATCCAATGAAATTGTGGGTTTAAGAACTCCACTTGGTCTACTTTTTGAATATGATTTTTTCTAATTTTTGTTAATTTTTTATAAGCTCCTAAAGTGCTTGTCAAAATGGGCTTAATTGTTTTGTACACACCTCAGTATTAACTGAGTGTGTACAGTGGTGTGCTGTAGCTTTGCACCAAGCTCATCAGAGCTCTTCTAGGTCTGTTCTTTGGTTTAGAAGTTCTTAGCCAGGTCTCCTACTAGTTCCAACTTTTGGTTTTGGTTTTTGGCTTATTGGTTAACTTATTCTTAGGCTTAAAAGAAGCACCTCAACCGATTTTTAGCACATTATCCAAATCAATCAAATCATAGCAACTTGAGTTTTAGAGGTTTAAGCCAGTTATAATAAGTTGTTTTTAGGTAGTTGTAGCTTATTGTAGCTCCTGAATCATTTTGGTGCTCAGTTGTAGCTTTTAGCTTATTCTAAGTGCTTATTTATAAGCACATTGTATTGCAGCCTTATATTCCTTCACACAAGCACCTGTTTTCCATTTTTCCTAGATTCCTCATACTCTTTTAGACTTTTCCTGAAATTTTCAGATTTTTCCAAGCACGCTTTTGCTATTTTTTCTCGCATTTAAATCAATTGTTAGCACTTTTTAAATAGCTTTTAATACAAATAATTAAGAAAAGGTTCAAAAAAATAATTTTTCATTTTTCTTAAGTTAAGATAAAAATAAAAGTCAAAAAATATTTTTCTATATTTTTATTAGTTAAATTTATATTTTTAAGCAATTTAAGTAGTTTTAAATAGTTTTTAATTCATAGAAAATACAAAAATAATCAGAAAAATACAAAAAATAGTTTTGAAAATTCTCTTTTGATATTTTAGATTTTTCTAAGTCATAATTTTATTTTTCTAGCTTTATTTCCTATTTTCTTGTATTTTAGGTTATTATTTAATAGTTAAAAATAGTTTTTAATTAATAATAATTAGATAAATAGTTTTAAAAATAATTTTATTTTTCTAATAATTTTCTTTTATCATTAGGATTGTAAAAATGTCATTTTCATATTTTTAGGACTAATATTGTTTAAATTTCACATTTTCCTTTGTACGTCACGTAGTTTTAAATTAAGTTTTATAAAAACATAAAATCAAAAACATCATTTTGCAAATCGTGATAGCGTTTATTTAATATTTTTTTTCTTTTTAATTTTCTTTAATTTGCATTTAAGCCGTTGTAATTTATAGACTTTTTCTGTAGTTATAATAATCACAAATCCCTTTTTCCGTTCAAATCTCTCGATCACTACACGTTTGATTATTCTCGCACGGCTCGTTGGGACTTAACGACCCGGGGAAACACTATACTCTCCTGATCTTCATTGCATTCGTTTCCGGACTGTTTTAAGTTTGTTACGGTCGGCCATTCACAAGTGGCCGGCTTGTGTGATAAAACTTGATCGTTCGGGAGCGAATCAAACCATCTGCATGAAACTTATGCCTGAAAAGCCACATAGAACGAACAATATTCACATTAGCAGGACGGGGCACAAGTACCCACGTTTCGTTAGTAATTAAAGCATTATATTCATCTAACATAGCTTGCTTCCACTGAGGATCACGAAGAGCATGAATATGAGAATTACTAATGCCGGCTTTAGGCAAGCGACGCGTGTGCACCATAGGGTGGGTGTGACCGATTATGGGTGGCGAAGTGGGTGTGTGTTGGGTAGTGGGCAGCGTGGTAGGCTGAATGGGAGTGGACTGGATTATGGGCTCATTAAGATCCGTTTCTGTTGGGTCAGGATTTGACGGATCGGTTATGAGTGCCTCATTGCCCACAACAGTGATGGGACGAATGGGTAATGGTATAGTGTTTGTAGTATTCAAAAAATCATAATTTGGAAATGTGTAGTGATGCAAAGGGAAATACATCCTCATCAAAGCGAACATGATGAGAAAGGATTATTTTGTTTGAGGATAGGTCAAGACACCTAAAACCACGGTGATTGGCGGGGTAACCAAGAAACACACAAGCAGTGGATCGTGGTTGAAGTTTATGTGCAACGGTAATATATGGATAACAGAGGCACCCGAATACACGTAAATTGTCATAAGATGGGGAACGGTTATAAAGTTTAGTAAATGGGACCTCATTTTGGATGGCAGTGGATGGAAGGATGTTTAAGAGATAAGCAGCCATGTTAAGTGCTTCCGCCCAATAGGAGGGAGGTATGCTAGCTTGAAAGAGCAAAGTTCGTATGAGGTTGTTTATAGTGCGTAACATGCGTTCAGACTTGCCATGTTGTTGGGATGTGTGCGGGCAAGAAAATCGAAATTGAATGCCGATTGTGCGAAATAAATCATGAAAGCGGGTGTTGTCATATTCACCCCCATGATTACACTGTAAAGCCTTTATATCTACCCCGAATTGTTTATTTACAAAAGCACGAAAAAGAATAAATTTATCATACAAGTCAGACTTTTTATGCAACGGATAAACCCAAACAAAATGCGAGAAATGATCCAAAAAAGTAGCATAATATTTAATACCACTCTCACTCGGAATAGGAGATGTCCATAAATCCGAGTGGACAATGTCAAAAATAGATGCAACCTTCGACTCCGAAGTATAAAAGGGAAGCTTTATTTGTTTTCCTAATTGACACGCACGACACAAAGCGGACAACTTTGATTTATTACATGAAATGAAATTACTAGACTCCAAACGACAAAGCACATCTTCACCGGGTGCCCGAGATGCGTCGGCTAACGTAGTATGACTGAACGAAAGCAAAGCAAAAAGGAGGATGCGACGATCGCTAAGCGTAACCGGTAAAGATCGCCGTGCTACCACAACGGAGAGAAGAAGTCCGCCCACCGGTAATCCTTACGAAAACCATAAGCCAAACTCAACGAAACGTCATTATCACGTGTTAATTTTATGAACATAAATCAAATTTTTAATTATTGGGGTGACAAGAATTTGATTTAGTTGTAATGGTTTAGAGGAAGTGCCGCTACAATAAGCTATGTCCGAGTATGTGTGACCGTATAGATGCGCCGTTTCCACACAAGCACGGATAAATGCTATAATTACTAACAGAAGTAAGGATACCTGTGTTGTCAGCCAAGTGGGAGGAAGCACCGATGTCCGTGTTCCAAGCGGGATCGGGAAGTGTCATCGTCTGAAAGGCTTGAGGTAGCATAGTAGCCTAAGTCGGAGGAGCACTCGGAATTGTGTAAGCATACTGCCCGGGATAAAACATAGTACCAGAATGTACCGGGTATTGGGCCTGAGTACCCAAATGTGGCTGAACCGGAGTATGGGCCTGTTGAGGAACCTGTGTAGCAAGATGGGCCTGTTGTGGCAAACCGGAGTATGGGCCCATAACAGAATATGGCAAATTGGGATGAAACAAATTAGACTGTTGTTGCATGGGATATATACCAGGTTGTGTAAAAAGATATGGATTAACAAATTGCATCCCACTCATTCCAAAAAACGAATGAGGTACGACTAGTGCTTGTACCGTGGCCTCAACCTTGGATGACTGCTCGCGATTAGGTTGTTGAGAAGCTCGAACCGTGGAGGACCCTTGAGGCTTGCTAGGCAAGCTCGTTCCACTGTTAGTTGACTGAGACCAAGCAGCTTGATCACCATGTATAAACTTGCAACGCGATCCATATGTACACGAACCCCTCTGAAAATTACACCACAACCACCTCCACTTCCCTCGTGATATTACGCACCTAGTATTCGAATGAGTGGTGGCCATGAGAACTGTTGGCGAAAAAGAGTTGAGATGAGCCGAAGATAAGGCCTGAGTGAGTTGTGCCATATCACTTTCTTCCAAAAGAATCATAGTCCGTACTTGTTCAAATGTGGGAGAGGATCTTTATGTATAATACGCAACAAGTTCTAGAAACCTTGCACGTAGACCATTAATGGTGTAGGTAACGAGGCTCGAGTCACTCACCTTAGAGTCGGGATTAGCAAGACGATCGCCTTCGACTTGACTTTTGAAAGTAATCTATAACTGACATATTACCGATGACCATGCTAATATCTCGTTACCAAGATGTATGATGAAGCGGCTTTGTTGTCATGAAAAAGAGACTTTAACCGAGCCCATACCTCATGCGCTAAATTAGTATCATCAATTACCATGTCAACCAACTTAGGAGAGATTATGGAATACATCCACATGACCACAAGGCTGTCGTTAGTTGCATGATGTGGATCAGTATTTGAAGTGCTAGCGTCAGCAGGTTTGTCAAGATGATGAACTACATCATAGGTCCGACAAAAACGTTTAAAAAGGTTGCTCCATGAATTGTAGTTTAGTTTGTCAAGATCAAGGGGTGAGGGGATACACGCCTTGATGCTCGCGATTGAATAAGCTTTGTCAATCGGTTGTTTAGGTGGGATAGCATCTCCCATCATGATGCTATGACAAGGAGAAAGCAAAGCAAAGCAAAAAGTAAAAGCAAACGATGACCAAGGCTTGGCCGAAAAAGCGGCAGCAGAGAAGCAGTGGTAATGGGCGAAAAAAGAAAAAATTAGGGTTTAGGATCATAAGGCTTTGATACCATATTAATGTTTGTAATTCCCCTTGAATCTCATTGATCAACATATACTGTATATATAAACATATACCAAACCGAAACACCCTTATGGGCTAAAGCCTATCACAAATACAACTGGGCTAATGGGCTAACATATTCATTCGGCTAATAAAAAATGCCCAACTCCAGCACCCCTTTATAACTAGTTGCATAAACTCAAGAAATTTTAATATTTTATTTTGAGATGCTAAAATGGCAATACAAATACCACTTAAATCTATGATTTAGTAACTACAAGTCTATGCAAGAAAGACATACATGTTTATAAGGCTATGCACAGTGGTGACCCGGGTCATCTGTGCCACATCAGCTTTCTCTCTTCGACGATCTGACGACGATCTAATTGCCACAGTGGTGACCTAATTATTTTTATTTATTTATTTATTATTTATTTTTAATTCAAATATTTTTAACAACAAAATTAAACTTCATTAATAATAAAAATATTACATAAATCATACAATACGATGCGGTTAAAAAACATATGAACTAAAATATACTACGATACGAAATACATAAATATATGCTAATCTGAATGCTCCCCGCATGCAGAATCATACGAAGGAGACCGATAACCAACAAATTCCTCGATGTAATCCAAACGTTCTTCTTCCGCCTTCCTGGCTTTCTCATCATCCTCGTCTGCATAATCTAGCCCAATTTGAGTCAGTTGAGGTTGCTCAACAAATCTAGGTCTAGCAGACGAACTTGATGCACCCACACCAACGGTTGTGTTCTCCCTATAGCTCCAAGTGATTCTGATGCTGATGTTGTTTTGTATCTGTTGAACACACCCCACAACGTGTTAACAATGTTGTCGTCTTTGCGGGCTTCATCCATAAAAATTTGTCAATCAGCTTTTCTTCCGTGCGAAATGTCGTTACAAATCGCGTATTGCTCAAACGCTACTTCTCTTTGCGAGATCAACAGCTTGATAACGCCAATAATAGCGTTTTGTCCAAAGCATCATCTTCTTTGAATTGTTTTAACATACATTTGCATTTGTTCGGCGATGGGAGACGACAAGCCATAATAATTTTGTGTTGAGAGAATTGTGTTTGAAAATGTGTGTTTAAAAATGTGTTTGGGGTTGGTATTTATAATGTTGTAAAAGTGATAAAGTTTAAAAAATAAAATAAAATAAAATAAAGAGATAATAGTGAGAAAAATGTGTTTTTTGTTTGTATTTTGTGTGTTTCACATTCGATTGCCAAGCCGAACTAGGTTGTGTGTTTCTTGATGCTCGACCGAACATGACCAACCTCCCATTGGTGTCGACCTCGTTGAACTAGCTCTCAGAGCAAGGCAACCGAGCCATCTGGCATAGCCTAACAATGTTCACATCTCCCATTTTATGTTTAATCTATAATGGCCCACACAGGTAAAATAAAAAGAGATTAGCTCAAATGTAAAAGGATTAAACACGTCAAAAGTCGCATGTGTATTTTAAATGCATAAAATCACTTGACCATTTTAATCTAAATAACAAATTATCACTGAAATACAATTTTTATAATTATATTGTTAATAATCCTATTTGTCGAGCGAATGACATCATTTAATCTACAATCGTTGATTTACAGTGAAAAACAATGCCGCATTTATTGCAACTACAGTTTTGGTTATTTCGGTTTCTACCTATTTGGTGGTTCCGGTTTCTGCCTATATACATACTTAATCGGTTCTAGATAGATCTCACTCTTTCACATTTCATATTTATCTAGAAACCCTAGCTACAATTACCGTTCTACCAATAGACCACTTTCTTGGTCGATACCATCCGGTTTTACACATATCTAACTAATTTTTGATAGATCTGAGATTTAACTTGTTGCTACGAGGTGAGTTTGACTTGATACGATAATCTTTTGATGTAATTGATAAAATGGTGTTTGTTAATACAAATAAGCCATAAAAACGTTTATTTATATTTTACGATCTTCTAATGTTTTATCGATAACAAACGTAAAATCATTTTAACGAAACAAATAAAAGACGTAAAAAGTTTAAGCCAATAGTTTACTAACACACTTTTACTAAACATATTAAAACTCTATCAAAACATGTTTAGTAAATAAGTTATATAAAACCAATGACATTTTTATAAAACACTAACAAGTAATATTGTTTATATCTTATAGAAATGCATATGTATAACAACTAGTGTTTACATTTTATAGAAATGTATATGTACTTTGTATAGGTTGTAATGGGTAAAAACCAAAGTTTGTAACCCATGACCCATGACCCATGATCCATTGACTAGGTACAATGAATGTTGTTAGGTAAAAACCAAAGTCCATAACCCATACCCATGGAGCATGATCCATAACCCATGACCCATTGCATGACATCATGCATGAAGTCATGTTGGATATTATCCATGATCCATGACCCAAAGTCCATGACCCATGACCCAAGATCAATAACCCAATGACTAGGTACATTGCATCTTGTTGGGTATCCATAATCCATTACCCATAACCCGGTTTACAACCCGAAATATGGACTAAAATGACCCAGTAGCCGGATCCCAGGTTTTGCACTAGCCGGATCTCTCTGGGGAGGGATCCGTGGGATCCGTGGGGCAGTAGACATAATTTTTCTATAAATAGTAAGCCATTTCTCTCTTACTCACTACCACTCTTAGATATACTTTCTCTCAGTATTCTAACATCTCTAACCACTGATCCAAAGGATGATTCTATGTAGTTTTAATTTTGTGTGATTCTCTAGGTACTTCTTAAAGGCGAGATCACCACCTCTTGAAGACGTGCTAGCTCAAGTCATGAGTTGATAAGCTTCATCATCAACAAGACCACTGAAGTGCATCTTGTTGATAGTTCTTTCTGTTTTTCCCATTTCAAAATCGTATAAAAACAATTAAAGCAATAAACCAACTGATTGTGAACAATGACCTAAATAAAGTAAGTAAAACACACTGAATAATTTTCAACTTATATATTCTTTATTAAAAAAAAAATAAAAAATACATTACCCAAGTACTTCATAGTACTTGGGATTGAAATGACAAAGTATGGTATCTCTCTCACTAAGCCTGCTAAGTCGAGCAAAATTACAAAGGAACCACCGAGCTATCTCAGGGACGAGTTGTATTTGGAGGAGTGAAAGATGGTTGTGTGTGTTTTTACAATTAATTCACAAGCTTAAAATTCTTCCACTCCATCTCTTATGCTATTTATACAAGTATGGTTTTGACTCTATCCTAGAGGGACAAACCGACAAAGACATATGACAAAATACCGATGTTTTGTCTCGCTATTATTGGCTATATTGGGTAAGTGACAAGGTTTCTTCTTGTCGTTGATGTTAATCGAGCCCGGGATAGGTTCATGATCAAGGGAAAGTTTGACTTTGGTTGATAAGGACTTCGTCTTATCTATTCAAACTTATCCCGCTTGTCCAGCCATTCTTCGTCTTCATAGCCTTCAATCAAGTAGTTTGTCTTCGAGTTAGTAGTTGGTGAGGAGTTTGATTTGAGTTATT
>OU343216.1:6826526-6842319 GCA_910596185.1 Chrysanthemum makinoi | reverse complement strand
CAAAGTTTCGCCGTTGTAAGGAAGATGAACAACTTTTTCATCACAAAAGATTCTTGCACGATGTTTGGATAACCAATCCATGCCGATGATGACATCGAAACTACCAAGTTCTACGGGCCCAAGGTCTATATTGAAGGGATGATTTAGAAAATTTAGTGTACAACCACGGACAATGGTGTCGGTGCTAATTAAGTTATCATTATCAAATTCAATGTTGTATGATGTGTCTAATGTGGTTGGTTTGATATTGAGTAAAGGTGCAAATATAGTGGACACAAAACTTTTATCGGCTCTCGAATCAAATAAAACTGATGCATAACGATTATTGATAAGGAACGTACCCGTGACAACATTCGGGTCCTCCCTAGTTTCTCCACCTCCTATGACATAGGCTCTAGTATCTACTCAAAGATTGACCTAAGGCCAGGTTACCATCAACTTAGAGTTCGGGAGGAGGATATCCCGAAAATAGCGTTTAGAACACGTTATGGACATTATGAGTTTCAAGTAATGCCGTTCGGATTAACTAATGCACCTGTAGTATTCATGGATCTCATGAATAGGGTATGCAAACCGTATTTGGACAAGTTTGTTATAGTATTCATCGACGACATATTGATTTACTCAAAGAGCAAAGAAGAGCACGAAGGGCATTTAAGAACGATTTTAGGACTACTCAAGAATGAGAAGTTGTATGCCAAATTTTCGAAGTGTGATTTTTGGAACTGTAAAGTACAATTTCTTGGTCATGTCATTGATAGTCAAGGACTACAAGTTGATCCTGCAAAGATTGAAGCCGTAAAAGATTGGGCAACTCCAACAAATCCTATGGAAATACGACAATTTCTAGGACTCGCCGGGTATTACCGAAGATTCATCGAAGGTTTTTCAAAGATAGCTCAAGCTTTGACCAAGTTGACACATAAAAACAAGAAGTACGAATGGGGAAAGAAACAAGAAGCTGCTTTTCAGTTGTAGAAGCAAAAGCTTTGTCATGCGCCAATTTTGGCACTACCCGAAGGAATTGAGAACTTCGTTGTATACTGCGATGCTTCACATAAAGGGCTTGGAGCTGTATTAATGCAAAACGAGAAGGTGATAGCTTATGCTTCTCGACAACTTAAGGTTCATGAGAAGAATTACACCACTCTTGATCTTGAGTTGGGGTCATAGTTTTGCACTCAAGATTTGGAGACACTACCTTTACGGTACAAAGTGCACAGTGTTTACGGACCACAAGAGTTTACAATATGTTCTTGATCCGAAGGAACTTAACATGAGGCAACGTCGTTGGTTGGAATTACTCAGCGATTATGATTGTGAAATCAAGTATCATCCGGGAAAAGCCAATGTTGTGGCTGATGCTCTTAGCTGGAAAGAAAGACCCAAACCTTTAAGAGTCCGATCATTAGGAATGACGATCAGTTCACCTTTACCATCAAAAATACTCGAGGCACAAATCGAGGCACTCAAGGAGGAAAACCGACCAAGTGAAAAGCTTTATGGTATGCCGAAAATGCAAATGGCTTTGTAAAGAGAGCAGATGGAGTATTATGCTTCAAGGATAGAATGTGGGTACCATTTTATGGCGGGATACGAGAATTGATTATGCATGAGTCGCATAAGTCAAAGTATTCTATTCACCCAGGTTCTGATAAGATGTATCAGGATCTCAAGAAACTTTATTGGATGCCGGACATGAAAGCGGAAATTGCCACGTACGTTAGCAAATGCCTTACTTGCTCTAAGGTAAAAGTAGAATATCGAAACCTTCGGGTTACTCCAACAACCAGAAATTCCCCAATGGAAATGGGAACGCATTACGATGGACTTTGTCACGAAACTTCCTAAGACATCGGGAGGTTACGACGCTATATGGGTAATCGTCGATCGTCTTACCAAATCAGCCCATTTCATACCAATTAGAGAGACTTATTCCATGGAACAACTTACTAGACTTTATGTCAAGGAAATAGTCTCAAGGCACGGTGCACCAATTTCCATCATTTCCGACAGAGATAGTCGATTCACTTTAAACTTCTGGAAATCATTACAAGATTCATTTGGAACCAAATTAGAGATGAGCACAGCATATCATCCACAAACCGATGGTCAAAGTGAAAGGACAATTCAAACATTAGAAGATATGCTGAGGGCATGTGTGATTTCTAGAAATGATTAGGCAAATCATTCTTCATCGACAAGTTCTCTTACAACAATAGTCAACACATGAACATATTGACTACACCAATTGAGGCACTCTATGGTCGAGGTGTCAATCACTTATTCACGGGTCAAAACCAGGAAAGTCCTATTCACTAGTTCATAACTCATTCTTGAAACAACAAAGTGATCGTACAGATCAAGAATCAGTTACAAGTAACAACCTATAGCTAGATAAGCTATGTCGATATACGACGCAAAATTTTGGAAGTATGTTCCATAAGTCGCAAACCATTAGAATTTCAAGTTGGCAAAAAATATATGTTCAACGTCCCGTCTTGGAAAGGCGCGGTACGATTCCGAAAACACTGGACGAACGATCGCGACTCAAATATCCTCACCTTTCACCGGTAACACCGTAGAACCTAACATGGACTGAATTCAGGGACTGAATTCCTTTTTGGTTGGGCGAATGTGACAACTCGTAATTTCAGGTCATTTTTAAAACTTTGGAAGTTTCACTATTTCATCATTTATCGTAAACTACGTCTACGAGTATCAAATTCGCGTAACCTTAATGGTTTAGTTGCGAATTCATGAACATTTCATCAAGGACATTTCATATAGACTAGGTTTAGTCTACATATCATTAGCATCGTTATCATCATTTCAGTTCATGCTTGGATTTGCATTTTTCATTAAACGTTTATTTTCCTATTAAATAAACGCTATCGCGTAATCAATTATTTTGAACATTTGATCCGACAGTTCCAAAAATATTCCTAATATATTTTTATACTCATTTTAAGACTATAAAAATTATATTATTAATTTACCCGATGTTTTCAATTTATTTCGTATATAAATTGTTATATTTAAATAATTACGACGGTTTTCTTAAATACTACACAACAATTATTATTTCACTCAAATTTTGTAAGGAATGTATTTTTATAATTTTTATGACTTCAATACATTTTATTTTGTTCCGTTAAAATCCATTTTTAGTTAACGATACACTAAATACCTAATTAATTGTACTAAATACTCATTATACTTAAACATAAATGCATTAAATCATCAACAACCCAAAACTCTTCCACCTTTATTTCTTGGCCGACATCTTCCCCCCCTTGTCACCATTTTCATTAATTACATGCAACACCTAAGTGTACACCTTTACTTCTTATTAGATATTTACTATATACATTTATTATACTAAATGTAAAACACATACAAACAATTATCATAAGGTGTAAAGTTACAAAACTCTCTCCCATTTCATTTGAAGGCCGGCCAAGACAAGAGCAAGAACAAGAAACCATATTTTTTTTAAGATTCAAGTATTTTACTAGTTCTTTTAGTGATCTAGTTAGGGTTTTGAAATAAAAACCTCAAGATTATTAAGCATACTTTTCTCAAAAATTCATAATCATTCAAGTAAGCATTTCATGATCATCATAATTCTTTCATATTCATTTTTATGTTATTTCATCATTTTTGCAAGATATCATGCATGTTACATGTGAGTTTATACCACTTTTAATGTTTTTATTACTTATTATGAAATATTCATCATCCTATAATTACTCCTTGAAACATATCACTTTTGGTGATGTCTAGGAACCCATGACACCCTAAGAAGGTGTATGATAGGATTAGAATAGCTTCGGAGTTGTTTTGAATTGGTTAGAATAGGTTTGGCGCGTGAAAAACTCATTTCGACAAGTTTTCTAAAGGGTCTGTCCTTATTTTCGAAATCTGGAAATCTCGACAGTAAATAAAAGATTTTGGCCTAGATATTAATAAAATACACTTTAAAACGAAAATGTGGCCGCTTGAACGGGTTAAAACGGAGCTATAACGAAGAAGTTATGCTATTTTCAAGTTTGACGACGAAAGCTATAAATTCCAGAAAATTCAGCATGTTGTTTTACCTTTTTGCGAGTCAAAAATGGGTCTTAAGCGTTATAAAATGTGTCGACTTATCAAAAATATATTAGTATATTTTAATACGAAGCTAAGGACATATAAAACGTAGAGAACGGACTTGTAACGATTAAATTATACACGTTTACACAAAGTTGCCGTAACTTTATTATATAAGAAAAATTAGTATATTTCTATTAGACAAACCTTACGGCAACAAGTGACCATGTTGAGGGTCGTTTTTAACAAGGATGTAGTACTTTTTATAACGTGATGTCTTCTAGTAAAAGTAAGTTCGCCTAGCATATTTTTCAAAATGTCCAACCTTTCGTCAAGCGGAGTTGTAATGAATAAAATACGGTCACTTAAACTTTGCCGAAAGTTACCTTAAACAATATTTTGGACACAAGTACCATACTTTACCTATATTTTTCTCTATGATCGAGACCTCTAGGATGAAAACTTAAATGCTAAAACTTTGAGATAATGATACAAGCTTCCCAAAACCGTTGAGTTCGTTTCCTAACACTCGACGTGCACTATTTTACGACTAGCTTTTCAAGGCCGTTTAGTCACTTTCATGAAATTTTCAATCACATTCTTTTACGACGAAAAGTTATAATTTCATAATAAATCATTAAATGATTATCGTAAGATATCATTTCAACGTAAATACTTGTAAAGTATTTTATAACATGACGAGATGTCATAAACATATATTTCGACGATAAATTCTATTTTCAAAAGCGTACAAGTGGTATAGATTACATGTGGATTTGCATGCACGACATTGTTTCATGATTTACATTAGAACATATCATTCATAATAGGTCACGGTCAGAGGTTGCGCCTCATTTCAGTATTGCCATTACATCATCATTATCATTGCAACATGTGAGTTTTCATAGCCCCGATTTATTCAAGTTTTTACTTTATTTCAAACCTACGGGGGAGAATACATTGCACATCATTTTTATTGCGATACCAAGTATATCAAATTCATTACATTGCTTAAGTTACCTCATGCCAATTGAATGTCCCCATTATATAACATGAACCGTTAATTTCATAGAAGGGAGGGTGAGTGGATAGATCTATCGAGGGTGACTCCTCCATCCGGGTTGGTGGATTCCAACCGGTTAAACGGATGCATTTCATTTAATATCATTATTTGAGTTGTTTGGCAAACACTCTGTTGGGCGAACATCATGATCAGTCTAGTTTTGGTGTCATGGACTTATAGCAATTGTATCATTTTTGTGACATCATTGTCATACATAACTTATACTTGGGGTATTCGTATTAAACATATACATAAACTCTATGAACTCACTCAACCTTTGTGTTGAAACTTTTAGCAATGTATTTTCAGGTAACTAAGGCATTCACTTCATGGCATGCATGTGGACATATCATAGAGTCGCGATGACGACGCGTCTCACATGGGATTTATACACTTTAAAAACATCGTTTGACTTGTACCAAACTTATTTTTTCCGCACATGATGATTTTCATTTGGGACCTATACTTTGTAAACTCTGATTATTTTATAAAATCAAGCGATGTATTTTCCAAACGACACTTTAGGTCGTTCAATATAACTATGATTGTGATGCTATGACAGTCAACCCCCAGGAATTCCATCCCGCTGCAAAACAGGTAATTTGGGGGTGTGACATTTATCTTTTTATATTTTTTTAGAAAGCTAATGGTAAAATCTCGGGGTTTGGATTTGGGGGTTTGGTACTTCAACCGATTACTCTACTTATCTAATTATCTAAATGTTGGAATCACTCCTAACTTGTATTTCAAGTGTTAGTCATTAATATGTAATAGGTTGCTTAATTAGGCTTTTATGTTAGTAATTATGACAAGGCTCATGTAGAAAGCCCTTGAGCCTATGCAAAAGCCCAATAAGGAAGGAAGGGACTAGATGTGTTTCCCTAGCTTCCTTCCCCTATAAATAGTTTTGTAAACCCTCATTTGAATGTTGGTTGTTCACTTTAATACATTCTACGCATAACATTTCCTCACTATCATTTGTGTGTGTGTATTGTGTGTTCATCTGATCATCTCATCTATATTTCTTACATATTGATCCTTGTGTTAACTTATGGTGACCTAACAGTGGTATCATATGCCATCTAGTTGGGTGAAACCTTTTGTTTTTGAAGTTTTGGTCTTGTACGCGTAAGGTTTAACGGGTTTCATTTTTCATACGCTTAAAACTTTCATTTTTTCACTTGTAAACTCAAGATTCTTATGGTTTAAGGTTTATTCGGTGTTAAAGTTTCAGTTTTATGCAAAAAGTTTCAAACTTTACGTGTTTAGATTACTTTTTAAACTTGGTTTTTGATACGTGTACTTGTTTACGCGTAAGGTTGAAGGTGACTTTGGATCATCAAGTTTCAAACTTTATTGTTGTTTTGTTGATTTTGAAGCTGTTTCATCATTAAAATCAGGTTTACAAAACGTTTTAGTGCATAAAAATCAAGCTTGGTAAATTTTTGTGTTTCTACGCCTAACTAAACCCTAGTTTTACGCCTAAGTCTTTCTTACGCCTAACAGTTTCCTACGCCTAATGATTTTATTCATTGATCTTCGAAGCTGTTGGTTTACTCAGTGTTTTCTTGCTTGAATAAGCATAAAAACACTTCGACTAAGGATATCCTTTACACTTGGATAAGTGTAAAGGATTTTTAGGTAAAACCCTAGTTTTACGCCTAAGCTCTAAAGTTTACGAGTAAACACTCTACGCCTAAGTCTAACTTACGCGTAAGGTTCTTACTTATAAACATTAAGTTTACGCGTAAGCTTACGTTTAACCTAAAGCTTACGTGTAAGAAGGATTTAAGCCTAAGCTATTTTTTACGCGTAAGACTCTCTGTTTACTTCATCAACAAACCTCAAGTGTCATTCGACTACAAAGATCCATCCTCAAAACAAGTCTCAAGATGTCACAACTATCATACTCTAACTACTTTCCTCATGAGTATCCTCAAAAACAACAACAACAACAACAATTTCAACAATATCCTCAACAACAATTTCAACAACCATCTCAACTGTACTTTCCCCAAGGAGCACAACCTCTTCCACCACAAATCCCTCAACCAAACCCTCGTCAACAAGTTCAACATTGTAACTACTTCCAATATCAGTTTCCAGCTAAGTATGTTATGAATGTCACAACGCAAAAGGAACCTTCTTGGTTTGCAAAGATGTGTGAAGCTTTAAGCCGCCAACAATCCATTCATGAAGCTGGATCCCTTGATAGACCTCCAATGCTCACTTCCGGAAACTACGATCAATGGGTGATAAGGTTTTTCAGGTTTTGTGATCTCAAGAAACCACATGGTATGTTTTTGAAGAAAGTCATCCTTGAAGGTCCTTTTCAGATGCCTACTGACACTATACCCGGAGATCCAAATGCTAATCCACCAAGAGATGAAGTTACCAACATTCTTAGAGTAGATCAACTCACTACTGATCAACTTCTTCACTTAGAAGCTGATGAAATTACAATGCAATATATCCTTTTGGGATTACCCAATCTGATACTTCGTAGTGTTGATGCTCAGAAGACTGCCAAAGCTATGTGGGAACACATTCATCTTCTAATGTAAGGCACTGAACTCAATCAAGAAGACATGGAATCAAAAATTTACTTAGCATATGAGAACTTCATAATTGAACCAAGGGAATCATTAGAGTCATACTATCATTGGTTCTTAGACATCATCAATGACTTGGACAAACACAACATCAATATGCCAAGGATTGCAATCAATACAAAGTTCCTCTGCTGCCTTGGTCCTGATTTGGAGAAGTATGTTACATTCATCCGTCAAACTAAGAATCTTCATCAAGAAACTTACGGATTGTTGTATGACTATTTGAAGCACCATCAAAAGGAAGTAGACAAAGACAGAATCATCCGTGGAGTCCCTGCTTCTCCAACTCTCCCGGATAATCAAACTCTTGCTTTGTATACTCAAGCATGTTATCCTCAATTTCCGAACTTGCCAACTGTTTTCACAAATCCTCCACAACCAACTGCTCAGATTACACCATATGATCCATTACAACAACAATCACAAGAAACTAAATTGGTTCCATACAACAACAACAATGATCGACACTCTACGATTGAATCAAATGAGCCTTCGATGCATTGAATCAAGGATTTGTAATGATTGCTAGAGCCTTCAAGAGATTTTCTAACAAATCCAACAATCTCATTCGTACCTCATCAAACACAAGAAATCAAGCTCTTGTTAACAATGGAAGAGTTGAGGTTCAGAATCGTGGAAATGGTCGTCAGATGGGTAGTGGTCAAGGATTTAATGTTAATGGAAGGAATAACATGGGTGCTCTACAACAACGGGTTCAAATGGTTGATCAGGGAAATGCTCAGACTGGGGTTAATGGTCTTCGATGCTACAACTGCAACGAGAAGGGTCATCTAGCTAATGCTTGCCCAAAGCCGAGAACAAGAGGTAGCGCTTATCACAAGGAGGCTTTGCTCTTGGCTCTCAAGGATGAAGCTAGTGGAACACTCACCAACAAGGAACAGAGCTTCATGGCTGATACAGATTCTGATGATGATGACATGGAGGACTTGCAAGCTAATGGAGCTGTGATGTTGTAGGATCGTTATTTTATTGTGTTGATGATTCGGGTGGTCTTGGATGATCAAAATACATGTTTGCCATAGTTAGAGAGTTAGTAGAGAAAGAGGGTGTTCTTGCTAGAGGTTTACACAAATGAAAGATTAGATTAAAATGAGAAGAAGCACCACCCCTTCCATGGATGGAAGGGGTATTTATAGTTACAGACATAACGACCTCCTATCGGCCTGTGGATCAGGGATACAGTGGGTAAAGACCCGTCCTTCCTCCACGGTGTTGCACTAAGCTATACTACGCTACAAACTAATAAATAAACTACTAAATAACGTAACTAACGACAAGTCTACTAGCTAACTTAAGCTAGATAACATTTGGGGTGACCGACTCTTCACTAAGGAATTTTCTAATTCCTAACAATCTCCCCCTAAGGGAGGTCACCCCATGTTTTACATTTTGAATCCTAGCATTCATTTCTTGACTTCGTTCTTGAGCTCGTAGACTTGAATTCTTCATTTCCGCAATCTTTGTGCTTTTATAGCGATTCTTCAAAGTCTTCATAGTTTTGTACTTTGAGTGGAGGTCTTTGAACTGATCCACATCTTGATGATCTTTGAGCTTTCTTTGAGATCATCAGCCACAGTAAATCTCTGGATCACCCTTTATAGTGTTGCCATCATGTGAAGTTGTGACTTTCGGACCGACATGCTCACACTTTTGAATCATGACATCTTTCCATTAGAGTAGCGGAAGCCTTCTTGGTTCATGATATTTGTCGGCCAGTAGCGAAGCATAGTATAAAAATATCGAACCGGGTTATGTAGATATGCATCAGTCATGATTTCTTCAATTAAGTGTGGTTCTTTGTGAACATGCGCTTTGGATTGACTCCTCAATTATCGATCATTGCAATCGTCGGGGTGTACCTCGCATACTACGTTAGCAATAAAGCGCACGAAAAGTGTCTTTGATCACTTTCGTTGAATTGAGGTACACGCCCACTGTTCTCGTTGATCAGATACAAGTACGCTCTGTGATCAGGTAGGATTCCTAAGAATCTCCTTGATGGGGTTTCGCGTTCTCAAACCGAACGTCTCAAAGAGGACAACACGGAGTGAGTGAACCACCGAATTGAGATTCACTGATTGATGAAAAATGATTTGAAAAACAATCGTGTATTGCTTGAAGAAAGAGTTTTGCAATACAACGAAGGTTTTATGAGAAAGATCAATTTTCAATCAAAAACACTTTTTGTATTTGAAAAGAATACACATTCGACGTGCTAGCGAAAAGAAGATTCGCACATCGAACGGTTTTTCCAAAAGTTTTTTTTTTTTTTTTTTCAATCAGAGATGCTTTTTATGTTTGAAAACATGAATACACATTCGACGTACTAGAGAAAAGAAGGTTTGCACATCGAATGGTTTTTCCAAAAGTATTCGTCAATTCCATTCCTGGACCAAGGTTGATTCACGAGTGAATCTCCCCATTGTTTCTATCCAGTTGTCACAAGTTTGATCTTTTGCAAGATCTCACATGTCACCCACCAAGAGCTTGTTTGATGTTGGCTCTAGAAGGATTTCCATCTTCATCGTGAATATTTTCATATCACTCGGATGTTCTGGCAATACCACAAGGATAATGCGTAGGACTCTTAATATATACTTACTTTCCACATTGTGTGAAACAGCAAGTCTTCATTAATTTAGTGTCCTAATGAGATATTGTGGATGATCTCTTGGCTCTAGACTCAATCGTGCACATTTGGTTCCTGTGTCGGAGACTAGGGAGAGGGTCTCCTTCTTCAATATCAACAATCTCTAAGAGAAATTCGATAGATAATGTCGGTTCCCCGTGAGAATGAAAAAAGCCCTTTTAAGAGGAACTTGAGTGGCTTGGGAAGTTTAGTGTAGTGCGTCACTGGGTCTATGACGTCTTGTCTTCAATACCGATGTTACCTTAGTAAACACCAGTAGCATATGTATTGAACCCGGTTACTGCCCTAAGGTTGAATTGATGGAGGGCTTATTTCTTTTCACCCTTTTTCACATTCAGTTCTTTTTCATTCTTCAACCCCTTCAGTGCTTACCGAGACTTCATTACTAGAACCTTGTTGGGTTTATTCCAGTTCTAGCTCTATCTCAGTCGGCACTCTTCCCAAATCTCACTTTTTCTCCTTTTTTCAATATACCTACGGACTCTACACTAACTAGTGGATTGTCCCTGGGTAGATCCCTCCGGTTCTGGCTGGATCGTGGGAACAAATACCTAACCTAACCATCCTTATAACACCATGCATAAAGTAAATTTGGTCGGTCTTTTGGTATTGTTCATTCCTTCTCGAAACCAATTGAAAAATCATTTGGAAAACCAATCAAGGTACTTGTGATACGAGATCAAAGCATTTTGTACCCTAATAGTTTTGATCATTTAGAAAACCTCCCCCTCAACATGTGCGTATGATTTAGAAATTGTTTAGCACAAGGAGGCAAGAGGACTTTGAAATATTTTCTTTGATCACAATTTTCATACGAAAAAGCCATTTGATTTTCTTGGTAAAATTCTCCCCCTCAATATGTGCATAGGATATTTTAAAACATTTTATCACATAGAGGCAAGAGTTCTTTTGAAGCACATCCACGATCACACAAACCATTAAGAAACCATTTAAAAACTCAATCAAGGTACTTTATAAATCACTTTAAAAAGCTTTCGTACCTCGATAGTTTATTTGCTCCCCCTCAATATGTGCTTCAGGATTCGAAAGCGTTTAGCACATATGAGCGAGCAGCGTGCACAATTAAATCAAAACGATCACCTTTTATCAAATTTCATTATTAAATCACAAATTCTCCCCTGATCAAAATATCAAACCCTTTGAGATTTTGGATCCCAAGTGATTTAATAAGGTTTATAAAACATGGGAGAAAATGTGCTTGATTTAAAAACTCATCTAGTTTTTGGATAAATGCTCCCCTTCAACATGTGCATTGTGTATACTGAAATCGTTTGGCACATGGAGGCAGGAGTGCCTATAAAGGACTAAAACCAATTCCATTAAAACAGATTTGAGATTTAAATCACGATCTCTCCCTTGATCAAAAATTTCAAACCTTTTGAGATTTGTGATCCCAATTGATTTAAATCATTTAAAAGAGTTTGGGGAAAGACGTGGCAAGATTTAATTTTTTAAAAATGACAGATAAGGACCAATTTAAGACATTAAAGATTGTTAGTGTCAGGTATGATAGTTTTTAAGAGATCTTTTAGTAAAATAAAACAATTTCACAATCAAACAAGAACAGAAAAAATTTCATTTTGAAAGACCTTGATTCCAAAGAAAAAATCATACCATGACATAACATTAAATCTTTAGATCACCACTTATATTGTACAAAGCGGAACTTCTGATGAAATATTGTTTGAAAATATTTTATTTTAAATCACACTCCCCCTCAATCCATGACAGTAGTCGATGATTAAGTGACTTAAGTTTTGATAAAATGAAGTCCGGTGATTTTCAAAATTTAGTCCAATATATTTTCAAAACAATATTTTTCCATTTTCAAAAACAATATTTTTCAAAGTTTCAGAAAAATGGTATCATCACGATTATCCTGCACAAAGATATGTTAGGTGGTTGAGAAGCTTATGTTGTTATTGTAGGGCTTGGAAGAAAAACCGTCTGGCGATGCGGTGAGACTTCTTCTTACGTTGCATTAGAATGCCAACCGAGGTCAATTAAGCTTCGTTTCTTCAATCACTTAGAAGAAAACCATCTGCTGATGCGGTGAGACCTCTTACGTTGCATATATGCCAACTCTCCATTGAAGTCCAATTAAGCTCCGTTTCTTCATTTGTCAACCCAAGATATAGTTACCCTTTCCTTTCTGCATCCAATCATCTTCATTTGTGGGATCCGGATCGGGAACATTCTTATTTCCATGATATCTGCATACGTTAGTGGACACAAACAGATATATGGTGGTCGACATCACCCAAACAGCAATCGACTAATAAAAGTCAATGTAACATATCAATCAGATCATATAAATGTATGGGAATAATGTGTACATCAAACTCTAATCATCTAATCCTAGCAATCATATCCTAGGCACCTAGTCCTTCAACATAGGTTAACATCATTTTTAATTAAGCATATTAGGATAATTAAGAAAGCCTGTTAGATGATATAGATTTGAAAACATTATCCCCCTCAATCAATAACTCATTTTATAAAAGATTTTAAAAGTGCTGAAGTCATTGATTGAGTTTCCAAATTTAATAAAAACTCTGAAACTGATTGTTGTTAAAGCAACTCATTTACCACCATTTTAGAAAACAACAAATATTTTTCTGAAGAATTTTTAGACGGAAAAACATTTGTGTAGGAACAGCAGTCCTTCGACATACTTTCCTTGTTTTGTTTTTAGGATAAGTGCATGAAATATTTGAAAATCATTTAAGCGTAGCACTTTCCTTCTTTGAAAAACGGGTGGCTATCGAAAATAATAGCAAGCCATCGTTTTAAGCGAGAGTTCTGTTACCTCAAAAATAAGCGCCATATTTTGAGACATGTTTTGAAAAGAATATTTACACCTCCTTTCGCTCAACTTCATCTATGGTCCCGTGCCATTATTGAATGACATTTCTAAGACCGTAGATGTTATCGATACCTGAAGACATGTCATGTGAAAACATATTTTTGGTATTTTTGAAATTTTCTGATTTTTATGGGTTTTTGAAGGTTTTATATTTTTCTATTTTCTTTTTGTTTTTTTTATATTTTTCTATTTTCTTTTTCGAATAAATATTTACAAGGATAGAATAGATGATATAGTTAAAGAGGATGATGATACGAGTACCGAGATAAGGATATCGAGCAGCACGTCGTAGAAGATAGAATTCATCATCTCTTAAACATCCACCACCAAAGCTTCCAAGGGCTCTTGAATTGAAGAAATAGAACCATCTGAAAGTGAGACTTTGGCGGCTTCCCCAAACCGAAAATCCTTTAGTGAAAGCGATTCGAAGCTCTATTTCAAGCTTGCCTTAGCCAGGTGCACAGAAAAGCACACCATTACCATAAATCCCGCTGCTCCATTTAAGACCGATAATCGAAAATCTCCGTTCGGGGTTATATCATCCATAAGAACAGCAACGTTTCATCCCACTCTTAAATAATCTTCTCAAATTTCTTTTCCTTTGATCAAGTCAAGCAATCCATTCCAAAAGGTGTCAAGAAACCACTTTCCCCAAGTAGTTGAATTGATGCAGTCAATCTCTTAGACTAGAGCTCACGAACCCGAATACACATACCCCAAGACAAAGAAACTTATACCATCAAAGTAGCAGATTAAGTCCAATAGCCAAAGAATAACCCTGATGTATACTTTTCTCTCCACGAAGAAAGTGTATGAAGCTCAAGAACCCAAAGTACCCGAATGCCCAAAGAGAGAATAACCGATAACATTGAAGAAGCAGGCCGAATCATTGATTATCTCTGCGGGTGACAATCTCTCTCGGATGTCAACAGGAATAAGTGATTATATCTCTGAATCACAGATTAAGCCCTCAGGTAAAACAGCTGAGCATCCCCAATGTACACAATCTCTATCCCCTGATGATTGTGATAAATCAAAATCACCACACACTAGTGTACCTCTTTTATCTTCAGAAACTTTATATTACATCACTTCCCCCACGTCGTTGGAATAATAACACAAAAAGCCTTGATGAGTAAAACCTTGAGTTTCTCTGCGGTCATGACAATTGTTTTACCGAGATATCTTCAATCACTTAGAAGAGTTAAGTTCATCAAGTTTACTCGCCATGAGTCAAACCTTGAGTTTCTCTGCGGTAATAACATTTGTCTTCCCGGGATATCTTCAATCACTTAGAAGAATTAAGTTCATCAAGTTTACTCGCTTTGTGTTTAAATGTATGTCTCCTTCCCCATTTCGGTTTTGATGATTGAATCGCGATACATAATAAGCCGTATACTAGAAATTTTAGAAGAACTCTTGAACTCTTGTGAGAATCAACTTGTGAAGACTCTCTCGACTATTTATATCAACCCTTACGTAGACAATTTGAAGTGACCATGAAGAAGAAAACCCGCTATACCATACTTGAAGAAGTTGAAGTCAACTTCCCCACATTTGTATCTTAAGCTTGCACCTAATGATGGAAGAAGCGATTGTAGAGAATTTATGCTTCAAGCAAATCTCTAAGTACTCACTACCCGAACAAAGTATGAGACATTAACACCTCTTGCGTTTATCCACACCGTCATATGCGTGTGACACTGAGTAAAACAAAGTAACTCCTAATAGTGATAGTTAACCAGGTCTTCAACCATCCACCTCATTCTAACGGTAACTAGATAAACCAAGTCTTCAACTCGAATTCTTAAGCAGAACAAGTTATCAAATAGAACACGCCTTTGTGAAAGTCAACTTCAATCTCAAATAAGTGATAAATGATTAACTCTGAAGTAATCACCTTGTGTCAAATGTCCAACAATAGTCAATATCAACGTCTCGAGTAGTCCTTTGCTAAAGAATATGAGCGCGTCTAATTGGGAATTGGTCCGACTATAACTTTCTCCCAATTAGTGCTCTCCCTAAGCCAGACAATCACATTTTGATAAATGCCCAATTAAGAAGAAGTCTTTTAGATGGTTAAATGCAACTCGTCTTTTAGTCTTCTAACATGTAGCGAAAATGTAGAATGCATCTGTAGACTCCGACCTTCTTCAAGATTGTGCGTTGGGAATAGATAGTTAACATCTTCAACTCACCAAAACAAGAACATCACCAAAAAGCATCCCAATCAACTTACATCTTGCAAATCCTCTTAACTAAAATCCCTCCCAATCAAACAAGAACATAAAGATGTTCATCAAGGAAATCAAAGAATCGTGCCATAATGAACACATAAGATGGTAACATTAAACAAACAATCACATCAAACAAGAAATGATAGGTTGTTCGAATCATCATGTTGATGTGCACGCGAAGCATTAACCGAAGCACTTTGTCAATAAACTATCAACTTGTGAAGATGTCAA
>OU343216.1:6770678-6826426 GCA_910596185.1 Chrysanthemum makinoi | reverse complement strand
TGCTTGGTGAACAGATACTTGAGCGCTGAATGATCGGTAAAATGACTGTTTTTGAGAGCACGAGGTAGGATCGGAATTTGTCGAATCGGGAAAACGACGGCCAGATAATTCTTTTTCGGTGACGGTATAATTTTGCTGAGCACTATTTAGTGTCTTGCTAGCAAAATATATAGGCCGGAAGTGTTTTCCTTCGCGTTTTCCTAAGACGGCTCCAACAGCAAAATCGCTTGCGTCGCACATAAGTTCGAAGGGTAGTGACCAATTAGGTGAAACCATGATTGGAGCACTAGTAAGTTGAGATTTCAGTGTTTCAAAAGCTTTTATGCAATCAACATTGAAGTTAAATATAGATTCTTTCTCAAGAAGTTTTGTCATTGGACGAGATATTTTGGAAAATCTTTGATGAATCGGCGGTAAAAACCAGCATGTCCTAAAAAACTTCTAACGGCTTTGACGTTAGTTGGTGGTGGAAGTTTTGAGATGACATCGACCTTTTACTTGTCTACTTCCATTCTGCCTTTGGATATTTTGTGGCCAAGCAGAATTCCTTCGGTTACCATGAAGTGGCATTTTTCCCAGTTAAGGACAAGATGTGCAGCTTCGTATCTTTCGAGCATTTTATCGAGATTAGAAAGACAAGCTTCAAATGAGTCTCCAAAGACTGAAAAGTCATCCATGAAAACTTCCATGGAGGTTTCTAGCATGTCTTGGAATATGGCGATCATACACCTTTGAAAAGTCGTAGGTGCATTGCAAAGACCAAAAGGCATACGCCGATATGCGTAGGTTCCAAAAGGACAAGTGAAAGTGGTCTTTTCTTGATCGTTAGGATCGATGGGAATTTGGAAATATCCCGAAAATCCATCGAGGAAACAAAATAATTTATTTCCTGCCAATCTTTCAAGCAATTGATCCATAAACGGGAGCGGAAAGTGATCTTTTCTTGTGGCTTTGTTTAACTTACGATAGTCAATACAAATGCGCCGCCCGACGGTTCTAGTTGGAACTAGTTCATTTCGTTCATTAGTCACAACCGTCATTCCTCTTTTCTTGGGAACACAGTGAACAGGGCTTACCCAAGGGCTATCCTCAATTGGGCAAATGATTCCAGCATCGAAAAGTTTTATGGTTTCCTTTTTAACAACTTCTTTCATGTTGGGATTGAGTCGACGTTGACGTTCTACCACAGGTTTAATCCCTTTTTCAAAATTGATTTTTGTTGAAAGTGGGACTAATTCACGGGATGTGGATGTTTGTTGTTGGTTTTTGAGGGCAAACTAAACTTTCTTTCTCAATATTCTTGAGCAATGAAGATATGACTCTTTGGAAGAAGAGATTTTTCCTCCAAATAAGCATATTTAAAATGATGAGGGAGGTTTGAGTTGAGAGATAGTGGTGGTTCTTGATAGAGGATTTAATTAAGCATCTAGTCATTGAAAGTTATTTCTTCAAAATTTTCTTCCTCCTTCCTCTATTTCTTCTTCTTGAGTTATCTCCTTGAATTCTACTTGAAAATCATCAAACTCTTTATCAAAGTCTGTTTCATTGATCTTTGATGTAGTCATGAATGGATCGGATTAGTTAAGTAATCGTCAATTCTTCTTGATGACTTCATCAATATGATCGATGTTAAAACAAGTGTCATCAGGAATGTGGGTAGCGCTTTTCGATGAGTGATTGAGATCTTCCCCGACTCAAGGTTGAGTTCTTTTCCTTTCACTTTGATGATGCATGGCGATGTTGGAAAGGTCTTCCTAGAATGAGTGGAACTTTACTATCTTCTTCCATTTCCAAGATCACAAAGTCCACGGGAAAAATGAATTTACCGACTTGAACAAGCATATTCTCGGCGATTCCCATAGGATATTGGTAGGAATGATTTGCCAATCGAATGCTCATTTTGTTGGTTGGTTTGTTGTTGTACAACTTGGAATAGACGAATAAGGCATCAAATTGATACTTTCATGAGATCGGCCAAAGCATCACATTTTACATTATTCCCGAAAGTACATGGAATAAGAAAGCTCCCAGGATCTCAGAGCTTTGGTGGGATCTTGTTTTGGACAATAGCTGAGCATTCTTAGTTAAGAAAAGCTGCTGATATTTGCTCAAGCTTGCTTTTGTTATTAAGAAGTTCTTTCAAAATTTCCGTAATTGGGCATTAGGCTATAACATCAGCAGTGGAACATTGAGTCTAACATCTTTGATTATTTCAATAAACTTCTTATAAAGCTCTTCCATCTTTTCTTTCTTTAGGCTTTGAGGATAAGAAATTTTGGTGTATCATATATGGGATGGAATGTTTTTCTTTTTGGTGGTTTGAGTTGTGTTTGGTTCCTCGGTTTCATCGTCACTATCAATGGTGGCAGGGTGGGATTAGGTGGTGGATGCGTCACGAGACCACTTCTTGTGAAAACGACATTGATATGCTCATTTCTTGTTTGTGGTGGGCCGGTCACGTTTTATCATTTAATGGTTTGGGTTGGATTGGGTGTTACTTGGCAACGGATGGTCTAGAGGAATGTTGGTGAAGATGCATAAACTTGTTTTCAAGATCTTGGATAGATGCTTGATGATTTTTATGTCCTTGCTCAACTTTGGCTTTGAGATTGAAAAATTAATTTTTGATAAAATCATTTGAAGATTTTTAGTAACCGCGAATTCTCTCAGTGGTTAGGTTTCTTCCATCTTTGTGGGATTTTGTGGTGGTGGATCGTCGGTTCGTGGTTGAGAATCAGGTTGTCATCCTTGAGTGATGAATCCAATTGAATTTTGACGTAATAATTACTACGATATCCTCTCCGCGGTATCCTCCTTGGCGTAACTTATTCTCATTCCAGTCCACCGGTTTATCGTCGCTTTCGGACGATGGATGATTTCCTCCACAATTGTTACATCCGTCGCATTTCCTTCATTTCATCTTTGATATCTTTGTATTGCGAGTGATTTTTGAGTTACGCTTCCATCTTCTCCATGAGTTTTGAAGCATCGGTGTTTTTGACAAAAGCAAGCGGTTTTGAGGAGGTTTGGTTTTGGAATCTTTTGACCAATCAAGTTTGAGAAGTACTTTCGATCTTGAGCAATTGATGTGCATCGTTGGGAGTCTTATAGAGAAAAATTCCTCCAACATCAAGGATGCCTTGAGATATTTCATCTAGTCCATGGTAAAAGATTTGGATAATGGTTCCTTTTGATAGTCCATGTCCATGACAACTACGAAGCAAATCTTTCATTCGAAGCCAAGCTTCGACTAGTGATTCGTTTGGGTTTTGGTTGAAAGCCGAATTTCTCCATTAATCGATCAAACATGGCGGTGGAAAGAATCGGCTTACAAAAGCTTGCCTCATCTCCTCCCAAGTATTGATGATTCCTGGGTTAATTCATTGTACCATACTTTAGCATCTCCGGCGAGTGATGATGGGAAAAGTTTGAGTTTGATGGCATTGACATAGGTGTCGCCATAACGGAACATGCCACAAATTTTGATGAATTTGGCAATACGCTTATGCGGATCGCGCCGCGACCATCATTGACGGTCTTTAATCATAGAAGGTGATGTCCTTCGCGGTGAAGTTGTCACCAAGATTGATAGCAACAATAGCACTTCCGGGAGTTGGTTCTATGGCTCGGTTGGTTCCCGCATGTGTTGATCGTCGCCATGGGAAAAGGTAAATTGGTGAAAGGGTTGTAAACAACTTTGGCTTCTATGAGGTTATCAAATGGTAGGTTTGGTACTCTTAGTACACGATTTTCCAATGGTATGAAAAGTGTTCTTCTTCTTCTTCGAATCAAGCGTTGGGGGTTGGTAGAGGTGTAATTGGTTATTCTGCTTCTCGAGTGTTCATACAACATCCTAGAGAATCCAGGCAATATCTAAACACACGGACAAACAACGAAAACATGGGTCCGGTAATCGGATGCTTCGTGGGTTGCAACCAATCGGTTAGACGGTGAGTAAAGGGGTAAAAATCGTAAAGGCGCGATTCGGTTGAGGTACAAGCTGGATCCGGTTAAGGTTTCGAGAAAAATTTTGGGTGAATCGAATGAGGAAATTCAAAACTTGTTGAAACACAATCAAATCCCCGGCGAGCGGTGCCAAAACTTGATGTGTTCGGTTGGAGCAAGTTTTAAATTTATAAAAGGTGAATTACCAATTTTACCGATAACACATCTGAACAAGTATACTCGATAAAAGTTATAGCAAGATTATGAAGGTAAGTCGGGATCGATTCAGCGGGGATTTGAGTGAATCTAAACACAAGTTTGAATTGAGTCTATCAAAACATATAATAAAGCAAATAGATATAATGAAATTTAGATGATTAAAAACTACACTTGCTTAAACTAGTTTCATATCATAGATTAATGTGATTGTGTTAACCACTTAACATGTTGGTTGTGATAATTAGTGGAAAACTAATCTATTGTTCTTACAAGTTTAACCTTCGTCAAGATTTTAGTTCATAAAAACAAGCATTAAGTTTAACCAATCAATTCAACATCAATTCAAGTTTCATAAGTCTACATACATAAACTTAAACACAAAAACATCAACTTGTTCATCAAATTGCTTAAGAAATGGTCAATACAAAAGGTAACCGATCATAGACAAAAGACTACAATTGATTCTCAACAACTAATCTTGCGACCATTTAGATGTTTCCAACCAATCCAATTTGATAATCAAAAAGCGTTTCTATTACAATCACACCTTAGTTCCTTTGTATAATCAAGAATAATGGGTAAAAACAATCATCCATAGACAAAATGATTATGACTAGTTGAATAACAATAAGTTCTTTCGACCTCAACGATTACTATCAACTAGCCAAACTTGATTAACAAATGTCACTATGAAACTTTAGCACAATTGGATCTTAGAATCAACTTGAAATTGAATTAAAACATGTTAACACAATCACTAACTAATCATATGATAAGCAACATCATTTAAGCAAGTGTATAAAGAAACTAGCCACTCATAGCAAACATGAACATAAACTCAGAACTTTGAACATTAGAAAACATGATTGAAAGTCTTACAATGCTTGGAATAAGATTACAAATGGTGTAGTAATGATTCTCAAAGTATTGGGGTAGACTTCTTGGTGGTTTGGCCTCCAAATGTGGAACTTCTGGATCTCCAAACTTCTCTAGACTTCTAAGGACGAATTTTGAGAGCTTAAGGCTTTGTTTGATGAGTAGAGAGATTTGTATTTGAGGTGTGTCCCATATGCTCACAATTAGCCTCTATTTATACTAGTTCCAAGGCCTAGGGTATTAATTGCTGAACTTGGCCTCCAAGGAGTAAGGAAGGGACTAGAATACACCAAGAGAAGGTCCTAGAATCATTTGGATGCAAAGGGGAAGCTTAGTGATGAAGATTTGGCAGCTGCAGCTTCTCCAACGGATCGGTCATCGACCAACCGATCGGTTGGTCTTCTAAAAAAGCTGTCCAACCGATCGGTTGCGAGGGTTCGACCGATCGGTTGGTGATGGTTATCTTGTTGTTTTCGGCCGTTTTCCAAGCTGATCCCGTTCAGTTGTGAACCGATCGGTTGGATCTCTGATACGGAATCTGACTTGATCTCTCTTCACTTTGTCTTGTAGAACTTGGTTCTTCAATCACTATGGTCATCAAAGGTCCTTGAGATCTGATTTAGACTTCGGCCGGAAATCTTCGTTTCTTTGAACATTTCTTTATTTTCCATTCGTTTCCCTGCATTTGGTTATAAACACTAGACAAACATCTTTTGATGCGTTTAAGCACTATAATCTCGCAAATATAACCAAATAACATATATAAAAACACACATAACGCTACTAAAAACATGCATAATCTGAGCGTTATCAAGGACTGAGTCAAGGGTTCTGGGGTGAAGCTATGTTAACAGCTTGCTATTTATTAAATAGGATTCCCAACAAAAAGGAACAAGGTTACCCCTTATGAACTCTGGACCAAAGGAAACCCGACTGAACTATCTCGGGTTTGAGGTTGTAGGTTGTTGTAAGACTCCCGATCCAAAGCTGAAAACTTTGGGTAAAGAGGCATTGATTGCATATTTGTTGGATATCTTGAGCATTCCAAGGCTTTTAGGTTCTATGTTATTGAACCTAATGAATATGTTTCAATTAACTCCATAATTGAATCAAGGGATGCAAACTTTGATGAGAATAGATTCTCATCAGTTCCTAGACCAAGTCAGAGGATTCCTAATGCAACTCATGACATTGGTGTATCAGAGGTGAAAACTTTGGGTAAAAGAGGCATTGATTGCATCTTTGTTGGATATGCTGAGCATTCCAAGGCTTTTAGGTTCTATGTTATTGAACCTAATGAATATGTTTCAATTAACTCCATAATTGAATCAAGGGATGCAAACTTTGATGAGAATAGATTCTCATCAGTTCCTAGACCAAGTCAGAGGATTCTTAATGGAACTCATGACATTGGTGTATCAGAGGTCCCTGATGAAGAGCCATCAGTGGTCCCTGATAAGGTTGTGGTTCAACAACTTTGAACCTATGCTCAGAAAGAGCAAAAAGGTCAGGAATCCAAAGTCATTTGGACCTGAGTTTCAATTATATTTAATTGAAAGAACAAGGGATGAGGTTTCTGACCAATACTCCTATTGCTTCATTGTTGAGGATGATCCCAAGACATTTGAAGAAGCAATGAAGTCCCAGGATATTGCACTACAACAAAAGTGGCTTTTTAGGACCCTTTGTGTGGGACGGTATGATAATGGAGTCCTAAAAAACTGTTTAATAGGACATATGAGCGTTTAGGGTCCTTTTTAAATATTTGCTACTTAGGCGATGTCCTAAAAAGGTATATAATAGGATGGTTGATGATTTGGGGTCCTATTATCATATAACTTAATATGACACTTAAAATATGGATCCTAATAAATTACCTTTATAAGGCGTTTATTCATTATGGTTGTATTATAATAAACCATAATAGGACACTTGAGTTTTTAGTCATAAGACATCAGGTTAGTTAAAGCGGCTTATTCACAAAAGTTTTATTATAGCAAAATTTAATAGGGCCTGTGTGCTTCATCGGGTTTTAAATTTGTAAACAAAAATTACCGGTTAACTAGGAACACATTCGGGCAAGTATACCCTAGTCAAGTTGTAGTATAGTATAAGGTAAATCAAGGTCATCCCAAGAGACTTGGTTGCACTACAAGTGTCGTTTGTTTGTTTAAGCAAGTAACAAGTAACAAGTTGATGGTTATGATTGTCACGGATCAAACCAACAAGAAAAGCATTATAAGAACAAGTAACAAGTTGATGGTTATGATTGTCACATATCAAACCAACAAGAAAAGAAATATAAGAACAAGCAAGTATCAAAAGATTCATCATTATTCCAATCAAACACCAAATCTCAATAATCATATCAATAACAAACATCTTTAAATAGAAAAGTAACAAGGTTTACCCAAAGTATGAATTACAATAGGTAAAGATGAAGGATTATAGCACTCCTTCAAGCCTCCAATCAACTACAATAGTTCTACCAAGCCGGAAAATGATGTCCAAACGCCTTTAACAACCCTTGAGCACACTACCGCGAATTTGGCGAGGTTTGTGGTCTTTTAGGAAGATAAGTTGGTGGATAAGTGGTCAAATTCGTCCTTAAGGGTGGAGGCTTGAATTTCACACAAGTTGGGATAGGATAGTTGGTGGAAATTCGTCCTTAAGGGTGGAGGCTTGAATTTCACACCTTTGGTGAAGATTTTGAGAGTGGTTGTGTTCTCTAGGTGGAAATTAGGTCGGGGTGGAGGCTTGAATTTCACACCTTTGTGAAAAGGTAAGTTGAGAGAGGGATGTTGTTTTAGGTGGAAATTCGTCCTTAAAGGTGGAGGCTTGAATTTCACACCTAGAGATGGAGTGGTGGATGAAAGGGATGAGAAAGATGGAGAAGGGATGATGAAATGAGGTGCCAAATGGGTTCTGTTTATACTACTACCAAGGCCTAGGGTATTCAATGCATTTCTTGGAGGCCAAGGAGCTTGGAAGGGACTAGAAACCATGTAGGAAGGGACTAGAATCGTTTGGAACAAGTTTGGGATCTTATTGATGGAAAAATGGCTGAAAGCAGGACCTCCAACGGATCGGTTGGGCTCCAACCGAATCGGTTGGTCTCTTGTGCTCTCAGCCGGATCGGTTGCGGGGCTCGACCGATCGGTTGGAGCAAAATCACAAACATTCATAAACTGCAAAGTTGTAGATCTTTCTCTTAGCTTTCTGTGGCAAGCGGGGGTCAAGCGGAGTCGTATGCAAAAGTTATGGCCAAAATGGTGCAGGTGTGTCGGGAACAACGAGTCTTCCAATATGTCTTCGTTTTAGCTTCTTTTCTTCATTTCTTTCTCGGTTTCCTTCTTGAACTTTATTCTTGAGTCTTTGGACCACTAACTTGATGACTTTATCTTCTCGAATATACTCCGAAAGTCTTTCTTTTGTCGGGAATTCTTCGTACATGGAGAAATCTTCGTATTTTACTTCTTTTCCGCATTTTTCTCCACTTTCCTGTACTTGGCTACAAATGAACTAGCAAACGCACTTTTATACGATTAAGCATTAAAAGCATATGATTATAACCAAATAACACACATAAAAGCACGTATAACGCTACTAAAAACATGCACAATTTGAGCGTTATCAAATTCCCACACTTAAACTTTGCTTGCCCTCAAGCAAATCTAAGAAAAGAAAAATGAAAGACAAACCTAAATGACAAAACAAAAAGAAAAATTAAAATATTTTTGGGTTTTTTTTTTTTTTTTTTTTTTTTTTTTTTTAAATAACAAACATAAAAAAATAAGCGAAAAATGAGCGCAAACTCCCCCACACTTAAGGTTTTGCTTGCCCTCAAGTAAATCTAGAAATCAAGAAAAATAAATCCCACATGGTGCATAAGAATGATTAGAAAAATGCGATGCAAATCTACCAAGTACAAGTACAAGATATGATTCATCGTTTTAAGCTTTTAGAGGTGAAAATCGAGATGTTTGACAATACCCCATGGATTCTCTCGCTTGATAACATGGCTAAGCACCTCACGAAAAAAAACGGATGTATAATTCACTCAACACTCATTTTATTTAGTGATGGATAGTATTAAGGAATAGTACACTCATATTGCTCAGTCATGTTCTAAATATTACCATAGGCTTGTACAAGAAACAAAACTCCACCGGCGTGGTAAGCACCAAATGTAAACATCTAAAGAGGGCTTTTATTGGGTTGAAATGATAGGCTTGAGGTGATTAAAGGCTATGGATAAGGCATGGGGTTATTATATGAAATTGGTGTTAAAGAAAAATAAAAGTCAAGTCTAATACCCATGTTGCTAGTCACGAACAATCCGCAAACCCGAAAATGATTATAGTTACTAACTTCTCTTCTTCACATATCGAACAAAATATATATATATCACGTCTTAGCACATTGGCTAATCTATATCTCAAACATACTTCATCTTTGTCATCACATATCTTTTTTTTTTCTTTTCTTTTTTTTTTTCAACACTTCTTCTTCATACATCACATCTCCCCCACACTTCGTATAAGCATCACCACAAAAATACAAATAAGAATGTGCACTCTTCGTCTTTGTCGGAATGGTACACACGAATGGCAAAGTGCGGCTAACTCATAATCATCAAAAATAATCCAATCATACCAAACAACTAGCAACCAACCATTTAGACATTGACAAGGGGTAGGCTAAGGTTTAAAGTGTAAAATATTTTGTATTTTTTGGATGTAACAAAAAGAAAGGGATGGCTCGGAGGGTGTAACTAAGGGTATCTAGCGCTAAAGATGAACGCTAACAAATGGGTCCATATGGGTGGTTAACTAACCGATGTGGTAAGCTAATATATTATTAGATGTAAACGGAAGGCCATTTGGGTTTTATTCCTAAGGTTGCCTCTTTTTTCACCACGAATACACTTATATCACACGAATGTGATCTTCTTGCGGTGATCAGTAATGATTTGCAAGTACAAGTTCTAGAATAAATAAAATCACCGGCTCACTCATAGCAAAAGATTTAAGCATAAAAGATGTATGCTAATAAGAAATAGGCTCAAATCCTCACAATTTAGTGGAAGGGCTATAATATGTGCTAGCAAATGTCATCGATCCCAGAATGGATTGCAATATTAATAGGGACACATCTCAAGTTTTTCAAAATACTGATTTCACCTGGGTTGATCCAATTATTCTAATATATTATCCTATAAGCGTGAAAACAACTAGATCATAAGGCAAACAAGTTAACAAAATTTAAAAATTAGCCCAAACATTTGAAATTTAAAAACTAGTTTTGCTTTCTCAATAATATTTCCCCCCCACACTTAAGTTAAGCACACAAAAGAAAAATAACTTAAATCTAGTTACGACTCTTTTTTTTATTTTTCTTCTTTTTTTTTTTTCTTTTTTTTTTTTTTAATTTTTTAATTTTTTTAATTTTAATTTAAAAACAAAATGACTTATTCTTGTCCCACGAGTTCTCGGTAGCTCCATTGAAGCACAAAGAAGCGAGAAGCGGTCGGGTAGAAGCATATTAAAAACCAAACTTCTTTAGGGAATCAGGGAGACCCGCCTTATACCTCTCACACAGTTTGTTTACAATGGGTGAGCCTTACTTTCGAGGGACTTGAAAAAAGTCAATTTATTAAAATAATTTACTAAAAAAACAAACAAAGGAAAAAAATAATAAAGAAACAAAATAAAGCAAAATAAATGAATTGTGAAAACTTCAAAGCATGTAAGATAGGGAAAAATGATATTATAAGTCTAAGATAAATGAAACCTCCTGGGCTAAACATCATGATCGAACTCCATATGATAAGGTGCTAAGCAAACGCTAGCATAAGGGTATGAGATCAATCGATTCCTCAACCAAACAAACATGTCCAATCCCAAGTATAACGTCACCAACAATCCAATCAATCCTTCCTTCAAGAGCTTATTAAATCTGCAAAAATAAACTAAACTACAAAAAATGCGTAAAATTCTAAAACTCACTTTTTCGTAGGAATCACGGTTGCATTTAGCGTATGCAACAAAGCCTAAACCCCTCGGTGCCCTCGAGTGGACGAGTTATAGTCTCGTGAGGGTTTCCAGTGAACATACCCACAAAGTTCAAAACACTTTTATTTTAAAACACATGTACTTATTTATTCACAATGTACCAAATTAACAAAATTTAAAATGCAATAACGAATAAAAGAAATGTTACTCTTGCAAAAACAAAAAGATATTTAAACTTATTTAATCTAAACACAAACACACAAAAACAAAAAATTGAAAACTGATTTTTTTTTTTTTTCGCCAGATTAGTCCAACCGATCCGTACGGAGTGACTGATCGGGTTGGAATGAACCGCTGTGACCAATCCTTCCAACCGAACCCGGTTCACGGGTTGCGACCGATCGGTTAGAGGAGTTTTCTAATTTTTTTTTGATCATACGAACTCACAACCGGATCCGAGTTACGGGTAGTGACCGATAGGTTGTAGTGGTTTTATTAAGTCGAGGCTTCCAACGATCCGGTTGGAGTGCCAACCGATTCGGTTAGAGTGATCTGGGTGGTTTTGGTGGGTTTTTTTCGCAAACATTTTTCAAGCAACTTAGAAAGCAATCATTGAAATGAGCATTTTAGAACACATGAAACGAAATCCCAACATCAAAAACTTGATTTTGATGCAAAGATCATTTGAGCAATTTTGAAAAATGAGAGATTTTAAGAAAAAGACAAGCATTCAAGCAAACATCATGAGCAAACAAGGAATCAATTCAAGGAAACATTATGAGCAAACATCAAGAGCAATCAATTTCAACAAGCAAACAAACACAAGAATACAAGCAAGAAGTCCCGTGGCCAAAAACTTGATGTGCTTCGCATCGGGGTTTTAAATTTGTAAACAAAATTAGGTTAACTAGGAACACATTCCGGCAAGTATACCCTAGTCAAGTTGTAGTATAGTATAAGGTAAATCAAGGTCATCCCAAGAGACTTGGTTGCACTACAAGTGTCGTTTGTTTGTTTAAGCAAGTAACAAGTAACAAGTTGATGGTTATGATTGTCACGGATCAAACCAACAAGAAAAGCATTATAAGAACAAGTAACAAGTTGATGGTTATGATTGTCACATATCAAACCAACAAAAAAAGCAATATAAGAACAAGCAAGTATCAAAAGATTCATCATTATTCCAATCAAACACCAAATCTCAATAATCATATCAATAACAAACATCTTTAAATAGAAAAGTAACAAGGTTTACCCAAAGTATGAATTACAATAGGCAAAGATGAAGGATTATAGCACTCCTTCAAGCCTCCAATCAACTACAATAGTTCTACCAAGCCGGGAAATGATGTCCAAACGCCGACAACCCTTGAGGCACACTACAGAATTTGGGAGGTTTGTGGTCTTTTAGGGAAGATAAGTTGGTGGATAAGTGGTCGAAATTCGTCCTTAAGGGTGGAGGCTTGAATTTCACACAAGTTGGGATAGGATAGTTGGTGGAAACTCGTCCTTAAGGGTGGAGGCTTGAATTTCACACCTTTGGTGAAGATTTTGAGAGTGGGTGTGTTCTCTAGGTGGAAATTCGTCCTTAAGGGTGGAGGCTTGAATTTCACACCTTTGGTGAAGGTAAGTTGAGAGAGGGATGTTGTTTTAGGTGGAAATTCGTCCTTAAGGGTGGAGGCTTGAATTTCACACCTAGAGATGGAGTGGTGGATGAAAGGGATGAGAAAGATGGAGAAGGGATGATGAAATGAGGTGCCAAATGGGTTCTATTTATACTACTACCAAGGCCTAGGGTATTCAATGCATTTCTTGGAGGCCAAGGAGCTTGGAAGGGACTAGAAACCATGTAGGAAGGGACTAAAATCGTTTGGAACAAGTTTGGGATCTTAGTGATGGAAAAATGGCTGAAACAGGACCTCCAACCGGATCCGGTTGGGCTCCAACCGAATCGGTTGGTCTCTTGACTGCTCTCCAGCCGGATCCGGTTGCGGGGCTCGACCGATCGGTTGGAGCAAAATCACAAAAATTCATAAACTGCAAAGTTGTAGATCTTTCTCTTAGATTTCTGTGGCCTTGAACCGGGGGTCAAACGGAGTCCGTATGCAAAAGTTATGGCCAAAATGGTGTAGGTGTGTCGGGAACAACGAGTCTTCCAATATGTCTTCGTTTTAGCTTCTTTTCTTCATTTCTTTCTCGTTTTCCTTCTTGAACTTTATTCTTGAGTCTTTGGACCACTAACTTGATGACTTTATCTTCTCGAATATACTCCACAAGACTTTCTTTTGTCGGGGAATTCTTACGTACATGGAGAAATCTTAGTATTTTACTTCTTTTTCAGCATTTTCTCCACTTTCTTGTACTTGGCTACAAATGAACTAGCAAACGCACTTTTGTACGATTAAGCATTAAAAGCATATGATTATAACCAAATAACACACATAAAAGCACAGATAACGCTACTAAAAACATGCACAATTTGAGCGTTATCAAGGACCTTTGACACGTGGGTATTATAACGTTAACCTTTATAGGACGCTTATGTACAATGGTTTTATAACATCATTTTTTTAAAACGATTATTTGCAAAAGTTTTATTATAACAAAACTTAATAGGACCCTTAAAGGATGCATATTAATTATGGTTTTATTACAATACACCATAATAGGACACTTGATATATAAGTCATAAAACATTAATTATTTAAAACGCTTATTCGCAAACATATTATTAAAACATAACTTAATATGACAGTTGACACTTGGGTCCCATAGATTGATACACCATCATAAGACACTTGATATTTGAGTCATAAAACATCGGTTTTATGGAACACTTATTCGCAAACGTTTTTTATAAGAAAAGTGAATAGGACCCTTGACAATAGCGTCTTATAACGTTAACCTTTATAGAACGCTTATTCATAATGGTTTGTTTATGATACACCACAATATGGCACATCTTTTTAGAGTCATAAAACATCCGCTTTTTATAACGCTTATTCAGGTTTTATAGAACGCTTAATTGCAAAAGTTTTATTTGAAAAAATTAAAGGACCCTTGACAAGCGTGTCTTTTAACATTAACCTTTATAGTACGCTTATTTGTTGTGGTTTTATTATCCTACGCCATAAAAGAACACTCCTTTATTTGAGTCATAAAACATCAGGTTTTTAGAACGCTTATTTACAAAAGTTTTATTTAAACATTAGTTAGTATGACACTTGATACTTGGGTATCAAAACTTGATACACCATAATAGGACACTTGTTATCTGTCTTTGTATTTTTATATGTCTCAATCATATCTTTTGGAAGTTATGTATGGGTTATCTGTCTTTGTATTGTCCTTATCTGTTGGGAATTATCTTAAGTAGGTATTTAAGCACCGAATATTCTGCGGAAGTAGAAGCGAATCTGCTGAAGAAGAGAATTTGCTGAAGAAGAGATTCTGCCGAAGGAATCTGCTCAAGATCTGTCAAGATGCGTGTGTATTCAACAAGTGGTATCGAGCCTTGGGAAAGTCTCTACGATCTATGAGAACCATATTTTCCTCACCCCATACAACCAAAACACATTCACCATGCCTGAGGCTGATGATGAATCAAAAGTCACCAACAACAACATCAAAAACACCACCTCTATGCAGCAACTTAGTCTTTCCAATAGTAATGGGAAGTTTCCTTATCTGAAAAAGGAAGAGTATGATCTGGACTATGAAAATGCAGAACTGGATCTCCAATATTGATTGGAATCTTTGGGAGATTGTGAAGAAAGGAAACAGTCTGAAGAAGACTATCCAGATCTTGATGGTAAGTTTACCATTGCTCCTCCCAAAACTGCTGAAGAGATTTTAGCTGTGCAAAGAGAGCACAAAGTGAGAACCATCCTTCTTCAAGCTATTTCTGAAGATCACTTGGGTGATTTTCACCACATGGATGATGCAAAGGACATATGGATGGCTCTTAAAGCAAGGTTCGGTGGCAATGAAGAGTCCAGGAGAATGAGGAAGTCCATGCTGAGACAACACTTCCAAGAGTTCAATATATCTGAAGAAGAAGGTATCCACAAGGGATACGACAGGTTTCACAACTTGCTAATAATTCTTTAGTTTGTTTGTCTATGTTCTGTTTTTGTGTATATTTGTGTTTGTGTTGCAGTTTATCTATTTCAAGTGCAGTTTGTCTATTCCATGTTCAAGTCCAAGATTCATCAAGTGTGATTCTTTTATAAATGGTCAAGTAAGCTTTGAAGCTTGTTTCTACTGAAACTAAAGTGCTGAAGTAAACAAGTTGATTCTATTGAAGTAAGAGTACATAGAGAAGAAATTGAAGTCAAATTGTTCATTCATTCATTCAAGAAACAATTTACAGCTTACATCTTACAAAATTCAATCAACTTGAAATGCAACTACAAGAACAGAGCTATACATAATCCTAATCTAGTTCATATCATCCATTCCAACATCTAACATTGGATATGCATGATCGCTCACATCTTTCACACTAGATGTTGGATATGCGTTTGTGAAAACTTGCATAACCACCCATTTCTTCTATCTCGATGGGTGGATATGCATGACCACTAGGACGAGGAAGCTAAGGATCAAAATGGGAAGGATGGATTGATGAAAATAATGATGATGAAGAAAAATAAAGTGTCCTTTATGCTTCATCTGCTAATTTCACCAAAAAGCAATCCATTCACCTTCCTTTTGCTCTTCCTCTATACGATGTGTGAAGATGCACCAAAACATGGCGCAGGTAGAGCAAGCACCACCTCCCTTTCGGCACGAGGCCTTTGTTGCGGTTGAGGTGCTGGAGGTTGGGAGTATGAAGGTATCTCAGTAGTGGGTTCCTCTGAGTCATCAGGAGACTCACTTGGATCCACTACACCATCATCTTCAGAAAAAGAGAGAAATGGGGATGTCAAAGGGCGAGGTCAGTGGATATGACCAAACTGGAGGAAATCAATGGATGATGAGGATGATGGAGAAGAGGTTGGATTTACAACCTCTGGTGAAGTATTCATGGTTAATTTTGGTTGATTGGGTGTATGATGAATCTAGGGTTTGTGATGGTAATTTGGGGTAAAAGTATGTAAGAGAAGTATGCATTGGGATGATTTTATAGACGGGTTCGAGGTTTAATGTAAATTAATGCGAGTTAGTTGGCGATAATTCTAGAATCTTACCGAAGATATCCTAGTCTTGGGTTGGTTTCTACTGAATTGTATAACTTCAGCAGATTGAGTATCTGTTTCTATTGAAGAGTTAAATTGTCTATGGTCAAAGTAGATGTACACGTAAGTGTAGTCAAACAATACAGTGCCAATACTTTTGACTATTTTTGCACAAACCTCTACCAAACCATCACTCTCATTTTTCACTTCAAACAAAACCCTTCCCTCTTCTCCTACACCCAAAACCCTCATTTACGAGAAACATAACCCTAAAATATCAATTCATCAAATGGCTCTTCAATTCAAGAAGGATCACAACAAAGTTGCGTTTCTGGGAAATGCAAAAGGTGATGAGGTGTATGTACCTATGGTAGAGTTCTTGAAAAGATCAAAGATTCACTATGCCCTAACGTATTCTCCTAATGCAATTTATGAATCGTTGGTCAAACAATTTTGGGCATCTGCTTCCACACGGAGTGAAACAGAGATTGCGGCCATGATTGACAGAACAGAGTATGTAGTAACAGAGGAGCTGATTAGGAGAAAGCTTCACTTGGATGATACTGATGGGGTATTTCACACTAGCACTGAGGAAATACCCACGGGGCTGAGAGCTATTGGGTATCAAGGTACCAGGACAGGCATATGGTTGAAAAAGCATTTTTGCCCTAAGTGGAGATTCTTGGTTCACACGTTGCTTTAGTGCATTAGCAACAAATCAGGAGCATGGGATCAATTCTCTTCCCAACTGGCATATGGTATTGTGTGTCTATCTCAAGGGATAACTTATAATTTTTCTAAATTTATTTTTGACAATTTGGTTGAAAATATCAATAGGAAACAACATAAGTTTTTAATGTACCCTAGATTCTTACAAATAATCATAGACACCTCTACCCAAAACCAAGCCTTTTATGCGTGGAGCTCTGTCACCACTTTTTGCCTCTATGAGAACTAACTTTGAGGGGGCACATTATCCGTTGATAGAAGCTATGTTGCCTCAAGGCAATGAGGCTGCTGATGAGGAGAATGTTGCTAACATCCCACCCTCTTCAATTGTTGCTACTGATGGCAATCCATCAGTTAATATTGATGAGGGCCCCTCCTTTTCTGCTGAAGCTTCTCATGTTGCTCCAGAGCAGCCTCCACCAACACCAACTCTAGCACATTGTCCTAGTCCACCACCAACACAAGATCCTGTTGATGAGTTTGAGTCTGATCTAAACAGATGACCACACCTAGTCCTCAAAGGAAAACTTTTAATGAGGTACCTCCTCATTTTGAGCATGACCATGTTTCCACTGAAAGGTCCAATGAAGCTTCCATTACCACGAGCAATCTGGCTGGTGGGCTGAGGACCCCATTACTCTCACATCTGTGTATAATCTTGTGAACAGGTATGCAGCTGAGGTGTCTAGTGGAAAAAGGAACTTGCAGAAACCAAGTCTACTCTTGATAGTAAGATTGAAGAACTATAGAGTAAAGTTAAGGACCTAGGAGACAGACTTGAAAAGGGCACCAAAAGGAATCTTGTGGTTTCTTAGGAGGAGGAAGAAGAAGAACCTCAGTATGGGTCTCTCGATATGTTATTTGATGTGTCTCTTAATGATCCTTCATCAGTAGTTGCGGAATCTTCAAAGAAGAAGGAACCTATTCTTTATAAAAGGAGAAAGAGATCGTACTTGAATAAAGCATCTACTGAAGTATCCAAGGAACCAGAGTTTGCCAAAGCTGCATCTACGATACCCCAATGGGTATGTTGCTCTTGAACTTGGTCAATCTTCAGTCATACAAAAACCATCAGTGTCCATTCCTGTTGAAGAACCCTCACAACATGTTTCTTCTGAAGTTGATTTGGGAGTTACTACTGAGATTCCTTTAGTTGATATTACTGAAGATGATTGTACTAAGGAGCCTACTGATAAAGGGAAAGGTTTAATGGTAGAAGATGAGCTTGGTCCAGACTTGGTAAGTGAAAGGAAAGCGAGAACAAGAGAGAATGCTAGCTGAGTGTAATGAGAGAAAGAAAGATGAAGAAATGGCTAAACATATTGAAGATCAATCTACGTCTGTTTGCCTCCGAAAGACAAAGGGAACTAGATGAAATGCGTACTAAGCTACCTGACACTCATTGGGATGCTTACACTCAGCAAGTCATATCAAACCCTTCACTTGCTCAGAGTATCTTAGGTGCAGACTTCAACAGTGAAAGTTTTGTGGAACTGATGATGGCTCGTGGAAGACAAAGGAAGCTAGAAGCGGTGAAAAGAGGAGAGCCATCACATCCCAAAAGAACAAAGAGAAACCTCCCACTAAAGCTCAAATGAGACTTGTGGTGAAAAACCGAGCTCCACTCAGTATAACTCTGGGAAACATCAATGAAGCAAGTCAAGGCTTTCCCTGATCATGTTTTGATTCACAAGTATAATCAAATCATGAAGTACTCTTCATCTCACACTTCCTGCTTGAAAAAGATTGCTGGGAATGAAGTTGCACCAAAGGCCAAAAGACCAAAGTTTGTTGAGGTAGTGGATACTTTTTATGATATTACAACAAAACGATCTCTCAAGATTACTTAAGAAGAAATTTCTCAAGCCACTCCTTCATTTGACAAGATTCCTTCTGCTAAACCATCTATGGTCTCTGCTGAAACTCATACAGAGATTGCTAGCTCACCTGACAAGACTCCATCTGGCTGAACCAGGTTGCCATTTCTTCGAAGCACCTAATGTACCAGCTCCCACTCCATCTGTGGCATCTGTTGGCTCGAAGCTGTCAGCAAGTTTAAAAACTAGAAAGGCTAGAAATTTGCTAGTAAGGATGAATGCCATTCGCGAAGGTGCTTCTCCTTCTCTAGTCGTGCCGACCAATCTAATGAAGAACCTCAAGATGCACCATCTTTAGGAATCTATAAGCCTAGAAGGAGGAAGAAGAGGATGGCCAAAATCACTACCTTGGATATTGAGGCTGATGAGTCAACCTTTATTAAAGAAGGGTCTTCCTCTAATTTTCACGATGGATATCAAAATGTGTTGATCAATTGGACTTTGACAAACAAAGATCTGAATGTCATACATCGAAAGGACAAAACTTCTATGGAGTTCACCTTTTGAAGGAAATACTTCATTTGGTAGATAGGGCAGACTTGCTTACTCTGTACACTCGCGTACCTTCCATTACGCAACAATGCACCACAGGGTTCCGGGATGTTTTTATTAGGAGATCTTCATGTCCTGTTTAGCTCTGAATCTCCCAATAATAAAGGACATTCCATTTGGCAGAACTCACATTTATGGCGGGTTGAGTCCTGGAGATTCTATCCTCTCCCTCGTGTGCATGTAGTTGAGACGAAGGGTGGAATCACAGTCTGCATGTTTGCCGAAAGAACTTACCCATTGTCCAAAAGACTTATGCAGAGGATCTGACTTCGAATTGGAAATTCCTCCGGATCCGAGTGGGAAATGAAAGACCAGGCAATTGAACAACTAGTTAGATTGATCAAGACTCACCTCCTTCAAGATCAAGCTGCTTCTTCATCGTCATAATGGTATCTCTCATGGTCTTCTACCTTATATTCCTTTTGGTACTATTTGTATTATATACACTTGGTAGTTTCTTTCTTAGTTAATAAAAAAAAAACTAACTTTCTTTTGCAGGTTTGTTGTTCATAGTTGATGGTTTTTAACTCACCCGATATACCTTGTGTATATCGAAGAGTTGGCTAGTCCAAAGGGTACAGCTTTGGTAAAGACACATCAAATCTGTTGATAGCGGTAATGATTTGCTCAAAATCATAGGTCTGCATAACCACCCATGCTTTATTGCTGAGTGTTGTATGGTCATCAATTCACCATGGTATATTCCTTTTGGAATCCAAGAATTGGCTAGCCCACAAGTATATGGCTTGTGGTAAAGGCAACAGAATCCATATTTGGTTATCAATTCACCAATTCCAAGAATTGACTAGTCCTGAAAGCAAACTACAGGTAAAGACACATCAAACCCGTTTATATGGTTTTGGTTTGCCAATAAATCGATGGTTATCGATTGTACCATAGTTTTCGAACTTAAACATTTGGCTACTCCAGTAGTAATGGCTATTGGTAAAGAGACATCAAATCCATTATTTTCCATGATTCACCTCTCTCGAGTTAACACACCGGATGTGATGAGAATAGTATGCAACTAATGAGTTTTGATGTACACTATGTCAATTGTTGCTGCAAAGACCTGGCGTTTCAAAGATTGGTCATCATAGAGATGAGCTTATTCTTGGTTCTTTGCTACTGATGTTTGAGAACAATCCTCTATTACTGCAGTCTCTAAGATCTTTCAAGGTTAGGAAACTGGAACTTAACCAAGTCAAATTCCAGTTTAGGGTAGGATTGTTGGGAATTATCGCGAAGTAGGCAGAATAGAAGGATTCTCTGAAGTAGAAGCAGAATCTGCTGTAGAAGAGATTCTGCTGAAGATTAAAAGCGTTGCCGTGTTTCTCTGAAGGGTGAAAGGCGACTAGGATCAACATGCGCTTTATTATTTAAATACTAACCCATCATTATTCTTGAACTGCCCGAGGTTAGCATGGGTATTAATGTATTGCTCAACTAATTTTACATAAAAACAGGGACTATTATTATTTAGCTAATTGAAATCATTAAGCTTCTTCAACTGGATCTTCTTCATCGGCAATAACTAAGTCATTGTTGTCCACAACGGTTCCATCGAAACCACCTCTAACCAATTCAATATCCATTGTTTCGTCATGTTGAGGACACATAAATGAGTCACCCCAGAAAATGTGTTTCCACGTCATCAAGACTTGTTTGTTCATCCATGTCATAAACATGTCTGGGCGCTGTCTTGATGACAACTTGCCATCCTTTGTCAACACTATCCTGCAACGTAAAATACTTGATGTGCTTGAGAAGCTAGTATAAAAGGCTCATTATGAGCCTTCAATCCTTCAAAATTCAATAGAGTAAACTCGTTGTCATCTTCTTTTTTCCTTGAACCATTCGAAATCCAATCACAATCGAACAAAACTACTTTCTTTTCAATACCATACTCCAACTCAATTATATCATTCAAAACCCGTAGTAAGTTACATCTCCCGCGATAGGATTGTTATCTGTAGCACTCGAGTAACTGTTTGTCATGGCCTGAAGATTAACCCCACTATTCTTTGTTTTCCTATTATGTTCTACATCTTTTGTGTGAAATCGGAAACCATTTATGATAAATCCCTTATATTTTTCACATACTCAGATGGACCACTTGCCAAGCACCTTAGACTTTCGTGATTACGTGATCCCTCTAGCATGTAGCTCCTCAACCTGAAATAAGGCAAGATGTGTTAATTGTTTTGTTATTAGTAGGTCGAAAATGCTATGTCATTATAATTATTTTTCAAAAGTAATAAACATGTGTATATGCCTTACATGATCTTGAAACCACGACTCAAAAGTCTCACTATGTAAACATTGAATGTCACGCTTACGTTTTCTCCGATTTTGATGATGAACCAACGCCAGATATTCACTGCAGTGTTAACAGATGATAATGATGATAACAACGACAACTATTAATCGTATAATATAATTTATGAAACTCACAACTAATATAATTACTTACGTTCGAAATTCATCAACTTCACTACAATTGAACAACACATATGAAAATTAACCGAAAGATGAACCATGACATCAAAGAATGATGGCGGAAAAATCCTTTCTAAATCACAAAGTATTTTTCCAATCTCGGTTTCCATTTGAACCAAATCATTTGGATTAAGAACCTTTGCGCATAATTGTTTATAGTAGCGACATAGCTTCATCACAGTATAGCGCACGTGCTTAGGCAACACATTTCGCAAGGCAATGGGAAGCAATTGCTGCATCAAAATATGGCAATCATGACTTTTAAGTCCAAATAGTTTTGGAGGTTTTAACTCTTCGCATCTTGATATATTATTTTGCATAACCATCTGGAACTTTCACCTTCTTAAGCACCACGACAAAAATATCTTTCTCTTTTTTATCCATTGAGAAACAAGCAGGTGGCAAATAAACTTTGTTGTTATCTTGAACTATAGGATGAAGTTCAGGTCTAATGCCCATTTCTTGTAAATCTAGGCGTGCTTTTATATGATCCTTGGTATTCCCATCTAGATTCATTAGCGTTCCAAGGACACTGTCACAAACATTCTTCTCAATATGCATTACATCTAGATTATGGCGTAACAAGTTATCTTTCCATCACGGTAACTCAAAAAATACTTTTCTTCTTCCAATTAAAAGGTAAATTTGGGTTGCTCTTCACAAGTTTTCCAAATTTAACTTCAAAACCATCTAACTCATCAACTACTTCTTGTCCTCTTAAGCCACGGGGTTGCCTGTCTAGTTCTTCTGTGCCATCAAAAGAGTTTGTATCTCTTCTAAAAGCATGATCAGTAGGCAAATATCGACGATGTCCCATAAAACATTGTTTTTGCCATGACTCAAGCGTGTTGATTTTGTATGTTTATGGCAGTTAGGACATGCAAGTTTACCTTTGGTGCTCCATCCGAATAAATTTGCATAAGCGGAAAGTCACTGATGCGTCCATAACAAACAAGCACGCATCCGAAAGTTACTTTTTGTTGATGCATCATAAGTGTCTACTCCTTTACGATCCCACAACTCCTTTAGCTCAGCAACTAACGGTTCCATATAGACATCTATATTATTCCCAGGAGCAGATGGGCCAGGTATAAGTAACGTTAGAAAGAAATAAGGTTTCTGCATGCACATCCAAGGAGGTAGATTATATGGCGTCAAAACAACATGCCATGTACTATGAGAAACACTCATTGTTCCAAAACGGTTAAACCCATCACTCGCTAAACCAAGCTTGACATTACGAGATTCTTTGACAAACTTATCATACTTAAAATCAAATGCTTTTCATGCCGGGGAATCTGCCGGATGTCTCAAGTAACCATCTTTCGTGCGACTCTCTTCATGCCATCTCATGGAGGCGGCTGTTTTAGATGGCATAAATAACATTTGCAATCGTGGTAAGAGCGGAAAATGACGCAACACCTTTGCTCCAATCTTCTTACATGTATCAGCTGTGGTTGACTCATCTGCACAATCATCTTCACTTTCTTTATACCTTGACGTATGGCATATATCACATTCTGTTTTATTAATGTTTTCTTTCCAGTACAACATACAATCATTAGGACATGCATCAATTTTATCATAACTAAGTCCCAACTCTCGAATTATCTTCCTTAGTTCATACAATGACTTTGGTATAGAAGCATCGGGGAAGGCTTCCCTCATTGTATCTAGCATCTTTCTGAAACCATTATCACTACATTTCCCAACACACTTACCATGAAATAGTCTAATGATAAAAGAAAGAACTGATAACTTACACCCAGGATATAGTGGTTTCTTTGCCTCTCCCAACACTTTATAAAATTTTTTCGCCTTTAGGTTTGGCATACTCATGCTTTCAGTTTGTGTTCCCATGTCATCGGTTAGTGTGTCATCACCAAACCGATGGAAGGCATCATTCACCAACCCTTGCATGTCATCTTCAGCATCCAACATTGGAACATCACTTGATTTGGGAACGAAAGGTGGAATTGTATAACCTTTAATAAACCCGACACATAACAGATGTGTTGTAGCCTCCGTCCGATATACCCATATCTGATTACCACAATCAATACATGGACATGAAATCATCCATTTTACCCTCATTATAGAATATATGATCAAGAAAGTCGTCAAGACCTTTTTTATATTCAATGGTAAATCTAGGTAAAGACATCCAACTCGTATCCATCTTAAACCTAATTCAATTAACCACAGAAAACCACATATAATTTCAACAAAAAGAAAGGGAGCCTAATTCAATTAACCACATATGTTGTTTCATAAAAATTTAGCAAAAACGATTAGGGTTTCATTTATGAGGTATTACCTGGTCTTGATGATGGTGGTGATTCCTGTTGGCAATTTTGGATGGTGGAATGATGTGGATTTGGATCTTAAAATTAGAAATACTTTTACAATTTATTTTTAAGCTATTTCTTAATTAATTGCCTAATTATTACTTCAAAGCTAGATAAACTAATTTATATCTAAAAATTAGAAATTAAAAGTCAAAATTGCAAAAGTAAGTTTTACATAAGCTTGCAAAAGTAATTATTACTTCAAAGCTAGATAAACTAATTTATACAAAATTTTGTTATGAGCTCAAGTATATGTTTGGCCACTATGTTATCTGCAGGGGAGTATGGATGCATCCTATATCTCTTATCTACAGTTAGTGGATTATCTGTTATATGATATGATATGTTATGTTTCTGGGCTCGTGTTGGATTATTGTCCTATCTCTGACTTCATGCGAAGCAATACATTCAATCATAATAGTCGGCACTTTATGATCACCTCGCGTATATTGGCCTCGCAAATGCCTAGGACAATTCCTCCGTTCAATATGTGTAGAATATAGGCTACAAAGCATCCCCGTAATGTGACGTCATGGGAAGTCGACTTACGTAAAAACTCTTGACGATATAAATGAACGACGCATCCGTTGAGAGTTATTCATATTAGCTTTTTCAAAGTTATTATTTCATAAACTTTACGTTTTTACCAAATCAATCCCGAATCCAAAGCAACACCCACCAACCCAACGGGCCCTTATTTGATAACCCGAGCAACGACCGGGTAATTATACATCAAATTATACCCTATCACCGATTCATCCCGCCCAGACCGATTACAAGCTACAAGGTTGTCGACCGCCCGACTACTGATTCGCGATTTTTGCAACATTGGATATGAACCTTTTGATATGACACTCTGATTATGATATGATATCTGACTCCCAGTTTCAAACCCGAGCCATTTCATTATTCATAGGGTTCCATGCATGTCCGTCTCATTGATGCACCAATGGCATATATGACTCTAGTGTGGTTTACTGTCCTACATCTCACTTTATCTTTCGGGTCAACTAGATGCGGATATGCTTTAACAAACGTAGACCACGTAGGATAAATCCCGTCTGTAAGAAAATAGCAACATTTTAAATAACGCCCGCGTAAAACAAATGAACTATCTGGAGCCGCTCCATTTCGGGCAATAAGATACAACATAGACTGATTACTACATCACATTGATATTGTTGTTTGACCCGGGAAGTCGGAAAAACGAATGCCAAATCTACTTCATTTTTAGTTTCACATACAATAAAATACTTATATATTATATATATACAATAATACATAATAAATTTCATATACTATATACTACTATTAGTTAATTTAATTATAAATCTAATTATAGGGGAAAACTTACAACCCGCTTAAAATTTAGTTTCACATACAAACCCACGTTCACAACCCGCTTACAATTTTTGGGGAAAAATTCAGATTCATAAATAACTTTTGCGCTGCGAAAATCAAGCATATCTTTTCGGAAATCAAGTATTTGATTCGATTTTATTAATGGAAATCGTTTTTCACAGACGGTTAAAATCTCAATTTTGGTTTAGGGTTGTATGTGGGTAGCAAAACAAGGATCGTGGTTTTCACTTTTGAATGAAGATCTGACTCAACAGGTAATGCAAACCTCTCTTGTTGTTATTATTATTGTCGTTATTATTATTATTATTATTATTATTATTATTATTATTATTATTATTATTATTATTATTATTATTATTATTATTATTATTATTATTATTATTATTATTATTATTATTATTGTTATTGTTATTATTATTGGTATTATCATTGTTATACATTGTTATTGTTATACATTGTTAGTGTGGGAAATGGTGGGTTCGGGTATGTGTTTGGTTGACCTCTTGTGATGAGTCTCATATGTGATCATAAGTGCTGCTTATTTCTGATGTGGTACAAGTTGTATTTAAGTTGCTCTGTTTAATTTAAATGAATGTTGGTATACCTGTGTAAAGTTGGGTCAAAGGATTTGGGTAGTGATAGTGATAGTGATTTGATATCAGTTTCTAGCTAATGTATTTCATTCTGTGACATGTAACTGAAGGATTTGAGTCTATTTTTTGTTTGTAGATAATGTATTTCATTCTGTAACATGTAACAGGTAGTGATTTGATTTCAGTTTGTTGTTCTCAAATGACTATTGTTCTTTGCAATCTCATAATAATTTTATTTGTTTTGTGCATCAGTTATGGAAAATAACAGGATGCAACGCCAAATCACCACGAGAAATACGAATGATTATGAAATGTCCCGAAGGACAAGGATTCAAGAAAACCAACAGAGATTACAAGCTTTGGGAGTGAAAAATCTTGCTAAGTCTTTGACAAGTCTAGTAGAGAGTGACAAAACAAAGAAAAAAAAAGAAACCAACGGATACCGGTGAGAAAGATGCAGATTATATGTGTGGTTCAGACTTCCATCTTAATGCTGAGGAAGATAACCCAGAAGAAGCGGCTACACAAACAAATAAAAAGGTACGAATAATAAATTTGGCTACTATATTTTCTTTATGTTTGTTTTCTAACAATTCTACTTGCATGAAACAGAATCGAAAATACATTGCTCCACAGTCCATGACTAGATATAAAAATTTAGCAAAAAACGAATGAGTGCTCCGAATGTCTCCAGTGGGCTAACATCTTCAGAATCTCAATCGCAAAATGGACAACAGATTGATACAGGGAGGGCAATACGTAGTAGGGTACAGGAGTCCGACCAAGTCCAAACGAGAAATGATCAACCAAATTCTGTCAACAGAGGGAGATTAACTGCAACTGAGAGAAACTTAGTTGCAATTGACAACGATCATGACCACGAGGAGCGTGGCTTGAGATATGATGGTAACTATACATAAATTTCAAATACTATATATATGATATTAAATTACTATTAAGTGTATATTCAGTTAACTGTTTTCGGTGCTTACTTGTTTTTTTTTTTTTTTTTTTTTTTTTTTATTTTAATATAGATAACAATGAAGACCTTTATGATGTTGAAAATGATGATATCGAAGACATACCTATGAATGAAGATATTGAACAACAAGCTACTTCAGAAGATGATGTAGATAAAGACATGGATGATTTGGAGAATGAGGATGATTTGGAGAATGTGAACGATTTAACAAATGACGGCGATGATCTACTCGGAGAAGAGATTCAAGCTGAGCATTCTGAAAATGAAGAAAACCATGTAGTTACACAAGCTCGAAATGAAACAGGTTAACATGGTCTACTTGATTGCATCGTTTTAAAAATCATATATCATATATTGTGTCATATAAGAAGAATATATAATAAAGTTAAATTAAAACAAGACAAAATACAACGCTAAGATATTGCCTCCATTTCAAATTATTTAGTATTTTAAATGTATACGTATCTATTGTAAATCATGTTCACTTTTTGTAGTTCGGATTGTAAGCAAAAGAAAGAGAGGACCAACACGTATGGCAAAAGTTTGGGCCCAAGAAAAAGGGGATAGAATTCCTATTTTAGTTAATGAACACGGACAACCTATTAACGACAAAAGTAGTCATCTGACTCATTTCATGGGAACACTTTCAAGGAGTGGAAAGTATTGTCCGATTTATAAACCATAGAATAAAGTTGACGCCGCAAAAAAAAAGCTTTGCTTGAACTCTTAAAGGTACACAATGTTAAATTTGTATGTTAATGAATAAAGTATTTGTTTTCTAATGTGAGCTATTACATTTTTAGACAAAATTTGATATTCCGGAAGTTGGAGAAAAATGGATATTGCAATCATTTGGGCGGAAGGTGAAGAACTGGAGGGCAAGAGTTAAGGAACACTACCATGATCCGTCTTTGTCAGTTAAGCAACAAATAAGATCTAGGCCAAAGCAAGTGCAAAAAAAAATGGAAGAAGCTTGTGAAGTATTGGAATAAAGAAAACACTAAGGTGTGAAATACTCTTCCACTTTAAATAACATTACTTAATTTCCCATTATGATATTTTACTTTCCTGCTGCAGAGTTTAAGTGAAAAAAACAAGGCGAATCGGGCAAAAAAGAAGATGATCCAAAGAACCGGTAAAAAAAGTTATGCACGCAAAAGGGAAGAGTTAAATGTAAGTGTATGGAGAAAGTGGGATTGTTAATGTATCCTGTGGATATCCACTGTTAATATTCATTTTCTTTTTATTCATACAGACATATTTGGGACAAGATTCAACTCGATTGGATCTTTTTAGTGCATGCTTCTCCAAAGATGGAAATACCAAAAATGATGACACTGCAAAAGCGATTGTAAGTAATATGCTTTTGTTTTTGCAAAAGTGTATTAATAGCATAAGTTAAACACAATATGCTTTTTTTTGTAATACATGCTTTTACTATATGTTGTTCATGTTTATATAAAATGCAGGATGATATGAAACGACTTAGTGATAATCTGCCCGAGGGTTCGATTGATAATTCTGGACCAGATGATATTTTTTCTACAGTTATGGGTAAAGATCGAAATGGTGATGCAGGCATGTATGGTCTAGGTGTTCGTGCTTCTGATGTTTGGGGTGTAATACCAAGTCGTTTAGCATGTCATAGAGAAAACAACGAATTGAAGTCTAGATGTGGAGAACTTACTAGTGAAAATGAAAAGTTACGAGCCCAATTATCAGAGAAGAATGGGTCGACGGATAGTTCCATTGTTCCACCTCTTACATCTTAAGATTCTCCTGTTGTAACCAATGAACCTCCACGCTTACGGGTATGTTTCTATTATAAATCGTTCCTTTCTAGTTGTTATAGCTTATTTTATCTTTGATAGCTAATGAACCTAGGCTACAAGCTTATGTATCAGTATTATGATTTAGATTGCTCATTTGCCTTTTAAATTTGTTAACTCAGTTATTAAGGGGTGTTTTGTTACGTGTTGTTTCAACTGTGGTAGTTGCCTTTTCACTTGTTTATCTGCACACTATGACCTCTAGGTGATATTAGAACTAGTAAAACTATAAAACCAATGTTTGAACTAGAGAAAGTCAAAATCAAATTACCTTCACTCTCACAGTCCACTGTTGGGACATGTGAGGATCAAATCTCACCCACTTGGTCTAAATCTTGTTCATGTATCTTAAATTAGTGTTATCATAGCTTAAATAATCATAATTAGTGCATACGGATCAAACAAGTTTCATTAAAGTCAAAGTTTAAGTTCAAAATCAAAAAGTCAAAATGGTATGTTAGTCAGAAACTCAGATCTTGGGAGAATTTTTGTGAATTTTGTGTTGAGATTCAAGTCTTGAGATTTTACATGTTGAAATTCCCCATCTAAGCTTTTGAATCCCACAGTTAGCTTATTTTTATGATTTTTTTCTCTGGCTTAGGTGATAGTTCAAAGTGGCCTGCAGGGCTAACCATTGCCCTACACCAGGGCATCAGCTCAAAACCCCAACTTTCCATGTGCCTTTGCTTCTTCATTAGTGGGCCACACAGTGAGCTTATTGGTTTTTTTGAAAGCCAATAAGCTCATCTATAAAGTTTAGGGCTTATTTCAAACTTTTGACCTTATTAGACAGGTCTGCAGATAGCTTTTTGTTTGTCCAACTCCACCCATACACTGAGTGATCAGTGTTGACCACCCAAGTTCAAGCCCTCATCAAGTGCTTATCTGTGGGACCCAAACCTTTAGTCCTAGCTTTTTAGAAACCTCAATAAGTCACCTTTTCATATCACGTCTCACTTTGGATCCTGTCAACCTAGTGGGACCCACAAGGGCTGCAAGGTTGTTGGTTTTGGCCTGTTTAGCCTGTGATATTTGATCAAGTGATTATTCTGGTCTATAGCTTATTCCTTTAGCTTATCGGTAGTTTTAGCTTAATCTGGTTACAACTCATGTAGTTACAGCTTATTTAGCTTATTGTAGCTTATTTGTAACTTATTTAGTATACACCATCCTCCACACCTGCAGTATTACACTGATCAATTTTTGACCTCCTTTGTATACCCCAGCCTCCATACCTGTAGTATTACATCTGTTTAACCTAATACATGTGTCTTGACTATAAATTGATAAATGTTTGTTGAAAACTGAAATCTAGGTCGGGGATGAAGTTGTCCTTAAAAGCATTCTAAACTCAACCGTGACTGTAGCAAAAGGATGGGTGAGGAGCTTGAACCCAAATGATATAGTTGGTGGTACAGAGATTGGACGAGGATGGTGTGAGGTAAACGTTCAAGTACCAACAAAAAGAGATGAAGTGTTGGTGAGACCCTATGGGTTATTTGCCACAATTAAAGACTGTGTTGGTGCAACCATAGCATGGCCTTGTCCCTTTATCTCGGTATGTCTTTGTTAATCTTGTGATACCAATAATTTTACTAACATGGAGCTTAATGCTTATACATGGGTGTTTATTTGTAGGTGGTCCGTGAGGATTGAGAGAGATGATGCATGATGACCACGGACTAAGCTTCTTGTTGCGTTAATGTATTGTTTAATGTTAACAGACTTTATGTTAGATTCTGTCTACCTTATTTATGTTTAGTGATTTTGTTATGACAATTGCTAATTTGAAATACAATTTCATTTTATTCATTTAATATTTAGTTGATGTTTTATTCATATCGTAATAATAGAGTGTGCATGGTGAAAATAGCGTCCTATCATATGACTTGTCCGGACTTTGAAATTGTCCTATTAAACTTATTAACGTCCTAACAATTAACTTAACATTGTAAAAGTGTCCTAATATGTTGTTATTAGGACGTTATTTAGGTTGTTAATAGACTTTTTATACGACCAAAAATTGGTTTCATAATCTTCTTTGAGATATTAGAACCCTTTTCTTGGTGCTAAAATAGCTATAATGTTATATGATAAGCGTCCTAACAATTATCTTTTAAGTACGCTTGTATGTGTATCAAAAGATTAAAATTAGGTAACAACGTTTTACAACATTGTAAAAGTGTCCTAATATGTTGTTATTAGGACGTTATTTGGTTGTTCATAGACATATTATGCGACCATAAATTTGGTTTCATAATCGTATTTGGGATATTAGGACCCTTTTCTTGGTGTTAAAGTAACTATAATGGTATATGATAACCGTCCTAAGAATTAACATTAAAGGACGCTTGTATGTGTATCAAAAGATTAAAAGTAGGTTACCACATGTTAGAACATTGGAAAAGTGTCCTAATATGTTTTTATTAGGACGTTATTTGTGTTGTTTATAGACCTAAAATGCGACCATAAAATTGGTATCATAATCTTATTTGAGTTATTAGTACCCTTTTCTTGGTTGCTAAAATAGCTATGATGTTACATCATAAGCGTCCTAACAATACTTTTAAGGACGTTTTTATGTGTCTCAAAAGATTAAAAGTAGGTAATCACATGTTAAAACATTGTAAAAGTGTCCTAATATGGTTTTATTAGGACGCTATTTGTGTTGTTCATAGATATATAATACGACCATAAAATTGGTTTCATAAGGGTTAGGACGCTTTGGACCTATTACAACCGCCTTACATGAAACGCTTTCATCCTTGGTCCTATTAAATGAAAGGTCCTAAAAAGTACCATTTTATGACGCTTATGGGGGTCCTAAAAAGCCACTTTTCTTGTAGTGTTGCTTTCTGGAAAGAAGCAATCAATGATGAGATGGATTCCATCATGGGCAACAACACTTGGGTGTTGGTTGATCTACCACCTGGCTGCAAACCTTTGGGTTGCAAATGGATTTTCAAAAGGAAAATGAAGATAGATGGAACTATTAAAAAGTTCAAGGCTAGACTAGTCATTCAGGGCTTTAAACAAAAGTCAGGAATAGACTATTTTGATACTTATGCTCCTGTGGCTCGTATCAGTACCATAAGACTGCTGATTGCTTTGGCATCAATTCACAATCTGATTATTCATCAGATGGATGTGAAAACAGCTTTCTTGAATGGTGAATTGGATGAAGAGGTTTATATGAACCAACCTCAGGGCTTCATCATGCCTGCCAATGAAAACGAGGTGTGTAAACTGATTAAGTCTCTTTATGGACTAAAGCAAGCACCTAAGCAATGGCATCAAAAATTTGATGAAGTGATTTTGTCTAGTGGTTATGTTCTTAACCAAGCTGACAAATGTGTATATAGCAAATTTGAGGAATCTGGTAAAGGAGTCATCATTTATCTATATGTTGATGACATGTTGATCTTTGGCACTGACCAAAATCAGGTTGACTTGACAAAGGAATTTTTGTCATCAAGGTTCTCCATGAAGGACATGGGGGAGGCTGATGTTATCCTTGGTATAAGGATTAAACATGAAAGTAAAAGAATTTCTATCTCTCAGTCTCATTATATTGAGAAGGTGTTGAGGAAATTCATTTACTTTGATTGTACTTTTGTGAGTACACCTATGGATACTTGTGAGAAGCTTATGCCTAATAATGGCAAGGCTGTATCTCAACTTGAGTATTCTAGGGTAATTGGCTGCCTGATGTATGCCATGACTTGTACAAGACCTGATATTGCTTTTGCAGTGGGTAAACTGAGCAAGTATAGTAGTAATCCTAGTGCTCATCACTGGCAAGCAATTCAGAGGGTACTGAAGTATCTAAAGGGAACTATGGATTATAGTCTCTCTTATATTGGTTATCCTTCAGTATTGGAAGGATACACTGATGCAACTTGGATCCGTAACACTGAATACAATTCGTCTACCAGTGGCTGGGTATTCCTACTTGGTGGAGGTGCAATTTCTTGGGCATCCAAGAAGCAAACTTGCATCACTAGTTCAACAATGGAATCTGAATTTGCGGCCTTAGCAGCTGCTGGTAAAGAAGCTGAATGGTTGAAAAACTTGCTTCTTGAGATTCCATTATGGCCTAAACCTATAGCACCTATTTCTATCCGTTGTGATAGTGCAGCTACATTGGCTAAGGCTTATAGCCAGATGTACAATGGGAAGTCTAGACACTTAGGTATCAGACATAGCATGATTCGTGAGCTTATCATGAATGGGGTGGTATCTATAGAGTTTGTTAGATCTCAACAAAATTTAGCTGATCACTTGACGAAGGGATTAGCTAGAGACTTGGTTTTAAAGTCTACTAAAGGGATGGGTTTAAGTTCAACTTAGTCACTGAATGCTAAGACACCCAACTCCCTCCTGAGGAAACTTGGGAGCTGAGTTCAATGTGGAAAGCTGAACATTCAGGGGACTCGAGCACATGTTTATTTTACATCCCAAGGATGTGCTCAGAACCTGCTGGAAAGGAGGATGAAGTCTTTACTTCTTAATGGTTAATTTTCTTTGAAAAAGTGCTTGGCAGGAGCATGAATAAAGATGAACCACCTATGTGAATGTTGAAGTTTTGCCGCTTCAGGAGCTTTTGGACTTTTGGCTCTTGCATCATTTATGAATTTAGATATGGACACATGGCTTATAAAGTGTCAGGAGCGTTTAAGTGTTTGAAAACTTGTGTGTATTTTATCTTCAGGTATTCAAATGGGTTGAAGGGTTCAATTCTTAGAACACCCTGATTCTCAAATATTTAAACGTGTAATGTACTAAGATGGAAATTCAATCTGTTAGTGCAAATATTACGATATTTAATCTATACATTCTCATTTGTTTTGTTGATGACAAATATGTAACTTGTAATACATAATGTAAAATGTATAAGTTGCTTGTAATTATATATTGTCTCAACACCTCTCGACGACTCAAGTCCTTGTATGCTACAACACAGGTTCGTACATGTTTGTTATGTTGCGTTATGATCAAACCCCCAACAAACCATTAAAACATGTTTAGTTAAAAAGTTTATGTATAACAACTAGTGTTTACATATTGGGTAAATATATACATAACTAGTATGTATTATAATGGGTAATATAAATGGGTAGAAACTTAAGTATTTGACCCATTGACCAAATACATTGAATGTAGTTGGATAAAACCCAAAGTCTAGAAACATTGTACCATGGTGGGCACTCATAACCCATTTGACTAGATGTATTGCATCCATTAGATACATTGTATCTAATCTAATACCTATGGATCATATCCATAACCCATGGTATTGACCTATACCCATTTGACTAGATATAATGTGTTCATTAGATACATTGAATCTAAAAGAATACCCATGGACCAACCCATAACCCATGACCCAAAACCCATGGGTAAAAGGGAGCGTCCCACGGATCCCTAGTAATACACTGGACGGATCCCTCAAGGGAGGGATCCGTGGGATCCTGGGAACAGTGGCTAGTTTTCTTCTATACATAGTGAGCCATTTCTTCATTGTTTCACACACCTTTACACATAGTTTCTCTCCACCATTTCTAGGATATTTAGATCATTAGGAAACATGTAAACCACCCTCATCTCATATGATCATAATGCTTCTAACTCTTATTTGTTGTAAGCATACTCCCGAAGTGATCCTCCAAAGCAAGCTTAGAGATCTTGCTTTCTTACCTACTGAAGTAATCACCCAACACAAGATACAAGCACATGAAGATCTTCTACAACAAGCTTGGGAAACTTGTCATCTTCATTCATAGAAGACTAATTACATCATGCTTTGTGTCCTTGATGTTTAGTTTAGGATCTCATATCCATTAGACACATTGTCTTGGATATTGTCTAGTATCATATTCTTGTATCTATGACTAGACTAGATGGTTTATGTGTTTGTGCCATAAAACACAAGGTTTGTTATGTTGGGCCACAAAACATAACGGGTATCATAGAATTTAAGTCACAAGGAATTAGTGAAGGGTGCCTTGAGATCGAGTCAAAGGCATTAGTGAAAGGTGCCTAAGGTGTACATTCGATATGGTGTGATTCGATGTACAAGATAGATTAGTATTGGGTCCAAGGATGGTGATATCCTTGATGGTGTTGTAATAAGGAGTGGGTCTCCTTTGGGTTTAGGTGTTGTGTAGTGTTGGGTAGTAGTTCCTCCATTATAATGGAACTAGGTACTTAGCCAAGTACCTAATAAAGGGTAGGCGACGTTGTGATAGGTGTGGTTCACCTTGGAGTGAAAGAACCTGGTGGTTAGCCTAGCACCGAATAAAGGGTAGACGACGTTGTCGTAGGTGTGGTTCACCTTGGTGTGAAAGAACCCGGTGGTTAGCCTAGTACCGGAAAAAGAGTAGGCGACGTTGTGAAGGCTTCTACGCCATAAGGAGTTGGTGTAGTGATTACGAACTCTCGAGTAGGTGACTCGGGGAGTGGAGTAGGGCAAGGAAGGTGTCCTTGTAGCCGAACCACTATAAATCCTCGTGTTGGTTTGTCTATCCTTTTACTTATCGCTTTACGTTTATTCTTGCATTACATTGTGGTTGATGTCTATGTTTGTGATACATACTTGGTCTTTCATATAGTCATAAACTATATTTAACACTTTACCTATTATGACACGCTTGATCAAGAAAAAGCAACTGGACTAATAATGGTGAAACTTGATTTATAATGAACCATTAATCTTGCGGAATCTTATGTGATATTAAGAGGTTGGCCTTACATGCCGTAATGCGTTAAATGCATCCTCACGTCGAGATTAGCAAATGCAATGGTTTATACTATAATTGATACAAAAGTTTTAATTTTGAAACGGAAACGTATTCAACCCCCCCCCCTCTACGTTTTCACACAATCCTCAGGATATTTTCATTTATGCACATGTTTTGTTTGATGTTTGTTTTTCATGCAAAGGAAGTGAACTAAATTTGGGGAGGATTGACGGAAAATTTAGTGCACTTGTGGGATTAGTTTACACCTGGTTTTGGGTAAGGAGGTACGGAGTGTACACCCATGAGGTCCGTGAACACCCTGACTCAATAGTGGTTAGTACTGCTAGTGTATTGGTTACTACTGCTAGTGTAGTAACTGATGGTTCCTACTGGTAGTGTATTGGTTCTTGCTGCTAGTGTATTGGTTACTACTGCTAGTGTAGTAACTGATGGTTCCTACTGGTAGTGTTGCAGTGATTAATTTGTAACAGCTTTGACTCATTCAAGTGGCTGTTATGATTGCTTTATGACCACGTTTAATTGGTCATGTAACCGATATTCCTATGATAATGGAGGCTTTTTATAGGTGATTAATTGGCCGTTAATTACTCATAAAGTCCATTGACTAGGATTGAGTGTTCTCTACTATATATAGAGAATGTCATTATCAGCATGAAGACGGACAAAACCAGGAGAAACAAACAGAAAGCAAAAACACTTATATGCGCAAGGGTTATTGATTGTGTCTAATTCAGTAACTAACATTTGGTCTTATCCCAAGTAGATATTCGTGTAACCCATGCATAGGGTCAAATAGTTTACTTTAGAAAGTGATCACAAGATTCCAAGTGATATCCGGTAACCTGATTTGGTCTTATATTGTTACTGCTGTTGATCATCATAAGTGTTTAGGTTTTGATTTGGAAGGCTTGAATCATCGTGGTTGGGTTGTTTTTGGATTGAAAAGTGTGTTTTTGAGTTTTTTTCATGCTAGCGACTTGAGTCACGGTGTTCTTTTCTTGGTAGCGACTTGCTTTGTAAGTATGCTGATGTGCAAAAGATGCATGACAAAGTACAATCAACTGAAACTATTGAGTCAAATATTGAAAATATGGGTAATATCAATGTTGTCCCATATGATCAATATGTGAAACAAAGTGAAAGTGAGGTCGTACCAAGTGATGCATCTTCTGCAGTCAACGATGACTATGTTTTTGATGAATACACTGCATGTGCCCCTGATGATTCTGTTATCTCTGAACTTAATGCTTATAAAGAACGAGTTGCCATTTATGAACAACGTGCTAAGTTTGAGCTAACTACTCGTGAGCAGGAGTTGGATAACCAAATGCGTACAATTATTAGAAAAAGTAATTTTAGAGAAGAAGTGTTAAAACAAGAGTTAAACTCCTTAAAAGAAAATCTTTCTAAAACTGCTAAGCAAAAACAAGAACTTCAAGAAAATGTTAAAGTGCTCAAGCAGGAATTTCATGCTAAGGAATCAAAACTTTTGAATGATTTTTCCAATCTAAAAACTTTGAAGAACAAGCTTGGAAATAAGTTGTACGTACAAGGAAATACCAATCAGACTGCTCACATGGTCACTAAGCATAAACTTCTAAGCGATAAGCATAGTGTTCCCATTATAGATAAACCCAACCCTGAGTACGGTAAGATAGCAAAAGCAGCTCAAAATGTAATCTATGATGGCAATGAGATTCTTAAACCTAGACAGAAACCTAGTTGCGTTGAGTGCACTGAGGAAGATAGAAAATTAGATGATGCATCTAGGGAGAAAATGAATAAGAAGCTAGAAGATCCTGAATATAAAAAGAATAACATAACGATCAAACCCCATGATTACAAGAAGGAAAACTGGATTTCCTTAAACAAGTTTAAGCCTCAAACGTTGTTAACACCTGAACAAGTGTTCTGGAAAAAGGACTAGGATAAGCAAAAAGCAGAGAATCTTGTTGTTACAAACCCTCCCCTTAGGAAAATGCCTGCAGCGACTGTGTATCCTCCAAATACACCAATGCATTTAGTTCCTAGAACTATTGCCACTAAGAGCAAGACCTTAATCAGTCAATATGTTATTTTTCAACTATTTGTCGATTTTGAGAAAACTTGTAAGAAAAGGATCACACCCACTGGGATAACTGAAGGGGAAAGGGGTTTTGAGCAAACAAAAGAATGCTATTTAACTGAGGTCATGCCTTTCTTTAAACAACTAAAAGATCATTTTGGGAGTCTTAAAAAGGAATGGAAAAGGAATTTGATGCAATGATAGTTGAGGTTAGTGACTATGAGCGAGCATTAAAATATAATGAGATTGAGAGGAAAAACTTGCATACCTTGAATGAGAATCTTATTTCTAAATGTATTGATCAAGATGTGTTTTACACTGCTACAAATTGTTCCATTAATGCTTCTCAATTTCATGAATTATCTGCTCCTCTGAAAGTCTCCCATGATCGTGTCACTGAGCTTGAAAAAACTAACTCTAAACTGCATGATAAAGTTGAACAAGATGATCATGATAACATGGTGAAACAGTTTTCTAAATTGGAAGTTGAGCATCCTGCTTTGCAATTAAAATATCAACATCTAAAAGAAAATGTTAAAACCTCAAATATCAAGACATCCTTGGATGTTCCTGAATTTGATGCAGTTTTTGAAATTTGCAAACGTGATGAACAGATTCTAGCTCATTGTAACACGATCAAAAAGTTGAAAGCCCAAATCTCTCAATTAAAAGGTGAAAAGAACAATGTGACTGAATCCCAAATGCCTCCTCCTTTAGATTCTCAGTACTCTCAAACTTTTCATCTTCAAAACTTAGTTAATGCCTTACAAAAGGAAAACGAGAGTTTTCTAGAAGAAAATAAAAAAGTTAAACGACACTTTAAAGAGTTATATGATTCAATGAAAGTCACTCGTGACCAAAACAACGAAAAAATAACGTCTTTACAAAAAGAAATAGAGAATCTGAGAAGTCAGGAAAATGGGAAACTGCCACTTGTTTTTAATAAGAATGTTGCATCAAAGTCATCCTCAGACTGCAAATACACTGTGACTGTTAAATACATTCCTCCTCATCTTAGGAATAATGAACCTGCGTTTCATGACTATTGTGCTTACCTTAAGGATAGTCTAGAATGTCTCCGTGAGATTGTTGAAGAGGATTTCATTAATAAACCTCTTGATAGAGAAATTAGGTTTGCTTGCCTCCAGGCCAAACGATCTCAAGAGCTGCTAGAATGTGTAATTGCAACATGTCCTAAATCCTTAGGTGCAAAAGGCAAAGCTGTGATGCCTTGTTCTATGCCTAGTGCCAAGCATTCAAACCATTCTAGGCCCAGTTTTAAGAAAGTGAACATCAATGTGCCTTCTAGTAATACAGACCCTTGCACATCTAGTTCAGGAATGCAAAATGTAGATCAACCAACTAATGTTCCCATAATTCCCTCTACAGGAGTAATCAGTGAAATTAAAGCAAGTGGGTCAAAGCCTCCAGGCAATACCAAGCAAGATAGGACCTCGCAAGCTAAAAATGTGCATTGGAAGAGAGTAGAAGACCAACCTAGGAACTTTAAGTTTGAGTTGAATAAAACGAATCGTGTTGATTCTAGTATTAGCCATAGGCGTACTGTAATTAATTCGAATTTTGATACTATTTGCAAACCATGTAATGATGTCTGCTTGAATTCTGTTGCTAATCATGATTATGGTGTGAATGCTTTGTCTAATGTTGTCAAATGCCCTGTTATAATTGTTAATGCGAAAAATCATGCTAAGAAGGCTAAAAGGCAAAAACGTAAGAAAGGTAGAAAACAGTGGAAACCCACAGGAAGAACATTTAGAAGGATAGGTTATCAATGGATACCTTTTGGCCAGAAGAATAATCAGTTTTGCTCTCAATCTGCTAAGACTATGCCCACTAGAAAATGGATGCCTACTGGTAGAACTATTCCCTTAAGAAGTGAACATACTTTGAATAGGTCAAATACAGACACCAGCACTGCATCTATTCCTAATGATTCCATTGCTTCTACTTCTGATATGGATGTTTCTATTTCTGATGTGGGTGTTCCAATCATTGTTACTAACCAAGTGGAACCCATTCTTGCATGGGGATCCCAATTATCCAGTTATCCATTCTTGTCTGTGTTCAACTGCAGATCGTTCAAATCGTTCTGTGGTACTTGGACTCAGGTTGTTCCAAGCATATGACTGGAGACCGGTCGCGGCTCATGAACTTCGTGAGTAAATTCATCGGGACTGTTAGATTCAGGAACGACCATTTTGGAGCTATTATGGGTTATGGTGATTATGTAGTTGGAAAAAGTGTAATCTCCAGGGTATATTATGTGGAAGGTCTTGGTCATAATTTGTTCTCTGTTGGTCAATTCTGTGATTCCGATCTAGAGGTGGCCTTTAGAAAACATACTTGCTTCGTTAGAGAACTTGATGGTGTGGAATTATTAAGAGGCACTCGTGGTTCTAACCTATACACCATCTCTATCGAAGACATGATGAAGTCTTCTCCAATCTGCTTGCTGTCAAAGGCTTCTAAAACAAAGTCATGGTTATGGCATCGTCGTCTCAATCACTTGAACTTCGGCACCATTAATAACCTTTCCAGAAAGGATCTTGTCAGAGGCTTACCCAGATTAAAATATGAAAAGGATCATCTTTGTTCAGCTTGCCAATTGGGTAAAAACACGAAATATGCCCACAAACCAAAACCCACAAATTCAGTAATGGAAGTTCTTCATACCTTTCATATGGATCTGTGCGGACCAATGAGATTGCAAATGATAAAGAGGAAGAAATACATTCTGGTAGTTGTTGATTACTACTCTCGATTTACTTGGGTAAAGTTTTTGAGAACAAAGGATGAAACTCCAGATGTCATTATCAAACTAATCAAACAGCTTCAGGTTCGACTCAACAATACAATCAGAATTGTTCGAACAGACAATGGCACAGAGTTTGTCAACAAAGACTTAATTCAGTTTTATGAAAGTGTTGGAATCAGTCATCAAAGAAGTGTTCCACGAACTCCTCAACAGAACGGTGTAGTTGAAAGACGAAATCGAACTCTTGTGGAAGGCGCAAGAACAATGCTTATTTATTCGAAGGTTCTAATGTTTCTATGGGCTGAAGCCATTGCCACTGCTTGCTACACCCAAAATCGTTCCCTTATACACACCTCTCATGGAAAAACTCCATATGAACTTGTTCATAAACGAAAACCTGATCTCTCCTACCTTCGTATGTTTGGTGGTTTGTGCTATCCAACGAATGACGGTCAAGACTTAGGTAAATTAAGAGCAAAGGCAGATATTGGAGTTTTTGTTGGTTATGCACCAAACAAGAAGGGTTACCGAATCTACAACAAGAGAACCCGAAATATCATGGAAGCAATTCACGTTACGTTCGATGAGCTGACCGGTCAAATGGCTCCTGGACAATCCAGTTCTGGACCCGCACTTCAAAACAGTCCCATTAGTTCATCACTTGTACCAAAATCATCTCCAACAACTCCATATGTACCTCCATCAGAAGATGATTTAAAGAAATTGTTTGATCCAATGTTTGATGAACACTATGAACCAAATGCTGATGAAATGTCAATTCCAGAGGCTGCTCCTATCCCTGTGAATGAAGTCAACCCTTCAGTCTCAATTTCATTAAGTCAAGAAGCGCCTACTGCTGATCACTCTGTCTCATCAACAAATTATCAATCATCAGATGTACATCATGGAATTGTTTCTGGCATCAATGATGAAGTTAATCCCTTTGCTACACCTAAAGATGCTCCATTTGAAAATATATTTGCTCCTGAATCATCGTCTGAACCATCTTCATCAGGAGATATCGACTCTGCTACTTCAGTTCCACAACAACAACCACATGAACACCTTAGAAAATGGACACATGATCACCCATTAGATAACATCATTGGAAACCCCTCTCATCCAGTATCCACACAGAAACAACTTGCAACTGATGCCTTATGGTGCTTCTTCAATTCCGTACTCTCTAAGGTCGAACCAAAAGACATTAAAACCGCCATGAATGAAGACTGCTGTTTCAATGCCATGCAAGAAGAAATTCATGAGTTTGATCGACTTGATGTATGGGAATTAGAAGCTGCTCCAGATTGTGCTATGATCATTGCTCTAAAATGGATCTTCAAAGTGAAACTTGATGAGCATGGTGATGTCTTAAAGAACAAGGCTCGATTGGTCGCAAAAGGATACCGTCAAGAGGAGGGTATTGACTTTGAAGAATCATTTGCTCCAGTTGCTCGTATTGAATCAATCAGAATCTTCCTGGCTAATGCTGCTAGCAAGAATATGGTTGTGTATCAGATGGATGTTAAAATAGCCTTTCTGAATGGAGATTTAAAAGAGGTGGTTTACGTCAGCCAGCCAGAGGGTTTTGTGAATCCAGAGCATCCTACTCATGTCTATCGCTTGAAAAAGGCCCTTTACGGTTTAAAGCAAGCTCCTAGAGCATGGTATGATACGCTGTCAAAGTTTCTTCTATCCACTGGATTCAGCAAATGAGCAGTTGATCCGACATTGTTCACCTGGAAGTCAGGCAAACATTTAATTCACGTTCAAATTTATGTTGATGATATTATCTTTGCCTCGACTGACCCCAATGAATGTGATCGTTTTTAAAATGAAATGGGTTCCAAATTTCAAATGTCAATGATGGGACAAATGTCATTTTTCTTGGGATTACAAATTTCACAAAGTCCCGGAGGCATTTTCATAAATCAATCTAAATATGCAAATGAGATTTTAAATAAATTTGGATTTGTATCATGTGACACCGTTGACACTCCCATGATTGAACGTACTAAGCTGGATGAGGACCACTCAGGGATCATGGTAGATCAAACAAAATATCGTAGCATGATTGGATCCCTGATGTACCTCACAGCTAGCAGACCAGACATTTTGTTCGTTGTGTGCATGTGTGCTAGATATTAGGCTAAGCCTACTAAAAAGCACCTTGAAGCGGTTAAACGGGTCTTTCGGTATCTCCAAGGAACCATCAATATGGGACTATGCTACCCGAAGGATACCGGTATGTCACTAACAGCCTATGCAGATGCTGACCATGCAGGATGTCAAGATACACGTCGAAGTACATCAGGAGGTGCTCATTTTTTGGGTGATAAGCTTGTGAGCTGGTCTTCAAAGAATCAAATGAGTACTTCTATTTCCTCTACAGAGGCTGAATACATAGCCATGTCATCTTGTTGTGCTCAAATTCTTTGGATGAGATCCTAATTATCTGACTATGGCTTTGAATTCAACAAAACTCCTCTGTACTGTGATAATAAAAGTGCTATTGCTCTCTCATGCAACAACGTTCAACACTCAAGAGCAAAGCACATCGACATTCGACATCATTTCATCAGGGAGCAAGTGGAAAACGGTGTGGTGGAACTCTATTTTGTGAAGTCAGAATATCAGTTAGCAGACATCTTTACCAAAGCTCTTCCGAGAGAACGTTTTGAGTTTATTCTTCCTCGACTTGGCTTGAAAAGCCTTCAACCAGAAACACTCAAACGTCTTCAGGAGGAAGACGAGGAGTAAAGGTCTTTTCTTCATCTATGTTTTGTATATATTTATTCAAAAAGCAAAATACAAAATTATAAAACCATCTAAAAGCAAATAGAAAAATATAAAACTTTCAAAAAATCCATAAAAAGCTGAAAAATCTCGAAAATTCTCAAAAGTTATTGTATTTTTGTCTTTTCTTTCTTGATTCGATATATATCTACGGGTGCTGTCAGTCAAAGAATAACATGGGACTTTAGATGTTGTTCGAATGTTAAAAAAAAAAAAAAAAAAAAAAAAAAAATTGGGAGAAAGTAAAACAATGGTTTATTGTCATTTCAGGCAGTAACCCGCTTTTCAAAGAAAGAACAGAGCCATGCTTTATCTCATGTTCCAAACCTAATGCTCTGATTCTAACAACAAATGTTTGTCATTAACAAGACAAATGTTTAATTTCAAATATTTTTCCTTCTAATGATTCCTCTAAAAAATATTTGCAATCTTATGAAAACTCAATTGTTTTGAAAACACTTCGGACTCTATTTTTGAAAATCAAAAGAACTTATCAAGTGTCAAAATCTCAATTCATCAATCAACGACTTTCGTCATTGATTGAGGGGGAGAATGAATGATTTTTCAATTAAATCAAAAAGTGTACTTTTCAAACAATTTGCACTTAAATGAGTAAGGTCTACTCTAAATGGTTTACAAAATGTTACACAATTGGTTCCAGACCTTGGTTATTATTATGTTTTCAAAAGATAATTATGCATGTTTAATCAATGGAGTTTAAAGTCTTAAAATCCAATCCTTATAAGTTAAAACGCTTTCATAATCAAGTCACAATTCTCCTTAAAAGCTTTCAAAATCAATTTAAATCTATAGAGATCACAAATCTCAAATGATTTGATAATTGTGATCGGGGGAGAATTTGTGATTTAAATTGGATTTAAACTGATAATTCGATAAATGGTTTCATAAGTGTTTAGCATGTTTTCCTCCCCGCAAGTGACAAACGATTTCAAATTTTCCATGCACATATTGAGGGGGAGCATCTATTTTAAACCTCAAATTATTGAAACGTGACTGAATAGTCTCTAAGTGCAGGATCCCTCTAATATGTGCAAAACTCTTTCAAAATTCGAGGCACATATTGAGGGGGAGCAAACTTGCGAAAACCTCATCCTTCCTCAAAATGTTTTATCTACTCAAATTGCTTGGGAAGTGATGATGATCAATTTAGAAAATGTTAATCAAAAGATTGGACCTTTCATTCTTAATCTAACGATTTCAAAGATCTCTTGCCTCCATGTGAGACCTTTCATTCTTAATCTAACGATTTCAAAGATCTCTTGCCTCCATGTGCTAAACAAATTCTAAATTTTTATGCATATGTTGAGGGGGAGCATTTCTAAAATATCAAAACAATTAAGATACAAAATGCTTTGATTCTATATCACAAGTATCTTGATTGATTTTCAAATGGTTTTCAATTGGTTCCAATGGCAGATGAACAATACCAAAAAAGACCGACCAACTTTACTTTATGTATGGTGATATAAGGATGATAAGGTTAGGTTGAGGTCCCATGATCCGCCAGAACCGGAGGGATCTACCCAGGGACAATCCACTAGATAGTGTAGAAGTCCTTAGGTATGATGAAAAAAGGAGAAAGGTGATATATGGGAAGAGTGCGGACTGAGACAGAGCTAGTACTGGAATAAACCCAACAAGGTTCTAGTAATGAAGTCTCGGTAAGCACTGCAGGGGTTGAAGAATGAAAAAGAATTTGATGTGAAAAGGGTGAAAAGAAATAGCCCTCCATTTATTCAACCTTAGGGCAGAAACCGGGTTCAATTCATATACTACTGGTGGTTACCAATGTAACATCGGTATTGAAGACAAGACGTCATGGACCCAGTGACGCACTGCACTTCAACTTTCCAAACCACTCAAGTTCCTCTTAAAAGGGCTTGTTTCATTCTCATAGGGAACCGACATAATCTATCGACTTTCTCTTAGAGATTGCTGATATTGAAGTAGGAGACCCTCTCCCTAGTCTCCGGCATAGGAACCAAATATGCACAATTGAGTCTAGAGCCACGAGATCATCTTATAAATCTCTTTAGGACACTTTCAATGAAGACTCTCTGTTTCACACAATGTGGAAAGAGATATTATATCTTATGAGTCCTACGCATTATCCTTGTGGTATTGCCAGAACATCTAAGTGATATGCATACATATTCACGATGAAGATGGAAAGCCTTCTGGAGCCAACATCAAACAAGCTCCTGGTAGGTGGCATGTGAGATCTATCTAATAGATCAACCATGTGACAACTGGACAGAAACAATGGAGAGATTCAATCTTTTGAATCAATCCTGGTTCAGGTTATGGATTGACGGATACCTTTGAAAAACCGGTCGTTGTGCTTAAAAACTCTTTTCTTTAGTACATCGATTGTGTACTTATTTCTCAAAATAAAAGGTGTTTATGATTGATAATTGATTTTCATTAAAACCTTCGTTGTATTGCAAAAACAATTTCTATTAAGCAATACACGATTGTTTTTTTCAAATCTCTTTCATCAACCAAATGAATCTCATTTCATTTGGTTCACTCACCGTGTTGTCTTCTTTGAGGCGTTCCGGTTTGAGAACGCTAGAGCAGCGAAACCCTGTCAAGGAAATTCTTCGAATTATACGATCACAGTGCAACTTGTGCCAATCTGATCAAGCGAGGAACCGTGGGCGTGTACCTCAATTCATCGAAAGTGATCAAAGACACTTTCGCGCTTTATTGCTAACTGTCTTATGCAGGTACACCCGCGTTGGTGATCGGAATGAAGCGTCAATCCATAGCCGCATGCTCACTCAACATATTCAGTTCCAATAAAATCATGATTAGTGCATCAATGACTCTGATATTACACTCCATGCTTATCTGGCTACGCTGCCAATATCATGAATCAACGAAAGCTTCCGCTACTCTAATAAGAATAAATCATGATCCAGAATGTGAGCATGTCGGTCCAAAAAAAAATCACAACATCACGTTATACCAACACCACAAAGGATGAGTCGAGATTTTAATGTTGCCGATGATCTCAAAGCGGCTCAAAACTCAGTATCATGCGTAGATCGCTTAAAGACATCCACTCAGATTATCCAAAACATGCAAAAATGAAGAATCAAAGACTACGAGCTACAGAACAAGAATCCAAGAACAATCTCAATGTAATATCTGTTTGTTTTCTATGTAATTTAATGTGTGTTTGAGGTGACCTCCCTTAGGGGGAGATTGTTAGGATTTGGAAAATCCAGTAGTTAAAGTGTCGGTCACCTCAAGTATATGTAATCGTTAGAAAGCTCGTAGTCGTAGTTATTTAATGTTAAGTAGTATTTAGTTAAGTAACACCGTGGAGGACGGACGGGTCTTTACCCACTGTATGCCTGATCCACAGCCCGGCAGGTGACGTTTTATGTAAGTACTATAAATACACTCTACCTCCCAAGGTAGAGAGTTGGAGCTCATAATAAGATTTTTCTTTCTCTCACTACAGTTCTCAAACCTCTAACTTTCTCTCTCTAAAACTCATTGTGTACGCCTACTTTGCTTATGGTTTGATGTGTATGTGAAATCCAATATATTACAAGATGAAAACAAGTAAAAATTCTAGACAAATTCTAAGCGTTATCGCGAGACCACTCACCCATAATTAAGGCATCATCCGCAAAGTGGAGGTGTGAGATGTGAATCTTATCTTTGCCCACTTTGGTACCACAAAAAATATTATTGTTCGTTGCTTCAAGAAGAGCAACATTTAGAGCTTCAACCGCCAAGATAAACAAAAATGGGGAGGGGGTCTAATTGCCTAAAACCTCTTTCGATCTTAAATTCCTTTATTGGTGATCCATTAACAAGAACCGAAGCAAAAGCCGAATCAAGGCAAAAATGAATCCAAGTCCTACATTTAGAACTAAAACCCATTTGCTCAAGAATAGAAAATAGAAATGACCAACTCAATGAGTCAAAAGCTTTCTCAAAATCAACTTTAAGAAACATGACGCGCTTTTTGCATTTCTTAGCCCAAGCAATAATCTCATCCACCATGAGTGGCCCGTCAATAATTTGGTGCCCTTTTATATAAGCCATTTGAATATCACCAACAACCAAAGAGATTACACGAGAGAGGCGGTTAGCAATAATTTTGGCAATAACTTTATATTGATTACCAATTAAGCTAATCGGACGAAAGTCACCAACAACTAGTGGGTCATCCACATTGGGAACAAGAATGATAAAGAAGGAATTGCACCGTCGAAGGCTGAGGGCTGAAAATTTAAACTATTTAACATAGGAAACAATGTCGTGTTTGAGAGTGTCCAAATGTTTTTTGAAGAACTTAAAAGGTGAAACCATCAGGACCCGGTGCCTTACAACTACCACAATCCTAAACCGCTGCTTTGATTTCCTCAATGGTGAAAGAGCAATCAAGAGAGAGCGAGTCTTCTAAGCAAGGTTGTCAAAGTCGCTAGGCGCTAGTGAGGCGGTTGGGTAGGGCCTAGCGATTAATCGGTTAGGTGGGGATTAATCGGGGATTAATCGGATTGGAATTTTTATTCACAAAAATGTAATTTTAGATATTATATTATTTTATATGTATGGGATAAGCGTTTTGCATCAAATTTCAAATATTTCAAGTGTTCCAATATAGACGTAATACATAATTTTTCAAAGTTCAAAGTCAAACATAAATATTAGTCGGTTTATTGACCATTTTTAAGCGATCTTTGACCGATTTTGTCTGATTAATCGGTTTGTTAACCGATTTTTAAGTGATTTTGTTCGATTTTTAAGCGATTTTGTTGACCAATTTTTAAGCGCTTTTGTCCGATTAATCCGATTAGACCGATTATGTCAGATTAATCGGTTTGTTGACCATTTTTAAGCGATCTTTGACCAAACCAATTAAATAGGCCGATTACGATAAATCAAGGCGCTTAGTGAGCGATCAGCGATTATGCGGGGATTAATCGGCAGCCTAGGCCGATTTTTACAACAGAGCTTCTAAGGATAGATGTCTCAAGCCGATCAAAACTCATATAAACTTTAAAACTGTCACCGATAAATATCTAAACCCCTTACCCACGTGCCATTATATGCGGGCAACCTTTTGGTATTCATACATTCTTATTCTAGTTTGTTAATTCTTCATACTGATACGCGTTAGAATGGCTACACTGAAAAAAGTGTTCATCCGAAAATGATGGCAGTGGCTCTGACAGATATCATCGGTGTTGATGTGTTTAGAGTGTGATTTTAGTGAGTTGTTTAGAGAGAATGAGGGTGATTTTAATAAGAAAAATTTATATTCACACATTTCAAATAAGAGGAAGAATTTTAAGTGGAGATGCATATATTTATGTAAATGCATCTAAAATGTGTGGTTGTAATTTTCTCACGCTTTTTATTTTAATTTTTCTTGTCATTCGATCATAACTCGTTTAGCAATAGGTTTAGGAAGATGATAAGATGACGTAAAAGTATGGGTGGATGATTTAGAAAAAAATGTAATGTAAAGTTAAAATCATTTACAGGCTACTTGCTAAGCAAGTCACCGGTTACACATAGAAGTCGAAATTCAATAATTTTCATATTAAGAGCATGGAGTGTGGCAACAAACCTCCCTCGCCACTCCTAGGTGGCACCCTCACCAGTCACCGCCACCCCTCGCCACCACACCAGACAACCTCGCCACTTTGCTGCTCGTCGTCCCAACGAAATGAAAACGACAAAGAACGAATACTGAAATTCTATTTCTATCAATTTATTTAGAGCACTCCCATCCTTAACGGGGTAACGCCCCTTATGGGCTTTTTAACGCCGTTATTGGCGATATACCGTTGGAAGATGAGCAGTTTAACGCCGTTGGTCCCTAGCCGTTGCCCTCTTAACGCGCGTTATGCGCTGAAACAAAAAAAAAATCAAAAAATTTTCATTTTAAGTCCCTCTAACGGCTACTAGCCGTTAACTTTTAAAAAAAAAATTCAAAAACCACCCCTAAAGGCTAGTTTTTATTAAAAAAAAAAAAAAAAAAAAAATCAAAAACCTTTTTTTACCACTATAAATACACAATTAAAACACCATTTTTTTCCACACTTCAACTACTAAATCCTCTCAATACTCTCAATCTTTCAACTTCCCCTAACTGCAAAAAAAACAATGTCGGGAGGCAATGACGATACTTTCTACAATTTTCTCGCTGGTGGGTGGAATCCGTCAAACCCGGGTTCATCATCTAACCCGAATGCGGGTTTATCTTCAAACCCCAACCCACTAGGCGCTTTGAGCCAAGAAATGTGGCAACAACATCAACAATTACTGTTTTGGCAACAACAAAACCAACAAAACACCTTAAACTCCAACTTTCAAAACCTACAATTCACACAACAGTCACAACAATCACAAACTAAAACACAAGATGTTGCTGAGACACCCACATCACCACCAAAAAAAGGAAAAGGTCGTATTAAGCGAAAATCAAAGAAATCCAAAGACCCCGAGCCCGAACCAATTGATTCTAATGAGGAGGTTGTCGTTACTGCACGTTGGAATTCAGCAGAGGAAGCATTACTTGCAAGGTGTTACATAGCTGTTTCGGAGGATCCAAAAGTTGGAAAGTGCCAACCTAGAGATACGTTTTTGGTATCGGGTCAGAAATGAGTTCAATAGACTCAACTTTCAGCGCACCAAGGACACATGATGTCAAGCAAATGAACATCGTTGAACAGGATATGCACAAAGTTCAACTCTTGTTACGTACATGCTACGGGTCAACGAAGCGGTGAAAGTGAGGTGGATGTGATGAAACGGGCAAAGCAATGGTATCGTGAGGAAAACAGAGGAGCACTGTTTGGTCTCGATGACGCTTGGGATGTTTTGCGTCATTATGAGAAATGGGAGACGCCGAACCGTTGATTTAACGCGAAGTCCCAAGCCATACAAACGAGGCTTTGTTTGGTAATGATGAACAACCACGCCCCATGGGAAAGAAACGTGCTACCAAGAAAGCAAGATCCGAGACTACAACAAGTACTGGGGGAACAAGCACTGTAGGAACGAGCTCGTCGCCTATTTCCACGAAACTATGGCAAACGAGTTTCAGATGAAACGAGAATCTCCGGCGGCAGATCGGGCCCAGAAAGAAAGAGATCTCACGCGTTAACAAGGTTGGAAGAGATAAAGTTTTTGATGACGTCATTACGAGGGCAAGATCCAATGGTCGCGTGAGTGGATCAATGACTAAAAAGATCGAATCATCGCAAAATATAACTTGAAACCTCGCCAGTAGATCGTATTTCCTTTAATTTGTTGTAACGTTTTATTTGAAGTGTGTTTTTTTTTTTTTTTTTTCGTTGTAATTTTTTTTAATCTCGTATTGTAATATGTTTTTAGTTTTAATGAAATGTTTGTTTTAGTTTAATAAATGAAGTGTTTGTTTTAGTTTAGGGGTTGAAATTGAAAATATGAAATATTATTGGTGTTATGGTGTTATTGGGATGTTATGGTTGTGAGTGTTTTTTGGGGATGTTAATGTTAAATGTTAAAGCTGATGTGGCGCTGACGTGGATGGTGTTATTGGTGTTATGGATGGGAGTGCTCTTAATGAGAAGAAGAGAAGAACAAGAAATAAAATGAGGGTGGGTGGGTGGGTGGGTGGGTGGGGCCCAAGTGAAGATGTTGAGGTTAGTTGTGAATGAGGGATATTTTTAAGTGGATGTATTGAAGCGATGTGACACATTTGAGACCCAAGTGAAGAGGAGTGGCTAAGGCATGAATACGTCTAAGGGTGTGTTTGTTTTTAAAAAAAAGTCTTACTAGCCCTCTTACTCTTACCAGTAAGAGGTGGGCAGACGTTTTGCTTGTTTGTTTTTTTCTTTTGAGTAAGACCCAATTAGACATATAACATCTTACTCAGTAAGAGATGGGGGATTTTTCTTACTGCCTCTTACTCGTTTTGTAAACTTTATATAATATATTTGATTGTTTATTAACTATGTTATATTTATGATAAAAAATCTTGTTTCATATTTACATAAGTTATTTATTATCGCATTGCGTTGGTTTAATAAACAAATTGCAAAAACGAGCACTTAAAATCATGCATAAACTCATACAAAAACAAACAACATTATTTCGTTCAGATTTAGACTTTCTAGCCACCTCTTACCAGTAAGATGCGGTAGTCAGATTCAGACTCAAAACATGTTAATGAAACAAACACACATTTACTCTAATATCCGTCCCTTTTTTTATACAACTTGTAATTGTTTAATGTTATTAAGTGTCAACGTGCGTAAACAAACACATATAGTTTGTAGTTCTCAGATTAGATCTAAAGCGAAGACTTATTCCAAATCAAATTGGATTATTCTTCTCAACACATGAACTGAAAATTCAATCAACAAATTCATCTTTTGTTGATGTTAGATATTAGTGATGATAGTTGGATAGTCTAGGGGTCTTTGTGAAACTTTAATTCTTATTGTAGTCAAATAGGAATGTGCATGTCGGTTCCCATGCTATATATATATGGCATGGACAACTTGTTACGTTAAGGGAATTCGTGCGTCTTGTTTTCTCCTTTGTAGCAGCCAACTTCAACTCTTTTAGGGTTGGTTTTTTCCCCCCCTCATCTCTACAATAAAGGTGAGGGGAGGGGTCATTGTATCGTATTCTTTTCATCGTTCTCAATATAAATCGTTTGGGAGCATTAGTGTAACATTGTTTACTTTCATGTCATGTACAAGGGTGTGTGTGTATCGCTTTTCTACATAGCTCAAGTTCCGCATTCTAGCTTCCGGATTGTTAGTCGTTTAAACTAACAAGTGGTATCAAGAGCTAGGTTCGAATTTCGGGAAGCTAGGTCGACTGTGTAGATAGTTCTTGCCGATTGGTTTTGACAGCAAGGTTCCACTTTGAACCGCCGTTTTGGCGTTCAAGTAATCAACAAGTAGAAGGTGTTTTAGGTTTGAAGGTTTTTCAAATCGATTCAACGCAAGGTAATCGTGAAGTTTCGTTCTAGAGCTTCAAGGCGCTTGAAGGTTTTGCTTGTTAATTGCACCACCGGTTCACGCAAAAGCGGTTCATTGTTTTGGTTGTGTACATAAGGTCTTGGTGTTCGCTCGAGCATCAGGGTCTTTCTTGAGTTTTCGATTTGTCGAGGTTATCGACACGGGTTCAAGAAAGCTTATGGGTTTGTCGCTTTTCGTTTTAGAAGGTCGACAGTTGATGGTGTATGCGGTTTGGGTTTGTCGGTTTTTCACAAAGAACACACAATCGTGGTTCTTGTTTTTTCGTTTGAAAATCAAGGTTCAAGCAACGAGGTCGATCTCGTAAAGGGTTTTCTTGTTAGTCGATCGTCAGCAGCAAGGGTTCTCGAGGTTTCGTGTTCTCAAAGCTTCAAGATTGTCGAGGTGTAGCAAGATTTTTGGGTTAACAATAATGGGTTTGCGTGGATTAATATATATCGACAAGGAAAAGATTTTTCGGTTTTGAACCAGGAAGTTATCTTTTTCGTTTTTGGAGGGTTATTTTCAAACAGGAATACCACACAAAGGAAAAGAAAGACTTATATTTCTTTCTTTCTTGAACATGCACGTGATGGTCTTTCATGAAACATGCATGTAAGGTGTTAAGGTGTCTGCTTAATTGTTACATTACATGCACGTGAAAGATACTAACTAAAGAAGTTTGTTTTAGTTGAAGTTTAATTTGTTGAAGGTTATATTCAACAAAGGTTGTTTAAATTAATATCAACAATTTCTTGTCGTGTTGCTTGGTAGCTTGGATTATGTTACGGTTTAGCATATAAACGCAAAGGCTTAAAGGCACCCGGGTACTTTGTTTAATTCGGTGTTGTGAGGTCTATATTACAAGGTTATATGAATAAACAAAGGGATTGGATTAAAATGACGGGGACCAAGTTTGACATCGAGATATTTGATGGGACGAATGACTTCGTGTTATGGCAGGTAAGGATGAAGGCTTTGTTGGAACAACACGGATTTGTTGTAGCATTGGAGGAGTTACCTGCATCTACAATATTAGCATACGATAATGTCGTTCAGAAAAAGGCTTACAACACATTGATCTTGTGTTTAGTGATCGGTCCTACGAGAGATCACCAAGGAGACGACGGAGGAGGAATTTGAAAAATTTAGAGACTTTATACATGACAAAGTCTTTAGCTAATCGTTTGTACTTGAAGAAGAAATTATATACTTTTCACATGCATCCAGTGAAAAGACAATCCAACATATTGATGAGTTTCTCACAAATGTTGGTAGGTGACTTAGCGGCTATAGATGTTGCTATATCGGATGAGGATCAGGCATTATTACTACTCACATCTTTACCATCGTCTTACGATGATTTTGTGGATACTTTGCTATATGGTCGAGATACTCTGAAGCTAGAAGACGTGGTCGCGACACTTCATTCTAGGGAACTCTAAGATGACGCACGCAAAGGGTGATGGTGGTGAAGGGTTGTATGTGAGGGGGAAATCGATCAAAGTGATATGCAGGGGTAAAGGTAGTACGCGGGTCAAAGTCACAAAGGAAGAAGCGCAGACTCAAGTGATATGTCGTCCGAGGAGCATTTGAAGAGGGATTATCCGTGTATAATCACAAGAAATCTTGTTTTGTCAAGAATAAAAATCACGTGATCCGGTTCTCGGAGTTGATGGGTATGACGTGATCTTATGATGGCTATGAGTGTTTAAAAGTTATTGGACCGATCATGGATTCGGGGCTCATATCACATGACATATAGGAGAGATTACTTGTTTGATTAAGGAGTATGACAGTAATGTATTGCTGGTGATGGCGTGGAATGTCGTATACACGTGGACGGTAAGGTTCGCTATACGATGAGGATGGGTCAAGATTCGTTTTGGAGAACGCCGGTATGTTCCGAATTAAGGCGAAACTTGATATCGCCTGCACTCTTGAAAAAGGGGTTTAACGTGAAGATGCGGTCGGGCGGGATCAAGGTTATAAAGGGTTCACCGTGGTTTTATCAGGAACAAGGAAGGCTAATTGCGTATTTACCTGGACGGTCACGCTAGCGACCGAAGACATCGGGGTAGGAAGCGGTTAGGAGAATCTCAAACCGAAAGAAGATCAAGAAAGGTAATTTTCTTGAGTCTTGTAATAAGAGGTCTACACAACAATGTATGAAGGGTGAGGTCGCCAGACATTTGGGTTTGCAGTGATACAACAACAAAATGGGTTGGTTACGAAGACTAACGTGACACTCTTGTCTAAGGTACATTGTTTTACGATTCATTCGTCTCGTCCAAGGTTTTTAGGCAGGAAACAACCGTGTCTACATATCTAGTGAATAGGTTACCATCATGCGATTGATTCAAGAAGCTCACAGATATATGTTAGTTTTTGGTTGGCTTGCTAGTATTAAGCAAGGGATGCTTGAACCGGTTAAGGTCAAGTGCATATTCCCTGGATACCTTAAAGTACGGTGGATTATCATCTTTGGAGGTTTGATGAAGTTACTTCAAAGGGAGTGCTTTACAGGAATATGGATTTCAATGAGAGTGGGGAATACAAGAAAAATTTCATTGGTTCCGTGTAGGTACGAGTTCAATGCATGTGTTGCAGGGAGTTGAGTTTGAGGTGGAACCGCTTAGGGATCATACTTTTGAGGTGGAACCACAAGGGAATGTCACCATGTAGATGGTTCACAGGAAGTACAAACTCTAGGATTTGATAGATATCATTCGACGTGATAGGAGCAACACTTAGCATGGGAACTATATAGGTATAGAGAAAACAAGAATGGTTGCTTTTGCAGTTGTCGCAGTGGAGAAGATATACACACACGAAGTCATTGCCTGTCAATGATACAGCTGTTGTGAGGTGATTTCCGTGGAAGGTCGGATTGAAAGAAGATATGGATACTTGTTAGATGTGTATGTGCTCATCAACGGGTTAGGAAAGCAATTGACACTATTACCGAGTATACACTGGTATGTTCATACATCTATCTCTATATAGATGGTATGGTTTTTCTTGCGATGCAAGGTCGGAGATCCGTTACCAAGGGATTGCCGGTTAAAGCAAAAGGAAATATACTTGGTATGGAGATCATCGTGGATCGAGAGTGGTAATACTCGAGGGGTCACGGTCCAAGGTTCACAACGGAAGTTGGTATAGACTTTGTTGGAGGACACTCCATAATGTCATTGAGGGTAGTCTATCGTGGACTGCGGATGTGGAAAAGAATGGTAAGAAGTCATATACATATGCGGTTGGAAGTTAGGAGTATTAAGTGGTTCCGCACGAGACTTACATAGCATCTCAAGATGTGGGTATGTTGGATGGGTTTGAT
>OU343216.1:6666193-6770578 GCA_910596185.1 Chrysanthemum makinoi | reverse complement strand
CCTCAGTATGGTCGGTCCTCTCGGTCTCGATCGGTTTAGTTACTGCGTGCTCCCAATACACACATGTATACAAGGAAAATGAAGATCATTGTGACTTCGACATTTGCTAAAATTAAACTAAAGATGCTAAAATGAACGAGAAAACATAATATTCAACAAAAGTGAAGATAATAATTAAACAAGGGGTGGTAATTTGGGTCATGTTCGAAGTTGGCGAGTTGAATTACGAGGTTAGTGGGTTCAAAATTCACCCAAACGTATGTTTAGTTAATCGTGTGAGAAGTTCAACCCTAACCTTAACACCTTTATTAAACGGTTTAATCGTGTTGACTCAAAACATGATTTGAATATAATTTTAATGAGAACATATAGAATATAGTAAGTTGTATATTAGAAACATTTTGTAAACCGATAAATATTTTGATATAAGTATATACAATTATCAAATTTTTCAAAAGCGTATATATCATTGGACATATATGTGAAATTAAAGACACAACTTCTAATAATTAATATTGGGTAAACTCCAAAATACATTCGGGGTTTACTCCGATTAATTTACTAAACATCCCTCTCTTAAAGTTTCAACAGATACATCACCCGGTTAAATAAGGACAAGTATAGAATTATTTCTCAGTTATCTCCTAAGAGATGAAAAAACTTACACGTTAGTCCTCTAAGGTTAATTTGTATTTCCACCCTAGTCTTTTTTACGTTTTGATACGTTTTCTTTAAGTTTTTAAAATTACGTATTTTTTCACGTTTTGCATTCTGTTTTTACGTTTTGTTAGTTCTTTTCGTTTTTTCTCCTCCGTTTTTCACGTTTTTATGCGGTTTTTACGTTTTCGTCCATTTTCGTTTTCATGTTTTTTCACGTTTTAGTCGTTTTTTTACTTTCTAGATCCGTTTTTCGTTTTTAGATCGCTTTTTTACACTTTTAGAGTAGGTTTTTTCGTTTTCATCCAACTTTTTCGTTTTTGTCCATTTTTTTAGACCGTTTTTTACGTTTTACGTCCTTTTTTTCCGCGTTTTCATCGCGCTTTTCGTTTTTTTTTACGTTTTAGATCCATAAGCGAGGTAGTAAATGACTACTAGTTGTCAAAGATAATAACATTTAACTAAAACCTTACCAAGAAATTTTGAATTTTTATATATAGTATGGTCTATGAAATATTGTTGTACAATTTTAACAAACAAAAGTTTGAGATTTGACTATTTTCATCTCATTTTGAAATAAAACTAGGTCTCATCGGAAATATTAGTTTTGGAGTCATAAAACCTCTAAAAAGGTAAAAGGCCTTGATATATCCTTGACTAAAAGGCTTCATATTTGCCTAATCTTTAAATATAACTTGCTAAAAAAAGTTAATACAACATAAGAGTGAGACAAGATTAAAAAAGATCTCAAGTTTGTATCTCCAAATGTAAAAAAGAAGATGAAAGCGTAAAAATGGATGAAAATGTAAAAACGTGTAAGCGTAAAAACAGGAAAGCGGAAAAAAGCGTAAAAGATTGGATTAAAGCGTAACAGAGCATCCAGCGTAAGAAGGCAATTAAAAGGCGACTAAAACGTAAAAGCTGAATGAAACAAAAAATAGGCAGCGTAAAAAAATGGACTAAAGCGTAAAAAGCAGTAGCTTCGTTAAAAATGGACCAACGTAAAAAGCGAACAAAAACTTAAAAAGCGGCAGCGTAATTTATATGAAAACGTAAAGACAGCAGTAAAAGCGGCCAGCATTATTAAAAGCGAAGCGTAAAAAAAGCCCGGTAAGCGTAAAAAAGCGAGCGAAAACAAAAAAAGACTAGCGGTGCAAATACGGAACCCGAGAGGATTAGCAGGTGTAATTTTTCTATCTCGTTAGGAGATAGCGGAGAAAAATTTGCGTCGTTTGTCCTTATTTTAGCGAGAGGATGTTTCTAAGTTAACTTTACTAACGAGGTGATGTATACATTGAAACTTTTGCGAGGTATGTATAGTGCGAATGAGATGGCTCACCGAGATTTTATTTGTAGTTTACTCTTAATATTATTTTATCTATATTTAAATTGGTTGACGGGTTGTAATCGAGTTACTTCCGATCCTAACTTGTTTAGCCTCGAACCTAACTCGTTTATTTTTGTGTCAGTCTCGGATCATATCAGAAACTGCCGCTACTAAGTTAAACTACTATAACAGTGTCAAAGATAGTAAAACTATAAACCACCAAATACAATTTAGTGAAACACGTCAAACTAAAGGAAACTAGAAACTAGCATTATAAATCACAAAAGGATATACTTTGTGAAAGGTCCTTTCTAGTAATTAATAATTACACATCCACTTCTTTTACGCTTGCGTTGGTAATTTCACTTGTTTTGATTGGTTAAATTGGTAAAGTTTTCATGTCAAAAATACAAAAATCATTTGGATGAGATAAGTGACTTTACATTTTTTGCGTTTGGAGAGGTTAGGAGGATGAAATTTTGGGTTTTGCTCACACACAGATGAAAAGAAGCAAATAAGAACCTAGAGACACAATTTTTATAAATAAGAACCTAGAGACACAACTATTTATAGGAGGATGTAAACTAAGCGTTTGCTTTTTTTTTTTTAAATTTGGCATCAACTTTGAACATTGACATTATGTTTTCAAGTTTTCAAAGAAAAGAAAAAAAATATACATATATGAAAAAAGAAAGAAATAAAAATGTAAAGTAAGTGATGGTTTATTTATTGAGATAAGCGGCAGGGTTGGTGCTCACCTTTGATTCTTTACTTGAGAGCGTGTGTGTGTACGTAGTTTTATCTAGAACAAAAGTTAGAATGATGCATTAGTTTCCTTGTTTGAATATCTAATTTTTATTTTCACTATATACAACATAGAGGTGGGTTAATAATTAATATTCAATGTACTGTATAGTTACCTTCTCAACACAGCGTAGCGGACTAAAAACACAAGCTGATAAAGTTTAACCCAACATTGGGACATTGGGCCCAAAGTATAAATTGAGTCCATAACACAGATTAGAGGCTTATAGCCTTAGTTCACTTATGCCCAATCAAAATTACATAAAAACATAACTTCATTAGCGTGTCTTAAAACCTATCATTATTTGTGTGCAGTCAACACATAAGCACAACCCTAATCTCCCAAGATCTGCGTCTGGTTTCTTTCGAACAACATCTATTTTCATCCTCTTATTACAAACATGGATCTCACAAACCTGCGATCTCAACTCCTTAGCTCCTTATCTATAAGCTTTATGAGGCAAGCACCTTCAAGATCTGGGATGGGTCTCGGGTAGGTATTGTTTTGATTTCGTTTGTGTTTGTTTATGCGAAACAAAGAAAGATTGAAACAATCTTGTTTTGAATCTTTCTTTATGATTTCAAAATTTTATAAAAGCTATGCTTACATAGATCTATATGGTTTCTTGTTCATGGGTGGAAATCATGAAGATCGATTAAGAAATAAAAAAAACTGAGATCTTTCTTTGTTTTCTTTTTGGATTTGATTTGTTGTGGTTGGTGCTAGGATTAGGTTCGATGTTTGGTTTTGATTCGATTCAAGAGTTGAGTTTTTGTTGGGTGAAATGATGGAATAGTTAGTTATGGATTTGATGTTGGTAATTGTTGTTCGTTGGGGTTAGGATAGATATGAGTTGCGTTGGTTAATTGTAATTTTGTTATTCTCTTTCTTTTCTTTTTTTTCGTTGGATATTTTGGGCCGAGGGATGATATAAAAATTGAGGTTATAAAAGCGATATCGTTTTTATATGATGGTGGTGAAGAATAAAATGATGTGGTGAAATGGTTATAGTTTCTTATTTATAGTCTTCAAAAATCCAACTCAAAAGACGCATAATGGTTGGCATACTACAACTGAAGCAACACTTAATATTCATCTTAAATGTTACATTTAACTCGACCAAATAAACACTTGCATCATCCCCTCATTATACCTAAGCGGAATAAATTTTGATAGCATTACAACTAAACATTAAATTTTGAGGACTGAATGAGGCACTAATTGCATGCCATATGTACTTACCTTAAGCATGAATAATAAAGTAATGTTCTTACATATGAAGCCTCCACATTTATAAGGGGACTCAATCTTTTAATATAATAGATATTATTGCTATAGAGAAAAAGAAAATTAAGGTTGCTTAAAGGACAATACAATGGCTATGTTTAGCAAAGAGGCTTATAGGGCTTATCGAGGTTTGGACTTTTAAAATAAGCTAATCTATAAAAAAATATATATATAAATAAATCTCGTTTGTCACACAAGCTTATGGAGGCTAATGGCTTATAAAATAAGCCATAGCCTCAATAACTCAAGCCTAAATAGAGGCTTATAGGGGCTTATGAATAGTTAAATTACTTAAATACCCTTAAAATATAGCAATTATCATGCAAAAGCTGAAAATATACGTAAATTTTATTTTATGTATTTTTATGTGATTTTATATTAATAAGCTTAGCTCAACTAATTAAGCCAACGACTTTATAAATATATAAGTTTCAACTTTAGAAGCATAATATAAGCCCCATCCCAAGCTCTAGCCCCAACTCCATCCCAGTCTCCCAACTGACCCTATTGCTTGCCAAACATACCCAATATGTGCTTTTAAGAAGAAAATTAGAAAGGGCTTGGTTAATGATATTAGGGTAAATTTAGTAGGACTTTATGTATAAAAGGTATAAATTATAACAGATTAAAAGATTTTAAGTGTGTTTTTAAATGTGTGTATTTTGATCTAAATATGTTAAACATATAACTCAAGGTTTAGTTGCAAATTATGTCATTGTGAACACGAAATGACAAAAATACTTCGACGTGGTCCTCAAACTAACGGAAGAAAATAATGATTGCTAGGCCAAGGGACACAAGTTGCAGTAAAACATCCACATTAGTGGCATAATTTGTAGAATTATCTTTTGGTAGCTAAACTTGCATTTTGGATATATTAGGGACATTTCTTGCATTTACTTTTAAAAAAAATGAATATATTATATTTATAAGTTTTATTAAGAAAACAATTACGTAGTACAATGTTTTCCAATTAAGATAAAACATGTTTTGATTGTTTAATTTTTTAAAGGGCCATGCAGGCCATTTCAAAATTTGAAAAGGCTATTACGTACCCATTTACTGCGCTACTAAGTTAAACTACTATATTGTCAAAACCAGTATAACTATAAACCACCAAATACAATTTAGTGAAACACGTCAAACTAAAGGAAACTAGAAACTAGCGTTATCGTCACAAAAAGGATATATACTTTGTGAAAGGTCCTTTCTAGTAATTAATAATTACACATTACACTTCTTTTCTGCACGTTTCGGTAATTTCACTTGTTTTGATTGGTTAAATTGGTAAGTTTTCATGTCAAAAAATACAAAAGCCATTTGGATGAGATAGAAGTGACTTTCTGTTTTTGCGTTTGGAGAGGTCAGAGGATGAGCTGGGTTTTTGCTCACACACAGATGAAAAGAAGCAAATAAGAACCCTAGAGACACAATTTTTTATAAATAAGAACCCTAGAGACACAACTATTTATAGGAGGATGTAAACTAAACGTTTGCTTTTTTTTTTTTTTTTTTTTTTTTAAATTTGGCATCAACTTTGAACATTGACATTATGTTTTCAAGTTTTCAAAGAAAAGAAAAAAAAAATATACATATATGAAAAAGAAAAGAAATAAAAAATGTAAAGTAAGTGATGGTTATTTTATTGAGATAAGCGGCAGGGTTGGTGCTCACGCGTTCTTTCTTGAGGGGAGCGTGACGTGTGTCGTAGTTTTATCTAAGAACAAAAGTTAGAATGATGCATTAGTTTCCTTGTTTGAATATCTAATTTTTATTTTCACTATATACAACATAGAGGTGGGTTAATAATTAATATTCAATGTATAGTTACCTTCTCTACACAACGTTAGACAAACGGACTAAAAAACACAACTGATAAAGTTTAATCTAACATTGGGGAATTGGGACCAAAGTATAAATTAAGGAGTCCATAAAAAAAATTAGAGGCTTATAGCCTTAGTTCCCTAAGCCCAATCCAAAATTACATAAAAACATAACTCAGCTAACGTGTCTTAAAAACCTATCATTATTTGTGTGCAGTCAACACATAAGCACAACCCTAATCTCCCAAGATCTGCGCCTGGTTTCTTTCGAACAACATCTATTTTCATCCTCTTATTACAAACATGGATCTCACAAACACACGATCTCAACTCCTTAGCTCCTTATCTATAAGCTTTATGAGGAACGAAGCACCTTCAAGATCTGGGATGGGTCTGGGTAGGTATTGTTTGATTTTCGTTTGTGTTTGTTTGTACGAAACAAAGAAAGATTGAAACAATCTTGTTTTGAATCTTTCTTTATGATTTCAAAATTTTATAAAAGCTATGCTTCACATAGATCTATATATGGTTTCTTGTTCATGGGTGGAAATCTGTAAAGATCGATTAAGAAATAAAAAAAACTGAGATCTTTCTTTGTTTTCTTTTTGGATTTGATTTGTTGTGGTTGGTGCTAGGATTAGGTTCGATGTTTGGTTTTGATTCGATTCAAGAGTTGAGTTTTTTGTTGGCTGAAATGATGGGAGTAGTTTAGTTATGGATTTGATGTTGGTAATTGTTGTTCGTTGGGGGTTAAGGATAGATATGAGTTGCGTTGGTTAATTGTAATTTTGTTATTCTCTTTCTTTTCTTTTTTTTTTTTTAGTTGGATGTTTTGGGCGAGGGATGATATAAAATTGAGGTTATAAAACGATATCGTTTTTTATATGATGGTGGTGAAGAATAAAATGATGTGGTGAAATGGTTATAGTTTCTTATTTATAGTCTTCAAAAATCCAACTCAAAAGACGCATAATGGTTGGCATACTACAACTGAAGCAACACTTAATATTCATCTTAAATGTTACATTTAACTCGACCAAATAAACACTTGCATCATCCCCTTCGTATACCTAGCGGAATAAATTTTGATAGCATTACAACTAAACATTAAATTTTGAGGACTGAATGAGGCACTAATTGCATGCCATATGTACTTACCTTAAGCATGAATAATAAAGTAATGTTCTTACATATGAAGCCTCCACATTTATAAGGGGACTCAATCTTTTAATATAATAGATATTATTGCTATAGAGAAAAAGAAAATTAAGGTTGCTTAAAGGACAATACAATGGCTATGTTTAGCAAGAGGCTTATAGGGGCTTATCGAGGTTTGGACTTTTAAAATAAGCTAATCTATAAAAAAATATATATATAAATAAATCTCGTTTGTCACACAAGCTTATGGAGGCTAATGGCTTATAAAATAAGCCATAAGCCTCAATAAGCTCAAGCCCATAAAATGAGGCTTATAGGGGCTTATGAATAGTTAAATTACTTAAATACCCTTAAAATATAACGAATTATCACGCAAAAGCTGAAAATATACGTAAATTTTATTTTATGTATTTTTATGTGATTTTATATTAATAAGCTTTTCAACATTAATTCGCCAAACTTTATAAATATATAAGTTTCAACTTTCGGCTTATAATATAAGCCCCATCCCAAGCTCTAGCCCCAACTCCATCCCCAGTCTCAACCCCAGCCTATTGCGCCAAACATACCCAATATGTGCTTTTTAAGAAAATTAGAAAGGGCTTGGTTAATGATATTAGGGTAAATTTAGTAGGACTTTATGTATAAAAGGTATAAATTATAAACAGTTCTAAAAGATTTTAAGTGTGTTTTTAAATGTGTGTATTTTGATCTAAATATGTTAAACATATAACTCAAGGTTTAGTTGCAAATTATGTCATTGTGAACACGAAATGACAAAAATACTTCGACGTGGTCCTCAAACTAACGGAAGAAAATAATGATTGCTAGGCCAAGGGACACAAGTTGCAGTAAAACATCCACATTAGTGGCATAATTTGTAGAATTATCTTTTCAGTAGCTAAACTTGCATTTTTGGATATATTCAGGGACATTTCTTGCATTTACTTTTAAAAAAAATGAATATATTATATTTATAAGTTTTATTAAGAAAACAATTACGTAGTACAATGTTTTCCAATTAAGATAAAACATGTTTTGATTGTTTAATTTTTTAAAGGGCCATGCAGGCCATTTCAAAATTTGAAAAGGCTATTCGTACCCATTTACGCTTGCCGCTACTAAGTTAAACTACTATAACAGTGTCAAACACAGTATAACTATAAACCACCAAATACAATTTAGTGAAACACGTCAAACTAAAGGAAACTAGAAACTAGCGTTATCGTCTCAAAAAGGATATATACTTTGTGAAAGGTCCTTTCTAGTAATTAATAATTACACATTACACTTCTTTTCTGCACGTTTCGGTAATTTCACTTGTTTTGATTGGTTAAATTGGTAAGTTTTCATGTCAATAACCGGCGCAAAGGGTTCAACTATGTAGTGTGCCATAAGTTATACTAAAAGGCTGATCTCGTTTGCTAATGTGTCTCGATAAGTTAATAACATGGATACTTTGTACTTTGAACCAAACGGTGCGTCATCAACGACCATCATAAAAAAAAATTAATTAAAAAAAAAATAGTCGGCATTTAGTATATCTTATGCGCATCATACAATTTAACCGGTGGAGCGGTTACTAGCTGAAAATACGAGAAAAATTACAATCTTGACACACCATTTAAAGTATAATAACTAAAACGTGACAAATAATGGTCCAGTTACCAAAACGAGGGGTCACTAACTGACTTAGGTGTTTTATTTCTAAGAGAAGCATTGATCTCTAAAGCTCAGTGCTAAATGAAAAGCAAAGTTCATATGATATGGTATCTTTGACTCATCTTTGACTCCTTCTAGAACTCAAACTCTAGGGAAATGATCTTTCTTGATTAACTGAGAAAATTAGAAAGAGACAGTAAGAATACATACAGTTAAAATCGAAAGAAAAATAAGAAATGAATGCAAGCTAAATGTATGATAATAATGGAAATGTAGACATAGAGATAGCTAGGGGCATGGCACTACTAAATGTGTATGAGTGACACATGAATTGAATCTATATGATGCATGTGCAATGAGGTCATTTAGGAAGCAATTTAGAGACGAATATCAAGTATCATTCACAATTATCCAATGATCAAATATAGTGTGTCTAAGGGGCCATTGATAACAGCATATATAAAACCTACCTTCGCATTCCTTTTGCTGTTCTTTGCATGCCTCCATTTTCTCTTTATAGCCCTTTTGTCAGTATTTGTTGTCTTGAACCGTCTCTTTATGGTACCATGAGGAGATACAAGGCTCTGCACATATACAGGAGTAGCCATATATTCCATAATCCTGTATGAGCGACAATAGGAAGAACTCTTGTGGGTAATGTAACTGAGCCTTCTCAAGTAGTGTGGATCAACATCCATCTCCTCACAATGATAGGGTGCCTGTTCCCAAGAGTGTTGCGCTTGGTAACTTCTCATTATCCAAATCATAGGGTGGGTTTTATATCTCTAGAACATTTGTTTCCAAATACTTGATTCGATGGTGCTTTATGTTTATATATACATAGAGATTCTTTAATATAACCAAGCTTGTCATCATCGTTACATTTATAAAACAAATCATTTGGTTGGGGGATTTCATTAAACTCTTGTCGAGATAAATCAAAAGAAATAATCACTTTCTTGTTTTTTCGGTCATTCATAAACCAGTGAAGTGACCCCTCGCATAAGATACCAGGTCTAGAAGCAACATCAGAATACCTAAATTTGATATCTCCAATAAGGTTCCAAATATTTGATTTCAATGCTAACACATGAAAGCGTGTTCGATGTTCGCCTATCCCAATCCCTAAGATAACCTTGTAATCATCTATGGATGCGTCGTAACCAAAACCCCAACAAGGGTATGAAAACCGCGGCATGGTCGTTTTGGGAATAATTTCATCAGGCAACTTTGGTAGGTAATTAACCTCTCTAGTCAAAGGATTAGTTACTAAAAGTTGAACATCTTTGGGAGAGATGCATACTAGGCCATTTGAAGAACCAACAATATGATAGTCATTGCATATAAACGAACTGACTAAAGACTCACAACAACCACCGTGCATAATGATCCTTTTATCTCTAAACTCATAATTTTTAATATAAGTATAGTTGAGATGAGCTTTTACAAAAAGAGTATTTGAGATTAAAGATAGCCATGACTTACAAACGCTTTTGCATCTAAGTAGATCGATCACATCCAGTCTTACAAGTATCTGCTCAATCACATCTAACACAAGCTCAGACATTCGAACAAAGAGATGAAACAGAAAACAGAAAGAAGGCTAGAGGGTGTAGGGGATTTATTAGGTTAACCAATTCATCTGTATACGAAGCCCAAGGCCCAGATACTAAAAATTCGAGCCCAAGAGTAAAGTCTGTTCTTTAAAGTGGGCAGGGTAGGCTCCCATCGCGGGTCTTCAATTTCTCTTCATAATAATTTAACGCATATGTTATTACTAAGCGAATATCCGTGCATAGGCGTGCAACATGATTTTATATCAACAAACAATAATAGTTGTGCTATTGTGGTTACGTGTTTCTTATAGTGTTTATACACAACAACATAAAATAATATAAGTGTAATTGAAAAAAATGTCGTAACATGCAATAATTGAACTCAAAGAACTGGCTAATGTATTAGCTAACGTATAAAAACATAGCCTGTTTGGCAGGGGTTATTTGGAGAAACTATTAGCTTTTTGTTACAAAATAATCTTCTATAAGCTAAGTAGCTTCGTTTGGATGCATTACCTACAAGCTTTTATTTCAAACAAATAGCTCCAAAATAAAAAGCTGATTCATAAAGCTTTTTAAATGTCTATGTACAGCGTTAAAACTTTAAATTACTAATATACCCTCTAAGCCTTTTTAAATGTCTATGTAGCTCATGTTATGACTTTCTTGAGCTTGCAGCTAGTTTTGCCAAACATGCCCATGGTGAAACTGAAAATGAAACGTTGCATCAATTTCAAAATAACTAACAATGCACGTCGGAATAAGGATCGAGGTGAATATGTAAAAATCTGAAGAAAAGAAATGAATATAGATGATTAACTATGAAGTATGAACTATCACAATTTTAAAAAGAATATGTTAAATGCTACGGAAAAAAAAATTAATATAGATGATTAATATAGTGGGTAAAAAAAAAACAAACTGGCCTATGATATGCAATAGGCGTGTTGATCGGTTCGGTTATCAGGTTGTTCGGTTAGTTCGATTCGGTTATCTCGGTTAAATTTTTTTTTTTAGGTTAACCGATAATCGAACCAAACCAAATTCAAATTCGGTTTTCGGTTAGGTTCTTGTGTTAACTGAATAACCAATTTCACTATTTAAAATAAAAAAAATTAATAATTACATATATATTTCGCAAAAAAATATATTTCAAGCATAAAAAGTGTTTTATTACATTATGATAACCTATTTATTTATATATAAATATACTTAAAAATATATAAATATATAAAATATATATAGTTATATGAATTCGGTTTCGGTTTCAAAGTGCCAAACCCATATCCAAACCGAGAACCGAATTAGTAGTTCGGTTCGGTTCGGTTTTAAAAAATTTAGTTCGGTTATTAGTTCGGTTAATTTATTTTCGGTTTGGTTCGGTTTCGATTTTCGGTTTATTCATCTTTTTCGGTTTTTTCGCTCACCCTAGTGCAACATAATTTCACACAACAAGAGCTATTGAGATAATGTTAAACACTAGGTCCAATAAAATGAGGTAGCATGATAAATTCGACGTTGGCTCAAAACATTCTAAAAAACCAACATAAACGCTACCAAGGATCCTACCCTTAATAAGATCTGTATACGAGAGATTCCCAACAATATCAAAGGATGGTAACATGAAATGCCCGAAATGAGACAAGACCCCAATGTCAACGTATGTTTATCAAACAATTTTAGAAAGCAATCATAAACAACCTTTCTTTACTGTTAAGAAGTACCAAGGCAAACACACTGGTTCTCTTCAATCCACTATTTGACTTCATGATCTTGTTCTTTTGGGAGCCTGATTAAAACAAAATTAAATCTATAAGATATATAGAATACAAACTATTAATCAGATAAGGAGTTTGGGACCTTCAAAAATCAAAACAGCCAATTACCAGAGTTGCAGTTTTAATAAGAAATCCTAAACAATATTTTTCAAATTCTTCCAGTTTTATGAAAATCAAAGGGAAACATTTCCTTCTTTTAATCAGATGCAGTTTATGCACTGCTTATATTCTGCTTATCAAAATGTATCTGAACTATAACCTTCAACAGCCAACATTAGCAGGATAAGCAGTTATGATAACCAATCATACACATATCTTATATTTACTTCCACTCTTATGAGAATCAAGGTAAACATACAAGTTCTCTTTAGCCCGTATTTGATCTATCTCCTTTTTGACAACCAGAAACATTACTACCTCCTTCCTAAAACTAGTGTCCGTCTCTTTTTTAATAATTTGTTCCAAACATATACATGTACAAAAATAACAAAAGCATAACTAATCAATTTAGAACGTATGAGGTAACTACGAGCGTACCTACATGTAATCATATTTGCAAGTACTGGCAATGCTACTTTTGGGGCGCATTGAGTTATAATACTTCTCATCAAGACAGCTCAAGAATAAAACTGCAAAAATAGGACAGGATGAAAAGCTGCGTCTAAAAAAATGTAAATGAAAGAAAGAAGAAGCCAATAAGTTTGTGTAAGATTCAAAAAAATCTAAAGATCTGAAAGGATACCTTGTTTATGATCATCCACCCCATGGGGGAAATAATCATTTACAGCAACTTTCTCATCTGATGTTAGCACAACAATTATGACTTGGAACTGAAAATAAACATAAAACACAAGTTAGTCAAGTTTTATCAGTTAAACATATGCATAAAAATCAAACAAAAGTGTGAATTTTCAGCTTGAACAGATATTCTAAAAGGCAATCAGGTTGCGTACGAAGTCAGCAGCTACTTGCAAAGTGTATTCGTCGCCCCATTCTCCATCCCTATTATTAAAAAACAAAAGGCTTAGTGCTAAATTGAAATACAGTATGCTAAACAGAGAAGAGCAAAAGACTTACCGAGACGTGATTTTTATGTATTCTAGATACGTCAAATCAGCATCGGCATTGGCTGGAGGGCTGACATGATCCTGATACAACTCAGGATGTAGCAGGAGCTGATCCATGTAAATAAGAAGATTCAAAAGCCCATTATATGATAATATACTACTTAAACACAAAAGAACTACGGAGTAATTACTTATATAGAAGCATGTGTTAACCTGTTATTATCTTAAGGTTATACCTGTTTAACCAGACACTCCCTAACTTTTTGGTAAGGCCATTCTGTAGCACCTAGTTGTTCAGAAATTGCCCTTACCTGGAGAAATCATGTTAGTATTGAATAAAAGAATAATTCCTTAGGGAAAATCAATCAAATTTCGCAGCACCTACCTGGCCATTACCATCACTTAAAGCTATCTTCCCAGCATACCCATAAAAAATTTTCCTGATTAACTCAAATTGTCAGTCAAAGTATACACTAACTAAAACACAGGGCAAGCACCAATAGGTACTTACCAAAAGCCAATACATAGGAAAAAATAAGTGCTTGTATTTCGAACATAAAAAAGGGAATTTTAACCTTAAACAAAGCAAATTACATGTATTTGGTGAAAGTTGGGTCACAAAACTGCTATAAACAAAATGAAAGTTTACCTCTCCTTGAGCCTCTTATAACTCGGAGACTTTATAAGATATTTTTTGGTGATATTATCAGGCTGCAAACAAGAAGAAAGAAAAAAAACATATAGTATATAAGTAGTCATATATAAAGAACTAGTTAACCTTATTTTTTGGTCACATACGGTTAAATGAATACATAAATACCTTTATGCTGATATATATGTGTTTTACCGCCTTTTTAATGAAGTAAAGTATATTGCTTACGTCAAATTAAGTTTGACTAAATATGTTACATCTTTGGTATGATGAATATTTACAGACAGATCTTTGTTAGATGGAAACCTTAAATAATTGGTGGGGTTTATTATGTTCTTGTAATTGAATGCCACAAAAAAATATCTCATAACATGAATTGATTTAATGATGAAACACGTGTATTCTATACTCGGAATTTGTCGCACACTAAGAAACTATATATTTGCTTATTGCGTTTTTTACAACAGAAGCTAATCCATATTTTCATAGATGGTTATAAGCTTTTCCTTAAAAGCCATTAGCTAAAGAAAAGCAATCCCAAACCCCCTCCAAAATAACAAAATTAAGTTTTATGTACCTGCTGGATTGGATACTCGACACACCATTTTTTTATGGTTCGGTTCTGCTCTTTATTAGACCGTTGTTTTAGAACAAGACTACCATTGTCCACGGTAATGATTGGTATCATAGGATTCTTGTTAACCAAGGGCCAATAATCATTAACAGTAGTCGCAACAAAGATTTTACGAGTGTTGTTTATCCCAACAGAACTCCTTATACACTTCTCAGCAGTAACTTCTTTCTCATGCATGCAGCTACAATATGCCAATAAATGCATTAAAATACATTTTGAAAAGATTAAAGAAGAGATATCAGATGTCATCCAAGAAACTGACCTCTCGACATCTAGCCCATTAGCTAGTTCAATAGACCGATGAAGATCACTTCCAGACTTAGAGTACCTTTCAAAAAAATATTCCATTTCCCGCAATGCACATTCAGTTGTGATTAGTTTGGCGTCAGAATCATCGATCACGTTTCGAATGGCTTCAATGGTCAATCCCCTGGAAGTAAGGTAAAAAAAGACGGATCCATCAATTAACACCGTTGAGGGTTTTTCGAATCCTAATTGATTCCTGTAAAACTTCAAAGTATCTTTTGTCTTGGGTTTTTTTATCCTTGACCTTTTGGTCACTTTGTTCGGATTCTGCAGCAGAGAGTAATACTCAAATCAGGACAAAACATTTTATAAAGAGTAAAAATGAAGATCAGCAATCTAAACTGACTGGAATTTAATAATGCCAACATGATTTATGTACAATCTTATATCAACAAAACATAACTTTTGTACCAATAAAATATCTATTTCTGCAAGTATTTCATGTCTTTCATCGGATACAAAAAGATGTATTAAAACATATATGTAACAAAATGATTTATGTGTTAAATCCAACAGTCGTTAGTATGTATGTATAGATTAGCATGCATGTATACTAGCAATATTCAAGATGCTATTAACATTTCTTTGATAAAGTGATTAAGAGTTCAAGTCCCACTTTATAGAAAAGGTGTAAATATGGTGTTTGCTGATGCATACTGCTTTGACTAGAATTTAATAACGTTAATTATCTACAACTTTATATCAACCTAAACATAAACTCTATCCACAAAAACACAATCACCAAACTATGCAGAATGCATATGAGATTTATATCAACACAAATAAAGTTATATAGAAGATTAAAATTTTCACAGTGTCAACTGTCAAGTAAGAACTATATAGAAATTGAAAAGAATGTACCTCTTTCTTCAACATTAAAACTCTGGTCACATTGTTTTCAGCATCCGTAGAGAAAAGCAAAACTGAAATCAGGACAAACATTTTACAAAGGATGAAAATGAGCAGTAGCACAAAAACAGTTGCCCTATAAAAAAGGGATTTAAAACACAGATCCAATGTCATATCTTTCACCTTTATAGTTATGTGGTTGCATAGTGTGCACCACAACAGTTGTTATATCAAACTTTTTGAAGACAGATTTGGTTTTACAACCTCGTAGATTTTGAAATGAGATATGATCAAATTATAATACACACGTCAAAACATTTGCCTTAACAGAAAGAGTTATCATAATGATATTTCTGCTTAAAACATGTATTCAAACATATATCTAACACAAAGATTATTCATATGTCAAATCCAGTTGTTAGTATGTATAAATCAGCGCGTGAACTAGCAATATTCAAAATCTAGTTGAAATATCGTTTTACAAAGTAGTTAAGAGTTCAAATCCCGCTAAGGGGCGGAGGGTAAGCACTTACATACCCTATGCATAAACGCAGAAGTATAAAAAATTGGAAATATACATGTTAATACTACTGGGTACACACCCAAAATTCAAAAAATTAAACGCGTATTTGCTACTTTAAATGTCATACTTAGGAAAAGGGGTGTTACAAAACGCGAAACAAATTGGACATTAGGCAGCTCAATTGTAATTGAAAAAAATGTCGTAACATGCAATAATTGAACTCAAAGAACTGGCTAATGTATTAGCTAACGTATAAAAACATAGCCTGTTTGGCAGGGGTTATTTGGAGAAACTATTAGCTTTTTGTTACAAAATAATCTTTTATAAGCTAAGTAGTTTCGTTTGAATGCGTTACCTACAAGCTTTTATTTCAAACAAATAGCTTTAAAATGAAAAGCTATTTGTAAAAATGAATATAGATGATTAACTATGAGGGATTAGTTCTTGTAAAAATGTTTCTTAATGTAAAAAAGGTAGGATGCGATAAGGAGGTGCCACGTGTAATTTCTTTCAAGGGTATAATTGGCATAGTCATTGTTGTGGTTCAAAATGTATCTACCGACTTTTTTGGAGGCAGACTAATTCTTGCATCGTAGAGTTGCATCTTTAGATTTTTGCATGCATCATAATTTATTAATAAGACCACTAAATGATCGATATGCTACTTCAACTAAATCATACTAGTAGTTTATTGCATGTTTGCATCAAATTATTTTTGAATCTACCCGTGCATCACATGTTATCATCCAAAATATTTTCATTGCACATTTTATTAATCTTGATTATATAATTTTGCATCGTCATCATTATTCATTACAACTTCATCATCTACAAAAATTTGCGTCACTTCGATACAATAGTTTCATTTATATTCATTTTTTTTCTTCGTATATTCATTTTTTTTCTTCGTATTTTACATATTCATCTCGATCCTTATTCCGACGTGTATTGTTAGTTATTTTAAAATTGATGCAACGTTTCATTTTCAGTTTCACCATATGTTTTTATACGTTAGTTAATACATTAGCCAGTTCTTTGAGTTCAATTATTGCATGTTACGACATTTTTTTCAATTACACTTAAATTATTTTATGTTGTTGTGTATAAACACTATAAGAAACACGTAACCACAATAGCACAACTATTATTGTTTGTTGATATAAAATCATGTTGCACGCCTATGCCGGATATTCGCTTAGTAATAACATATGCGTTAAATTATTATGAAGAGAAATTGAAGACCCGCGATGGGAGCCTACCCTGCCCACTTTAAAGAACAGACTTTACTCTTGGGCTCGAATTTTTAGTATCTGGGCCTTGGGCTTCGTATACAGATGAATTGGTTAACCTAATAAATCCCTACACCCTCTAGCCTTCTTTCTGTTTTCTGTTTCATCTCTTTGTTCGAATGTCTGAGCTTGTGTTAGATGTGATTGAGCAGATACTTGTAAGACTGGATGTGATCGATCTACTTAGATGCAAAAGCGTTTGTAAGTCATGGCTATATCTTTAATCTCCACTCCTCTTTTTGTTAAGGCTCATCTCGACTATACTTTTATTAAAAATTATGAGTTTAGAGATAAAAGGATCATTATGCACGGTGGTTGTTGTGAGTCTTTAGTTAGTTCGTTTATATGCAATGACTATCATATTGTTGGTTCTTCAAATGGCCTAGTATGCATCTCTCCCAAAAATGTTGAACTTTTAGTAACTAATCCTATTACTAGACAGGTTAATTACCTACCAACCCTACCCGATGAAGTTCTTCCTGACAAGACCACACACAGGTTTGATTCAAAACCTTGTTGGGGTTTTGGTTATGATTCATGCATAGATGATTATAAGGTTATAGTAGGGTTTGGGATAGGCAAGCATCGGACACGTTTTCATGTGTTAACATTGAAATCAAATATATGGAAACTCATAGGAGATATCAAATATAGGTTGGACTTTCGTAAAGCAGCTAGACCTGGTATCTTATGCGAGGGGTCACTTCACTGGTTTATGAATGACCGGAAAAACAAGAAAGTGATTATTTCTTTTGATTTATCTCTACAAGAGTTTAATGAAATCCCCCAACCAAATGATTTGTTATATAAATGTAACGATGATGACAAGGTTGGTTATATTAAAAAGTCTCTATGTATATATAAACATCAAGCACCATACAATCAAGTATTTGGAAACAAATGTTCTAGAGATATAAAACCCCGCCCTATGATTTGGATAATGAGAAGTTACCAAGTGCAACACTCTTGGGAACAGGCACCCTATCGTTGTGAGGAGATGGATGTTGATCCACACTACTTGAGAAGGCTCAGTTACATTACCCACAAGAGTTCTTCCTATTGTCGCTCGTACAGGATTATGGAATATATGGCTACTCCTGTATATGTGCAGAGCCTTGTATCTCCTCATGGTACCATAAAGAGACGGTTCAAGACAACAAATACTGACAAAAGGGCTATAAAGAGAAAATGGAGGCATGCAAAGAACAGCAAAGGAATGCGAAGTAGGTTTTATATATGCTGTTATCAATGGCCCCTTAGACACACTATATTTGATCATTGGATAATTGTGAATGATACTTGATATTCGTCTCTAAATTGCTTCCTAAATGACCTCATTGCACATGCATCATATAGATTCAATTCATGTGTCACTCATACACATTTAGTAGTGCCATGCCCCTAGCTATCTCTATGTCTACATTTCCATTATTATCATACATTTAGCTTGCATTCATTTCTTATTTTTCTTTCGATTTTAACTGTATGTATTCTTACTGTCTCTTTCTAATTTTCTCAGTTAATCAAGAAAGATCATTTCCCTAGAGTTTGAGTTCTAGAAGGAGTCAAAGATGAGTCAAAGATACCATATCATATGAACTTTGCTTTTCATTTAGCACTGAGCTTTAGAGATCAATGCTTCTCTTAGAAATAAAACACCTAAGTCTGTTAGTGACCCCTCGTTTTGGTAACTGGACCATTATTTGTCACGTTTTAGTTATTATACTTTAAATTGTGTGTAAAGATTGTAAATTTTTCTCGTATTTTCAGCTAGTAACCGCTCCACCGGTTAAATTGTATGATGCGCATAAGATATACTAAATGCCGACTATTTTTTTTTTAATTAATTTTTTTTTATGATGGTCGTTGTTGACGCACCGTTTGGTTCAAAGTACAAAGTATCCATGTTATTAACTTATCGAGACACATTAGCAAACGAGATCAGCCTTTTAGTATAACTTATGGCACACTACATAGTTGAACCCTTTCGCGGTTATTGACATGAAAACTTACCAATTTAACCAATCAAAACAAATTGAAATTACCGAAACATGCAGAAAAGAAGTGTAATGTGTAATTATTAATTACTAGAAAGGACCTTTCACAAAGTATATATCCTTTTGTGGCGATAACGCTAGTTTCTAGTTTCCTTTAGTTTGACGTGTTTCACTAAATTGTATTTGGTGGTTTATAGTTATACTTGTGTTTGACTTCTTTATTATAGTATTAGTTTAACTTAGTAGCGGCAGTTTCTGACATGATCCTAGACTGACACAAAAATAAACGAGTTAGGTTCGAGGGCTAACAAGTTAGGATCGGAAGTAACTCGATTACAACCCGTCAACCCATTTAAAAATAGATAAAATAATATTAATAGTAAACTACAAAATACATCCATGTGGTTTACTCCGATTCGCACTATACATACCCCTCGCAAAAGTTTCAACAGATACATCACTCCGTTAGTAAAAGTTAACTTATAAACATCCCTCCACTAAAATAAGGACAAACGGCGCAAATTATTTCTCCGTTATCTCCTAACGAGATAGAAAAAATTTACACCGTTAATCCTCTGGGTTAACTGTATTTGCACCGTTAGTCTTTTTTTTAAGTTTTCGTCTGTTTTTTTACGTTTCCATCAGTTTTTTACGTTTTCGTCAGTTTTTATACGTTTTCGTCCATTTTTTTACGTTTTCATCTGCTTTTTTACGTTTTCGTCCGTTTTTTAAGTTTTCTTTCGTTTTTTACGTTTTCGTCCATTTTTTTAACGGTTTCGTCCGTTTTTTACGTTTTCAAATCTTTTTTTTACGTTTTTGTCCGTTTTTTACGTTTTAGTCCATTTTTTTTTACGTTTTTGTCTATTTTTTTACGTTTTCATCTGCTTTTTTACGTTTTAGTCAGCTTTTTAAATTTTGTCCGTTTCTTTTACGTTTTCTTCTGTTTTTTACGTTTTAATCCACTTATTTACACTTTTTTCCGTTTTCTTCCGTTTTTTTTACGTTTTCATACGTTTTTTTTTTTTTTTACATTTTCATCCATTTTTTTACGTTTTCATCTTCTTTTTTACATTTGGAGATACAAACTTGAGATCTTTTTTAATCTTGTCTCACTCTTATGTTGTATTAACTTTTTTTAGCAAGTTATATTTAAAGATTAGGCAAATATGAAGCCTTTTTAGTCGAAGGATATATCAAGGCCTTTTTTACCTTTTAGAGGTTTTATGACTCCAAAAAACTAATATTTCTGATGAGACCTAGTTTTATTTCAAAATGAGATGAAAATAGTCAAAATCAAAACTTCTTTTGTTTGTTAAAATTGTACGACAATATTTCATAGACCATACTATATATAAAAATTCAAAATTTCTTGGTAAGGTTTTAGTTAAATGTTGTTATCTTTGACAACTAGTAGTCATTTACTACCTCCTGTTTATGACAGTAAAAAAAACGTAAAAAAGCAGATGAAAACGTGAAAAAAATGACGAAAACGTAAAAAAACGGTTGAAAAAGAAAAAAATGGACAAAAACGTAAAAAGTTTGATGAAAACGTAAAAAAAAACCAGGATGAAAGTGTAAAAAGCGGACAAAACGTAAAAACGGACGAAAGTAAAAAGCGGACTAAAACGTACTTCAAACATGAAAACGTAAAATATATATACGAAAACGTAAAAACCGAAAAAACGTAAAAAACGGAGAAAACGTAAAAGAACGGACGAAAACGTAAAAAACTAAAAACGTAAAAAAAATGACTAAGGGTGCAAATACAGTTAACCTAGAGGACTAACGGTGTAAGTTTTTTCTATCTCGTTAGGAGATAACGGAGAAATATTTTGCGCCGCTTGTCCTTATTTTAACGGGGTGATAATTCCATTTGAAACTTTCGCGAGAGGGATGTATAGTGCGAATCGGAGTAAACCCTGGGAATGTATTTTGGAGTTTACTCCAATATTAATTATTAGAAGTTGTGTCTTTAATTTCATAATAATATGTCTTATGATATATATCGTTTTTTGAAAAATTTGATAATTGTATATACTTATATCAAAATATTTATCGTGTTACATAAAATGTTTCTAACATACAACTTACTATATTTGATATGTCTCATTAAAATTATATTCAAATCATAAGCGAGTCAACACGATTAAACCGTTTAATATATGTGTTAAGGTTAGGATTGAACTTCTCACACGATTAACTAAACATGTCTGGTTTGGGTTGAACTTTTGAACCCACTAACCCCCGACCCGAACCTGTCAACCCGGACATGACCCAAATTACCACCCCTTGTTTAATTATTATCTTCACTTTTGTTGAATATTATGTTTTCTCGTTCATTTTAGCATCTTCAGTTTAATTTTAGCAAATGCCGAGTTCACAATGATCTTCATTTTCCTTGTATACATGTGTGTAGGGTTGAGCATCGCAGAACCAAAACCGACCGAGACCGAGAGGACCGACCGGACTGAGGACCAGCGGTCCGGTCTCGGTTTGGATTTTTTCCTTATTTCGGTCTCGGTCCGATCTTACGTAAAACCCCACTATTATGCCTTCTTGGACCGGACCGGACCAACCCGAACCGGACCGAACACCTTCGGTCCGGTCCTCGATCTAAGGTTTTGGGCTAGTTCGGTCTTGGTCCGGTCCGGTCCGATTTTGGACCGTTGATCACCCCTACATGTGTGTTAAGTAAATCAACATGGGCTCGTTTAACCATCCTATTGTTTGGTTTTTTCACCCTTCACCAAATCCACCATCAAACAGTCGTGGTAATAATTAGATATGACAATTTGTGCTTACAACCATAAAAATAGGCTTTTATACGCTAATTTATAAAAAGATTTGAACGCAGTTAGCCCTGTTCTTTCGAAATGGGTACGAATAGCCTTTTCAAATTTTGAAATGGCCTGAATGGCCCCTTTTAAAAATTAACCAATCAAAACATGTTTTATCTTAATTGGAAAACATTGTAATTGTTTTCTTAATAAAACTTAAAAATATAATATATTCATTTTTTTAAAAAGTAAATGCAAGAAATGTCCCTGAATATATCCAAAAATGCAAGTTTAGCTACTGAAAAGATAATTCTACAAATTATGCCACTAATGTGGATGTTTTACTGCAACTTGTGTCCCTTGGCCTAGCAATCATTATTTTCTTCCGTTAGTTTGAGGACCACGTCGAAGTATTTTTGTCATTTCGTGTTCACAATGACATAATTTGCAACTAAACCTTGAGTTATATATTTAACATATTTAGATCAAAATACACACATTTAAAAACACACTTAAAATCTTTTAGAACTGTTTATAATTTATACCTTTTATACAAAAAGTCCTACTAAATTTACCCTAATATCATTAACTAAGCCCTTTCTAATTTTCTTAAAAAGCACATATTGGGTATGTTTGGCACAATAGGCTGGGGCTGAGACTGGGGATGGAGCTGGGGCTAGAGCTTGGGATGGGGCTTATATTATAAGCCGAAAGTTGAAACTTATATATTTATAAAGCTGTTTGGCGAATTAGTTGGAGCTGAAGCTTATAATTTATACCTTTTATACAAAAACTCATATGTAAGTACATTACTTTATTATTTATGCTTAAGGGTAAGTACATATGGCATGCAATTAGTGCCTCATTCGGTCCTCAAAATTTAATGTTTAGTTGTAATGCTATCAAAATTTATTCCGCCAGGTATACGAAGGGGATGATGCAAGTGTTTCTTTAGTCGAGTTAAATGTAACATTTAAGATGAATATTAAGTGTTGCTTCAGTTGTAGTATGCCAACCATTATGCGTCTTTTGAGTTGGATTTTTGAAGACTAAGAAACTATATCCATTTCACCACATCATTTTATTCTTCACCACCATCATATAAAAACGATATCAGTTTTTATAACCTCAATTTTATATCATCCCTCGGCCCAAAACATCCAACGAAAAAAAAGAAAAGAAAGAGAATAACAAAATTACAATTAACCAACGCAAGTCATATCTATCCTTAACCCCCAATGAACAACAATTACCAACATCAAATCCATAACTAAACTACTCCCATCATCTCAGCCAACAAAAAATTCAACTCTTGAATCGAATCAAAACCAAACATCTAACCTAATCCTAGCACCAACGACAACAAATCAAATCCAAAAAGAAAACAAAGAAAGATCTCAGTTTGTTCATTTCTTAATCGATCTTTACAGATTTCCACCCATGAACAAGAAACCATTATAGATCTGTGTGAAGCATAGCTTCTATAAATTTTTGAAATCATAAAGAAATATTCAAAACAAGATTGTTTCAATCTTTCTTTGTTTCGTACAAACAAACACAAACGAAAATCAAAACAATACCTACCCGAGACCCATCTCAGGATTTTGAAGCTGTTTCGTTCCTCATAAAGCTATAGATAAGGAGCTAAGGAGCTGAGATCGTGTGTTTGTGAGATCCATGTTTGTAATAAGAGGATGAAAATAGATGTTGTTCGAAAGAAACCAGGCGCAGATCTTGGGAGATTAGGGTTGTGCTTTTGTGTTGACTGCACACAAATAATGATAGGTTTTTAAGACACGTTAGCTGAGTTATGTTTTTATGAAATTTTGGATTGGGCATAAGGAACTATGGCTATAAGCCTCTAACTGTTTTTATGGACTCCTGAATTTATACTTTGGGCCCAATGTCCCAATGTTGGGTTAAACTTTATCAGTTGTGTTTTTTAGTCTGTTACGTTGTGTTGAGAAGGTAACTATACAGTACATTGAATATTAATTATTAACCCACCTCTATGTTGTATATAGTGAAAATAAAAATTAGAATATTCAAACAAGGAAACGAATGCATCATTCTAACTTTTGTTCTTAGATAAAACTACGACACTCACGTTCCCTGCAGCAACGTGCGAGCACCAACCTGCTCGTTTATCTCAATAAAATAACCATCACTTACTTTACATTTTTTATTTCTTTTCTTTTTCATATATGTATATTTTTTTTCTTTTCTTTGAAAACTTGAAAACATAATGTCAATGTTCAAAGTTGATGCCAAATTAAAAACGTGTAGTTTACATCCTCTTATAAAAAGTTGTGTCTCTAGGGGTTCTTATTTATTAAAAAAAATTGTGTCTCTAGGGTTCTTATTTGCTTCTTTTCATCTGTGTGTGAGCAAAAACCCAGCTCATCCTCTGACCTCTCTAAACGTAAAAACAGAAACTCACTTCTATCTCATCCAAATGGCTTTTGTATTTTTTGTTTTCATTTCATTTCTCATAAATATTATGTATTTCCACTCCCTCTCTTAAAATCACGCCACTATATAAATTGTTTGTTACAACAATTTTATAACACACCCGAAATCACTAATTTCCGCCAAATTAATCAATTCCCCAATTTCAACAAAACCCTGAATTTCCCCCAATTCATCATATTACTTTAAGGGTTTGGGCTAGTTTGATTGATTCCAACATCTATGAAGAACCGGAATACTTTTGATAAAAAACTTCCATTTCTTGCAAGACACACTTGTCGTAAGTAATTTAGTCGTGGCATCCTTTAGCACCTTTTGAATGTCCTTAATAGATAGCTTGTTAACATTAATAATTCTAGAACATGTCCATACACTAATAGGGTTAGAGAGTTTTGTTGGGTTCAGTAAATACCCAAACCCCTTAATATAGGATTTGAATAGAAAATAACCTAAGTGTTTAGACCGTTAAACACTATCATTCTTGAGTGCATAGTCTCTCGTGAGCCATCTTCGAGATACTGGTATGAGGCTAAGAAGAAGCCTCTCCACTCAGTAAGGCGGAACTTTAAGGGTGAAGACTAAGTCAAGAAGAAGATGGTGGATTAAGTGAGTGATGACAATAACTCACTGAATCCCTTAGACTCCTCTGCAACTATTTACACTGAAGACAAACTGAAGATAAAGACTGAAGGCTATGAAGACTAAAGAATGAGCGGGACAAGGCGGGAAATGTTTACCCAGATAAAACTAAGTCCCTATCTACTAAAGTCAAACTTTCCCTGTATAGCAAGCGGCTAAGCTAAAGTATCTCTGTTAAGGAAAGCATAATATACTACAAATAACAAAGTAAACAGTAATCGAATATATCAATATTCGTGTTTACTGTGATCTCAATTTTGTCCTTTAGCTTAAAATTAAAATCATACTTGTATAAATAGCATAAGAGATTGAGTGAAAAGATTAAGCTTGTGAATTGTAAAAACACACACACAAAAGTCATATTTTCACTCCTCCAAATACAACTTAATCCTTGAGATAGCTCAGTGGGTTCTAAGAGTTGTGCTCAGACTTAGCCTGAGCTTAGAGAGCAGTCACCAAACTTTGTCATTTCAATCCCAAGTACTATTCCGCAAGTACTTGGGTAATGCATTCTTTTGATTCATTTCTAATAAGAATATAAACGTTGAAAATTTATAAGTGTGTTTTACTTACATTAATTTCAGTCATTGTTCACCATTAGTTTGTTTTAAATACTTAACTGTTTTTATACGATAGTGAATAGGGAACAACAAGTTTTTTAAAACCCTAGCCATTCTCCGTAAAACCTCAACGTATCTTTTGGCTTACTTTGCGCGGTGTAATGTTTCATTTTTGAGATCTTTGGTTTCTTAAGTTGTAACGAATGCTACTGAATGTGTAGAAGAAACTAAACATGAGACAATTTGGGGATGTTTAGCCAAACACCCTCAAATTGTTTGTACTAATCTCATGTTTAATTTCTTTTACAAATTCGGTATTCGTTAAGGCTTAAGAAACCAAAGATCTCAAAGAGGAAACATTCTACGACACAAAGTAAGCCAAGAGATACATTGAGATTTTACAAAAAACGACTAGGGTTCAAAAAAAACCTTCATCAGTGTTAGTGGATTGACATGTTCTAGAATTCATTACTGTTAACAAGCTATCCACTAAGTATATTCAAGAGGTGCTAAGGATGACACGGCTAAATTACTTACGACCAAATGTGTTTTACGAGAAACGGAAGTTTTTTTAATCAAAATTATTCTGGTTTACAGAGATGTTGAAGTCTATCAAACTAACCGAAACCCTTGATGTTGTGCCGTTAGTATTTTGGATCACATTTGCAATTCTTTTTATTTTTTTACCTCTGAGATGTATAAGTATTATATTTGTTGGTTTATTGTAGTTGCATGCATCAGTAATTAGTTGTATTGGGAGCATTGTTGGGATAAAAAAAACTCTCGTATAATGTTGGTGCTAATTGTTCTTGGCCTCTAGTACATAAGGATCCTACAATGCCAATAATCATTGCAGACAATTGTACGGTTGGTCTTTATGCAATTGTCGAGTTGTGAGCATAGGCTAGCAAAGACGTGGTATGCAGACTATCCTATTGATAAGTTACCTCAAAAACTCTTTTGTTATATATGATGTTACTTGTACTTAGGCATTCTAATGTATAACCATCAAAACGGTCTAGAAATTGGTGCAGCACGCACCAAGTTTGGTGTACCAAATTTTTACTTGTAACATATTGTTGAAAACATACTAGTTGAATACATTTGAAATTCTCCCTTCATGGTGTAAAAGATTAATATTGTGTACTATGTTAGGGTGTGTTTATTTTTTGTTTTGAATTAAGATGCTTATAAATATAGTGGGTCCCTCTTCTATATAAGCATCTGAATGAGGAGGAGTGTGAGATATTCCTTCACTAGTGGACAAAGGATGCAAGAGAATTTGGTGGGCCCAAATTAAAAAAATAATAATATTATATGAACAATTGTGATTCAGACGATGTAACAAAAAAAGTAAACATGGCCTTAGTGTTGGTGTATTTACGAGACTAGCAGGAGTAGGTACACTCAAAATATGGATTAGCACTAAGGTTTGGGTTAATTTAGTTCATCAGCCATAAATTAATATAAAGAACATGATTGAATTAACTTTCAGTCATAGATAAATGGTGTGGGGTGAGGGTGAGGGTATAGAATAGGGGTATATCTAGGTAACATACTAACATGGACAGAAAAGGACAAAAACTAGTCACATTTTTACCGGTTTAGCCGGTTACCCAAGTATCACACTGCATGAACAATAAAGCTGGGTACACGTACTATAATAAGACAAGCGAAGGCTCATGTAGCAATTGTGTAGCTTAAAACCTTTGTTTTTTGTTTTTGCAGGCTACCATCACGAACAAAGATCTCAACATATCTCCAAATATTCGGAGACTGCGGAGTAGGTAAATGTCCACATTTATGTAAGGTTATAATAGCAATTTTGTGACCTTAATTTCACGAAATACATGTGATTTGCTCTGTTTTAGGCTAAAATATATGTTTGTATTTTTCTATGTATTAGGCTTTTGATAATTACCTTATTGGTAGAATGGTACTTGGCTTGTGTTTTGTTTGTATATACTTTGACCGACAATATGTGTTACTATTAGGATAAGGTTTTATGGTGAAAATAGTTGTGGATGAATGATGTAATGGCCAGGTAGGTTTTGTGCTATTTGATTAAAATCTCATTGAGGAATAATTTCTCTTATTAATATTAGCATGTTGTCTTCAGTTCAAGGCAATTTCAGAACTGTTGCATCCTTTGGTAGTGTCTTACGAGAAACTGAGAGAGAATGTGGTTAATCAGGTACAACCAACTAAAAGATAATAACTATAACACGTACTTTACCTAGACAGTGAGCTCTTTTGTGATGGGTTTATAAATCTTCGTATTTACATGGAGCACCTCCTGTCATATCCAAAGCTGCATCAGGACTTTGTCGACCTTGAACACCCTGACGCCGATGTGCATTTGGCGTATTTAGAATACGTGAATAGCGTGTCTCGGTAAGTCTTATTGTCATTGTCATTGTCATTCAAACATTCTTTATTGCGTTTTAACATTCTACTAACTTAATTATATGAATAGGGATGGAGAATGGGGTGATGAATACACAATGTAGGCGGCTGCTGACTTTGTACGCAACCTTATTTCCTTTTAGTTTATCTGCTAAATCTGAAAAGTCACACTATAGTTTTTATGTATATCTAGAACTAATAACATGTGACTAACAAGATCACATGCAACTTGTGTAACCCAAACTTGTGATTTATGTTTATTTTTAGTTCCAAGTCATGTTTGTTGTTATAACTTCTTTAGAAGGCTGTGCTGTGAATGATTTTCTTCCCTATGGTATGGTGAATGTGGAACCTGAAAAAGGTAACCTCAGAGTTTAAGATAACAAATCTTCACAAACTTATCTGCATTTTCTTCCTGTTCTATACTTTTCATATACACCTTTCAGTATTGGGTAATCACCATCGACCCATCTCAACCCAACACAACCCATTATGACCCGGTCAACGAAAGTCAACCAAACAAAAAGTCAACATAGTAGTTAAAGACAGTTATGTAGCAGTTATGAAATAACTGCCATATTTCATTGAACCGACACAATGGTTCAATCACACCTTTTCATTATGTATATACTGTAAACATTTCTATAAGAACAAGATGATGACAGATTAATACTAAACACATTTACGTTTCATTTAATCATTGTTTTATTTGGTATACTTGTGATTTTACGTTAAGACCATAGATCCGTATCATTGAGGCCAACAATTGGTATCAGAGCGGTTTGGTTTACTAACCAAAATCATCACTTACCATTTTACTCGTTTATTCCCAGAATCAAATCAAAAGGCAAGAACAGTTTCTACAAAAAAATTTACGAAATCGATAAGAACACAAAAATCCCAGACGTCATTTTTTTGTGTTTTCACACTTCTGTCGCAACAGGGGTATAATCACATAGTGATTACACTCAACCCGGCAACAAAAACAATTCGCAATTTTTTTTTCTTTTTATCCGAAACAATTCTTTTTACCTTTACCCAATCCAATAGGATCAGAAAACGAAAAGAAAATCGTTATTCGTTTGATTCAATCAAAAATAAACGAGCGTCATCAATTAAGGCACAAACAGAGATTCGAATTAGAACAAACACACCTGTTCTTATAAGAAATCAAGCCCAGAAGAATCAATTGAGACCCAATCGATTCATTTGCAATACTACAATCATAAAACCTCTCACGGATTAGAAAACCCCCAAATCATCTGAAACCCTAGGTTTCAATTGGAGGAGTAACAGTGTTCGTGAAGAACAGCCATCACCAGAGAAGGAATAAAGACGGTCAAACATAGCCAAACCAGGCGGTTAACCATCATTTATTGGAGAGGAGAAGAGGCAGACATCTTCCCACGAGAGAGAGACAGAAGAAAACTTAGTCTCGAAAAAAGATATACACGCGTTATTTTTTTTATCCCAACTGAAAAGGAGATAAGAAGCCAAAAGAAATAGGAGAGGCGCGTACACTAAGGGCCACACAAAGAAAGAAAGGATTTTTATTATTAAGGGCATCAGGTTAGACCATCAACCCTTCCAGGTTCCAAAAGATTACAAACACCACTTTATTTTACTTTATATATTACCTTTGATATATATTGTTTTTATTTTTGATAAGTTATTTTAAATTTAGAATCTTATCATTTTTTATAGTATATTAACCTAGTAATTACACTGCTTAGTATACTGATTAGGAATAATTTATAAGGAGTAATTAACCTTAGGTTGTTCACTGATTGAATTTTATAATCTCCAAGGATAGTTTAAAATTTTAAAACTATACCTAGAAAGTTTTACACCCATTTGAGGAAGATAAAACATTAGAGCTCACTTTATAAGAATTTTTTTTTTGAAACACACTTTGTGTTAAAATTCTTTTGAAGATTTATTGTCATTATCATTTTAAGATATGACGAAAGGAAGTGGAAAGGAACCTAGTACTAACATTACGAATAGTACACCCCAATTTCAATGCCCAATCCTAAAGCCCGCGAATTACTCATTATGGGCAATTCGAATGCAAATCATTCTCGAAGCGAATGGTTTATGGGAAACAATTGAGCCGACTGAAACGACCCTACCCGATAAGAAAAAGGATAAAACCGCTATTGCTTTCCTTTATCAAGCCTTACCCGAAGAACAATTACTTCAAATAACAAAGCACAAAACCGCGAAGGACATTTGGAATGCTTTGAAAACTAGACACGTTGGAGAAGACATAGTTAAACAAGCGAGAATACAAACACTCAAATCCGACTTTGAGATGTTATATATGAAGGAAGACGAAACAATCGACACCTTCACCACAAAACTCACAACACTCGCAAACAAAGCCGCTAGTCTAGGACACACAATAGAAGATGACACCTTAGTTCGGAATTACTAAATGTTGTACCCGAAAGGTATCTGCAAATAGTCGCATCTATAGAACAATATTCCGATCTAAGCGAAATGACACTGGAAGAGGCAATTGGAAGACTTAAGACCTACGAAGAAAGGAAAACAAGTGGACAATCAAGAAAAACTAATGTTCACACGACATGACAATAGAGGAAAAAAATTCAGAGGACGTGGACGTGGAAAATACAAAGGATGGAAAAACCATGATAAAAATAACCACGAGAAGAAGGATGGAGAAAATTCTCACAATCACTCCAACAATCAGAATATTGATTTTAGCAAAGTTAAATGTTACAAGTGCAATAAAACTGGTCATTATGCATCTAAGTGTTATGCAAAACCAAACACTAGTATGCAATCTAATCTTGTCGAGGAGGACTTAGAACCTACCTTATTAATGGCAATATTAGAAGACCCACATGTAACAAAGCTAGAAGATCAAAAGGTCTCGCTACACGAAGAAGATGTGGGATATAAAGAGACAAGTGTTTATAGTCAATGGTATTTAGACAACGGAGCTAGCAACCATATGATTGGGATAAGAGAACACTTTAAAGAACTAGATGAGAACGTTAGTGGAAAAGTAAGATTCGGAGATGGATCTTATATAGAGATTAAAGGAAAAGGTTCAATCCTATTAGAATGTGATGACGAGAAACAAAGAATCATATCTCAAGTCTATTACATTCCCAGCTTAAAAAGCAACTTATTGAGCCTTGGACAATTTACCGAAATTGGTTGTAAAGTTGTAATGGACGATGATGAATTACGACTTTATGACATGGACAACAAAATCTTCTTGAAAGTCACAAGACAAAGAAACCGTCTATACAAAGCGAGTCTGAAGATAGGCACACCTGTTTGCTTATTAGCAAACTGATAACGTTACTTAGCGTCGTTCGGGGTCAAAGGAACTTCCTTTTCTTCGAGCAAGTTTTATAACACCCTAGGCAGTGAACCTAATCGTTTTAGTGTAGTATTAGGGTAAGCCACGGGTATTGATATCGTTCTCTAGGGGAATAGGAATGCTAGTGAGAAGTTACTACGCTAAGGTTGGGGTTGAGGAAGATTATTTTTTATCTTTTTTATGTTTTTTAGGAAAATAGAAAGGTACGAATCTCGGGGTTTGGATTTGGGGGTTGGTATTTCTACCGATTACTCTACTTATCTAATTATCTAATTAACTAAGGTGAGGGTAGTCTATGTCTAATTATTGTGTGCTCGTATGATAGTTTAAAGATGTGTTCACTTAGGTTTTATTACTCCTTAGTTATCTCCTATTGATGGTTGAATTGTCACGTCCTTATTCTTAATTGCGTTGTGTGTCTAAAGTCGTAGGGTATGCGTTTATCCCTAAATCTTTGAACTTACCAAAGGGTCTCGTCTACAAAACCCCTCTTGGGATTATAAACTCTAACTCTAAGGCCTCTTTGGATGGTTTAGCCTACAACCGCTCTAAGTGCTATAGCCTAAGGTTCACAAAGATTAATCAAGCATTAATTACACAACGAATGACCTATCACATTACTAGATCATTAATCAATTAAGATAAGAGACAACCAATCAATATTTAATAATTAAGTTTCATATTCCCTAAGCAAACACACAAGTAAATTAGCCGGACATGGAGAACATGCAAGCATACACACAAATAATCAAAGACATAATTGAATTAATGAAGTAAAACACTTATCTTGATGTAAGATAGGGTTTGAAACCCTAAAATACTATACAAGACAACCTTGGTTCGGTTTAGGTTTTTACTCCAAAAGACTACACACCAAAACTGAAAATTTCGGATTCTATATATAAGATTACAATTGCGACGGCATCACCTTATGTTTTGTGACGCCGTCGTGTCACCGTCATTAGGGTTTCGTCTTGGCCACGTTAGTCTTGCGACGGCGTCACCTTGTGCTTGTGACGCCGTCCCCTTCGATCTGGCGGCCGTGCGGATCAAATCTAGGCCGTCGAGTTGTGACGGCCTACTCTTTTAAAGCGACACCGTCACTTGAAAATAAGAGATTTAGAATCGTGCCGTCACAAAATGCTCGACGGTCGCGATTAGCATGATGGCGCCGTCACCTTTATTCAGCACTTGAGTGTCTCGATTCTTGACTTTGGCCATTTTCTTCGTATATCCGTGCCTTTTCGTCCAAATAAGTGCCATTACAACACTTTGCCTTCAAGAGACCTAAAAGGTGAAAAGGAAGCGATATTAAGTAATAACGGATACAAAAGTGATCAAATAAGGGCTTAAACGACCCCTCAAAAGGTACATTTTAAAACCTTATCAAATATCCCTACACTTGGTATTTGCTTATCCTCAAGCAAATGTACTTTAACCAATTAATTTATAAGTTAGGGGTCATGAAGCATTGGTTTAAAATAGTCCACAACACATATAAGCCCGCAAAAGTCATAACAAGCACGGAAATTACATACTAGCACCTCACATGGGGTGTTTGGATACTCACATCTCTCTCGGGTGTATATGAAATATAACAAGTTGGAAATGGAAGATAAACACTCATTAACCGGTCCTAGTACATAGATTACCATAGGCTTGAGAATAGATCAAACCTCCATCGCTTTGGCGTAAGCACCTAGGAAAGACTATCAAAGAGGTCTTTAAAGGGTTGTAATGTTAGGCTTACGGTAGGGAAACAAAGGGTTTGGTGGGATAGGCTATTTAGTGGTGGCAAGTCAAAAATCTCTATGTTACAAGCATACGAAGAATGGCGTTGCTAAGCCAAGACTCGACACTCTAAACTCTAGATTACTGAAATAAACAAACATAAATTTAAAGGATAGATGTAGGATGGTAGCCCGTATGTTTTTTTTTTTTTAACCACTCTATTTTTTTCTTTTTCTCTTTTTCCATTTTTTATTTTTCGATTTTTTTTTCCTCATACACTTTTACTCTACCATCCTCTACGGTAACGTCAAAATGATAGGGATTTATAGGCACATCCCTACACTTGAGTTTTTATTACTCTAACACTAATTTGACCCGAATTGAAAAGATCAAAACACTTGGGTATGTTATTACGCAAATAAGGGAATTTAACGTTCCCTTCCAATCATTTAAACTTTAACTTTTTCCCATGAGTCCCAATCGTCCCAAAACTGTGTACAAAGGATATGACTCGACTTAGCAACTCATGCAAGCAACTAGATAATTGAACTAAGGGTTTAGGGTGATAACAATAATGCACTAAAAGTGAGTGCATACATGGTAGGCTAAGGCGATTTGGGTGTATATTTGGGGGTAGGGTGTAAACAATGCTCTTCATTGATATTCCGGAAAATCGAAACATCACGAGAACCGCGAAAAGGATAGGCTCTGAGGGGTTAACTAGGGGTATCGTGTACTAAAGATGAGTACAACGCAAAGGGTGTGGGGGAATTACTCAACCGATGTGGAAGAAGTAATTATATTACGGGTATCAAACAAGGGTTATCCTAATGCCTCTTATCATTTAGTTATTCCTAACTACACAAGTGTAGTCTTACTAGCGATCTCGGAATGCATCACAAAACAAGTTCTAGAATCTAATATACTACCGGTTCACACTCTAAGCATTGAAGATGAATGCTTTAATTCCTACTAATCTAAGGGCGATCCTCACATTTTGGGTGGAATTTAGGTGGCAAAGGGTTTTTGTGCTAGTCATGCAACTTCCTATCCGTGAGACGCTTTTGTTAAGACTAATGGCCCACTCCTATATGTCATGAAAAATTTTAAATTTGGTGCCAAAATTACCCTAACCGAAATTTTCTCATGGTTTATTACACAAATACAATTGGACAAAGCAAATAATCAAGGATAAGCATAGTTTCAAAGTTCCCGTTTTGTTTTCCCTCCCTACACTTAAACTGAACATTGTCCCCAATGTTCCCCGAAAGTATCAAAGTTATGATAATGGAAGGTAATTAAAAAAACGAAAGAAACTAATACTCCCCTGATTAGCTCGGTAGGATCCGTGTGTGAAGTAGTGGTTAAATCCTTTCCAAGAAGAATGTGTGCGTGAAAAGCTCCTTCTAATATTTTGTTTCTTCTTCTTGATAAATAAAACCTGCACACTTGAAGAAAACAAACGAAACCTTCACGTAAAATCGGCGGTAATAATATATATAAGATTCTACTAAACTAGGATATAATGCTTGTGGAATGGATGTTTCAGAATTTCACGGAAAATTAAGACACGGAAAATTCCAAAAATTTATAAGTAGCTCAGAAAATGAGAAAAAGGTAATCTGTTGTTTTACTCCTTCGACTCCGTCAGGTTGCGATCTGACGCCATCGGTTATCCTGACAAAAGCGGGCGATTTTCGGAAAAAATTCGGAAAATTTACATCTTTAGAATCTGGAAAAATTTCTGCAAAACATCCATTATGACTCGATAAAAGCATTTGACTCAAAAAAACACACATATATATCTTTTAATGAATTGCTATTCTCATGTTTACGTTTCTTTTGAAAACGTGTGTAATCCTCCCTACACTTATCCTTTATGTAAAATACCTTTATATGCAATTAAGACGAGGTTAAAAACAAAATAAAGCATTTTTACAAATTCAAACATGAGAATAAGCAATTAATAAAAGATATACGACACTAACAAGCAAACAATTAAGCATGGGTTGCCTCCCACGAAGCGCTTTTCTTTATTTAATAGTCTTGTAGCTAGACTCGTAGTCGTGCCCTTATGTGACTTCATTACCGTCATCTCCTTCCTCATGACGGTCTCTATTGGGGGATTCCATGTTGTAGAAGTTCCCTATGATGCACCTCTCTAAGAGTTCGTCCTCTCCCCACTCGGTTCTATATTTCGGTCCTAGGTTCAAGCAATCCTTATAGAATCCTAAAATCTTAGCCATAACATAATCTACTCCTCTTTATTTATCCTCCTCATTCCTATAATAGACCGATAGTTTAAGTTCCTTTTCATCATTAGAGAGTGACGAAAACTTCTCAATCTTAAACAGCATTTGGTAAGCTATGTCATCGGTCTCATCTTTGAATCGCACTATTCCTAACGAGGGGTCATAGGTCATCCCGGTGCTTTCTATGAAAGGTTTTCCTAGAATAACGTGGGACAAGCTAGGATCTATGGCCGTACTAATATCATTCACAATTATGAAGTCCGTAGGAAACGTGAAACTACCTACATAAACGGGCAATCCCTTAACTCTACCGAGAAAATTGCACCTAACCCTAGGATTATCGGGGTCTTGCCTAGTTGGAATAGGCTTCTTCATTACCCAATTGTAGTAGCTGCTAGTCATTATGTTGATTGGAGATTTGCGATCAATGTAGGCCTTTGCCACGAAAAGGTGTCCTATGAAACATGGTATGTTAAGATTCCAAGGGTTCCCAAACTTGATTCTAGGGCTTTTCCTAACATACATGTGACGGAGGTCACGCACTAAGTGAGGGTGGAGAGATAGCTCTTCTTCCGTAGGAAACTTATTGAAATAGTCCTAGTCTACTTCATCTACTTCCTCGGTTGTTTCATTATTCTCAAGTGTATGGTCCTCTTCGTCATTTGTTCCATTGGGTTTTACTAAGGTGATGGTATTGACGAATTAGACGTGTTTAGCTAGCTTGCTTGGGTCCTTAATCTCTACACCAGAGGGCTCGGGAGTTGAGATAGCACTAACCTTCCTATCACTATTGGTCATGGCTTTCAAGAGGTTATCTATCATTCTATCCATCTCGGCTTGTTGTTGGTTAAAACGGTCCGAGAGCTTAGCTATTTGAGCTTCTTGGGATGCGACTAGGTGTTGCAACATCCCCTCAATGTTTTGTTGGTTAGGACCATGAGATGGGGGCCATGATAAATCATTGGAAGTGAATTCTTTGGTTTGTCCCCAATAGAAGTCAGGCTTGCCCTTCCATGCTTCTCGGGTTTCATTGAAATTCCTAGGTCCGAGTATTGTAGGGAATCTTCCTCCCTTTCCATTAATACGCGAGGATGCGTAGTCAACGGAAGCATGTTCGGGGGATCGGGTGCAAGTGCGCGTGTTATGAGGATTACAAAACGGCTCGCACGAGGAAGAAACTTTATTCACATGGCGTGAAGACTTAGGATTTTCGTAGGAACTCATTAGGAATTTAACTTGATCTTCAAGCTCGATCATCCTACGGTCAGAAGATTGTGAGTCAAGTGGAGGCAAGGAGATTGCCTTAACGGTTTTGGGCAACTCACGGGGGTCATTCCAACTTTCGTTGTCATAGAGAGCAAGGTCCTCTATTATACCCCATGATTCTTCCCCGGTGAGATCACTAAGTTTTCCACCGGCCGCTTGGTCAATGGATCGCTTGGTGGGGAAGTTGACATGATCATAAAAGATTTGGACTTGAAGCCAAAGATCAATGCCGTGATGAGGGACTTTATGAAGTAAGTCCTTGAATCGAGTCCATGCTTCGTAGAGAGATTCACCTTGACGTTGTTGGAACATCAAGATGTCATTCCTAAGTTTAGTAGTTCTCCCCGGTGGGAAAAATTGAGCAAGGAGGCGAGAGGTGAGATCATCCCAACTTGAGATGGAGCCGGCGGGAAGTCGCTCAAGCCAATTACTAGTTTGGTCCCGTAGAGAGAATTAGAAGAGACGCAGGCGCGTGGTCTCCCTAGTAGTAGCATCAAGGTCGATGAAATCGACAATTTTAAGGAAATCCCTTAGATGCTGATTAGGATCTTCGGAACGAAGTCCATGGAATGTACATCCGTTTTGCACCAACCGGATGGTGTCGGATCGCAGGGCCGTATTTTGGGCTTGGTCGGGAAGCTCAATGGTGTTCCTGTAAAACCCTAAAAACCGTGGACGCGTTGAAAGACTATTATACCCTCGAGATATGATCCGTAAAGTAAAACTATGCTCGATTTTCCGATAAGTACTATTGATAATTAGTTTAATTGAAACACTTGGAATAATAATAACACTTATTATTAATTTACAAATGAAAGTATACATATAACACATAAATATGTTACTTGGACCTTTTAAAATAACAAGATAACTATAACACACAAGTAATTTGGAAAGTGAATTATAATGTATAAAATTTATTTGTGATTTCCCCATTTTCGGCTCAATTAAAACGCCCCCCTAATACTCGCACATACTCTCCAAATCAAACACCATATCCCTAAAATTTCTCTTCACGTCAATCACCATTTAATTCCATTATCTACCATTCTCAATTCAAGAAAAAGAAACCCTAATTCTCTCTAACTAATGTGACGGCAAACTCAAAAAGGCCCCATCTCCACCTTCCTGTTTCAGTCGACACAAACCATTCCAAAGGAGGACTCCAAGTGCTTGTAAGGCTGCTATCGTTACGTATTCGTACGGGGTTTTTGCTTGGTTGCTTTGTCCGTTGGGTGGCTGCTATTGCTGTCGTGAATATAAGGGCACAAAGGGGTGCCTTGGTTTCGTTTTGTCCAGTGTTTTCTCTTCTCCCTTACACTTACAAAGGTACCCTCGTGACTCGTCTCTCCTCCTTGTTTTCCTTGTTTTCTGGTCGTGGTATTTGACCATCTCATGCGCACCATTAAAACTTTAAACATGCTCATATATACGTTATGTGTTAAGAGATTGATAACCTAGTACGAGTGCTGCATAAAATCATGAAAATAGCCTTATACATGTCGTCATATTTACATCACGAATCTGTTGTGTTTCTTGTTTTCGTCGGCCGTGGGATATTGGCACCATACTCATGCATTGAAGATCTAAAAACGTGTTATGTATGCTGTTATACCAATCTAATGATAACCTAGTATTTAACACATAAAGTCATGGATTAAAAACCTTATATATATATGGTGTTAAAACATGTATAAAACTGGTCCTATGTATACGTCTTGTAAAACCTCTCGACATATTTACTTTTGGTCTTTAACATGCATGTAATGGAACTTGGTTAAAGTGTATACATCTAGTACTATTAATAGGGAATGAACTATGGTAATGAGGGCTGTTTTGAAGGTTTAATGGTCATATAAAATCTGTTTTGGGGAGGGTATGTCTCGTTACTTTTAAAGTCACATAAAGGGTATGTAAACTCATATTTAATGTGGTTGAATGGTTAACAATATCAATGGAAATGGTAAGGGATGATCTAGGTTTATCGTTGGTGTCGTATGGTGTTGTGAGTTATGCATGGCTCGACCAGATATAAGTACACACATAATATCATTTAGACTTGTGCTAATGTGGTTAAATAGTGTATAACGTTAAGTAGTTACATGACGTAAACTGTGGTCGTTAATATGTACATGAACGTGTTATATAAACTTCAACGTTAAATTCACAAGTATTAAAACTAAGAGGTTTGATTTGTACATATGATGACAAAAAGGGGCTAAATGGGAAAAAGGAATAACAATGATATGTTTGCAAATACGACCCTATACTTTATAATAATTACTTTTTAAACCCTAAACTTGCGTGACTTGTCATAATTGACCCTTAAAATACAATAATACTTGTTTTCAACATTTTAACTTAAAATGACCGTGATTATATCATTTATGACTAAATCTGAAGAATACGGAAATCTGCTATTTTCGGAAAGATTACTAAAAGTGGAAACCTGCTAAAAATGGAAAGCCGTCTTAAACGAGTCATCTGATTCTTATGGAACGTTATTTAATTCTTAGGTTCCGGACGGCGGCATTGATTCATCGTGTGACTTACGTTTCTATTTTACTTGCTTCGAGTGAGGTACAGATATTCTGACCTTACTCTTAAGGTTTCTCATGATTCGTATACATCTTTCGATACTAGCTTGAACTGTTATGCTTTACTCTAAGCCTCCTTATTAGGGCTTCCTTATGACTTTGCTATGCTCCCTCCGATATGAATTACGATATGAACTCTGATATGAACTTTGATATGAACTCTGATATGAACTTTGATATGAACTCTGATATGAACTCTGATATGAATTCTGATATGAACTTTGATATGAACTTTGATATGAACCCTTATGATATGATATGATTATGCTTTGACCCGTCAGATTTATACCCGAGCCAAATATGTTTCCTAGTCGGAAGGTAACCTGACCGTGTCATTGATGCACCAATGGCATGACTTTAGTGTGGTTGAGTGATGTTCCACACCGTCCCCATTATGATATGATTATGAGCTCACTATATGTATATGATTTGGCCATTATGTTCTGGGGGGCGTATGGATGCATCCTAGATATGATATGTTTCGAGGGATTTGATCTGATTGGAGATTTATATGGTGAATGATGTCGGGTGCAATCCGTGTCTTCACATTTCTAGGAGCTAGCTACTCCATTTGTTACTGAGGTCTCCCCTCCTATGATATATGGTATTCTGAGGTCACCCCTCTGAATACAATGGTTACTTATGATATGATATGATATGTTCCGGGCTCGTGGTAGATTTCTGACAACCCTTACACCTTTGATATGCTATATTGTACCTTTTGTATTCCCCAACGCACTGTATGCTACGTTAATTGTTCCATTACTGATACGCACTGTATATGACTCACTCTACTACCAAGATATATATATTCCATTGCTTTGATGCATCACACTCTCATTCCGTTACTTAGGACTATCGTTCCATTCACGTACCGGGTTATTATATGTCATTAGATTGATTATGATATTCATGTTTATACGACTACTGATTACTATGTATGATATGTATGTATGCGATATAAGATTTATCTGTTGTCATCTGATGATATGCTATCTTCTTGTTATGTGATCCTTTGATTTGTCTAGTAACCGTACTTGTGTGAAATCGATTGTTGATCTGTTTATCTTTTGTACCTCGTTCGATTTATCTCGTGGACTATGACTATCCGTGGTATCCTTATCTGCTTGTTTTTGACTTGCCATGTCTGCATTTCTGTTTATGCTGCGGTTTGATTTGGTAAATGGTTCAACTTATGGCATCTAGCTTGTTAACTCGTTTAATTGCCCTGCTATGTCTTCAATTCTTTTAATTATAGTGTTCATACTGTATTCCTACTTGTTACGTATGACTGCCATGTTTTGACTACCGTTATGATACTGATTATGTCTTCAACTAAGGGTTTTGACCTGTGTGAATTGCCATGCTCACTTGTTAATTAATTGCTTCCGCTTTTTCATGTAGACATCTGTTTGGCTTGTATGTCTCCTGATTTCCTGAATTGATTGTATGACATATATGTTGTGTGGATGCTACGCCTGCTATACTTGCTTATGTTTCAGTCTTGTATGCACGGTTTATATGTGCTTGTTTATATGTCATCAATGCTTGGTTTTGCTTCGTTCTCCTTGTTAGCTGTTCGTTTTGGATATCTGTAAAATTGTGTTCTGCAGGATCCTCATTGACTCATTATTCTCATTTCGCTGCGACTGTGTTATCCGCTTCCTTTGTTTCATTTTGCATTTCAGATTTTATTTAGCTTTCATTTGTTATATCTCTTCTGGGCTTTTTAAGCTCAGCCGCATTTCTTTTCCTGCGGCAGGTGTTAGATTTGAAGATGGGCATTCGATGGGCTGAGAGTTGGATTATCTGAGTGGACCAACCCTAGTTACCTTATCATTGGTTTTATTTTGTCGGGCTATTGTTTGGTGATCTCATTTTTATTTTAAACATTTTGGATTATGTAAATTTCCTTGTAACTCATTGTTTAAATGACTTGATACTTTATTCTTAAGACTTCCGTTTTTAACTGTATGTTCTGATATAACACCAGAATGTGACACTTCTACCCTTGTCGGGTTGGGGTGTTACAGTTCCTATAGCCTAGGTGGCTTGGTCTCGAGTATTCACCAAGAGTACGGGCTCTTGGCGGGTGATATGTGCTTAAACACATATCTTTTGTTTATCAAAACTGACCCAAAATAACCAAGAAAGAGCCGTTTATGCTTAATATTTGCGTGTTTCTTGAGTTTATGCATGTGCAGGTACAGATATGACAAAACAGACAAAAGAAAGCTAAAACCGAAGAAAACCGAGCACGAGAGAAAGAAGAATGCTAAAAGCCGAGGCGGGGAAAGGAATTTGCAAGTTTGGACAATCAATTCTCAAAATGGCAGTTTTAGTCCCTGAAGATTCAGAATTGTCATGTTTGGTCCTTGGAATTTTCAAAGTTGGCAAATTCAGCCCTTGGATTATTTGAGAATGACAACAATGGCCCTTGGAAGATATTTTCAGAATTTACACCTTTGGCCCCTGAAAATTCAGAATAGGTAGTTTTGGTCCTTAAAATATACTTTGGATCCAAAGTTAATCCTTAGTCCATATTATAGCCCAAGTCCAAAATACCTAAACCCAAATAATACCCACGGCCCAAATCCATATCTGGTTTATCACTAGACCCGGTACCCATTTATTCAAACCCGGTCCAATCAAAACCCCCAACCCGGTCAAATACCCACCCATTTAACCGGTCAAACAAAAACCGAAATATACTAAAAAATCCAAAGACCGCCAAACTTTTACCCAAATCCCTCCCAAACCCAGATGCACATGAACCCTAAATACCCCTGATCTTAATTGGCTACAATCACTTAAATTGAGGGTATATCCGTAATATCATCGACACACGACCTGCGGATGCCACCTGGCAATCCGGTGTGTCAATCCACCCAAATCCTCACCTCTGATTGGCTAGTGTAACGTGGTATACATGATCCAAGGGGTGAAATTGATTGGTGATGTGTGGGATTTGATCAATGGTCAAGAATCGCCAAAAGAAACACACATTTAAGCCTTCTGGATCCTTCCTTGGCCTCAAGCTCGCTATAAATACCCCTTCCTTCACAGATGGATGGGAAGTAGAGTAGGAGTAGTGTAGTGTTACTTTTCTGAGTAGTTTTTTAAGTTTTCAGCATATTTAGTCTTAAAATTCTTGTATTCCACTTCAAATATTGTACTCCATTTTCAATTAATGAAAGTATTTCAGCTTTAATTTTTCATATATCTCAAATTACTGTTTTATTAGTTCTTAATAAGGTGTTTGAAAAGCTTTACTCAGATCCTACTCAGTTTTACTTTCAACTTTCTCTTTGGTCAAATTAAGTCAATGTTGCAGTTTATTGGTGATAAGGTTTTTGATGGCTGATATAAGCTTGGATTTGGGTTAATAGATGTTCAGGATGATTAATATTTGGTTTAGGGTAATGGTTAAATAATTTCAAGAGCATGTCATTGTGACAGGACACTTGTAAGTTTAATTACCTTTTACATTTCTTAATCAGTAATATAAATTTAGTGAATGTTGCTTGTTAATGTTTAATATAGTTTAGTTTATTTTGCTTCTGTGTTAGATAATCTGCTGTATTTGTTCTTTATATCTGTTATAATCTGCATAAGAAAGAGTATGGTTTTATTGATAGTTATTGTTGGATACATTGCATCATTTAGGATTGTTTTTGATAATTGAATCTGCTGAAGTGGTAGTTATAGCTTAAGTTGGAATATTAGTTAATTAAGTTGTATATTAGTTTTTAAGCCTGTGTTTGGATCAGGTTTAGAGTTTGTGATTGGAATTTTATTAATGGTTAAAGTCAGTTTCATTAGCTTTATTTTGCCTTACTAAGTCAATTTCAGTCATTATATTGTGTATTAGATAACTAAAAGTCAAAATTAGATAGAATCTGCTCTTTAGTTCAAATCAGTTAGTATCAACTAGTGAGACTTTGCATTTAGGTTTAGAATCAGCAGAACTAGCTTGCATTAGGTTCATTATAGCATTTAGTGTCAATTTCAATCCATTTCAGTAGATTTAAATCTCATCTTAGTCAAAATTGTAATCTGTCACAAAAGTCAAAAAGGGTTTCAAATGATTTTACACAGAACTTTGTAGATTTTAATAAGCACATTTCTGGTTCATATCTTTTGAAATTTTGGATTTTATAACTTTAGTTGGTGGTCTTTTCAAAAGTATTTTTGGTTTAATTTTAAGAATTTTCTATAATTCTTAAAACTAAGCTTGAAATAGGACCTGATTCCCCTGTTCACACACTCAGTTAATACTGAGTGTGTAACAGCTTCTTGCAGATTTCATAAGTTGTTCATTAAAGTTTTTTTTTGGCTGAAATTTAGTCCATACGATCTTTGGTTGGTTTTCAAAAGGTTCCATGTTTTGGTTATCCATTTAGCTTTATAGATCAGCCTGTGTTTAATCTTAAAAGTAGCACTTGAGGGCCGTTTGGCTTTAGTTTGTAGAACCTGTTATGTAGCTTAAATGATTTCAGCTTGTGCTTATTAGGTCCAGAACAGCTGAAGTAGCTTAAAATCAGATAGTTTAAGGTAGTTTTAGGATAGGGTAGCTTATAGTAGCTTTAGTTAGCTTATTGCTTATTTTAAAGTGCTTATTCTTAACAGTTGTATGCCCAATTCATATTTACTGCACTACAAAATAGTTTCTGTTATTTTTCCTGGGTTCTCAGTATTATTTTATAGTTTTTTGGAAGTTTTCATAATTTTCCATTATTATTTGCTATTTTTCTCAATAAATATTAGTTTTTAATACTTTTAAATTAGTTTTTATTACAAATAAATCAGAAAAGGTTCCAAAAAATATATTTTCAATTTTCCTAGATTAAGAAAAATATAAAAAGCAAAAAAATAATTTTTCCATATTTTTCCTAGTTTTATTTGTAATTTTTACCATTTAATTAGTTTAAAATAGTTTTTAAATTCACAAAAATTATAAAAATCATCAGAAAAATACAAAAATAGTTTTTAAAAGTCTTTTGAGTTATTTTAGATTTTTGAAAAATAGTTTCATAATTTTCCCCTTTATTTTTATAATTTTTAGTATTTTTAATTAGTTTTAAATGTTTAGAAATTAGTTTTTAATTCAAATAAATTCAAGAAAATTCCTAAAAATTAGTTTTAATTCATAAATAGTTTCAAATATCATTTTTAGAGTTAAAATAATTTTTGATCATTTTTTAGGACTTAGGATTAGACGTAGTTGCATTTTATTTGCGTATTTAGATTTCCCGTAGTGTAATTTCCCTTTTATGCTTCCCTTGCCCCGTAGTTTAGAAAACATCAAATTATTCCCCTTTTCCATTCAAATCCCGATAATCGCGACGTGAGTTGGAAATTCCATTCAACCCTCGTTCGGAACGATCTCGGTGCTCAAACCTAACACGTTTGAGTTACCCAAACATTACTACACTTCTCTATTATTGATTTTTATCGAATCAATTTTTGGCGCCGCTGCCGGGGAGGGCTTGTAGCGAGTTTTCGTATTCCGTCTCGAATCGCGTGCATTTGAAGATCCTTCCCCGAGTGAAGTTACCGTTGTTTTTGTATATATAACTTTTTCAAAAACCCAAAAAAATCTAAAAACACCAAAACATTCTTCCTAGAGTGTTTACAAAACCATAAAAATTAAAAAAACCAACAAAACAAACCCGAACGTTAATTGTTACGTCGGCTCACCTCAGAAGTACAACCTATACACGGGGTATAAGGAAAGTCTTGACATTAAATTGCAGACTGAAGAACTATCCACTCTTCGTTCCGCTCCTGCGCGTACTTTTGAGAGCTACCGAGCACCGGTTGACGCGAAGGTTACAAAAATATTGTGTTTTCAAAGTTTTCTAATTATAAAAAACCAAAAAGATTTTCCTTTTCAAAATTTGTTTTAAAAACCCGAAAATATTCTTCTTTTATCCTCTGAACCCGATAATTCTTTCTCCTTAACCCTCTATATGTTTAATTCTCATGGAAACAATCAATTATCGTCATTTTTTTCATTGCAAAGGCCGTATGGAAGAAGATCAGTATTGTTGTCTTAATCCAGAATGTGTATGTGAGCGATGTGGACAACCCGGTTCTAAAAAATCTTGTTATTGGTGCGACTTAGCCGACAAACAATCTCTCGATGATTCTCAAAGTTTTTCTGACCATCCGCCACAACCCGAGATATGTTTTATCGTCGTTGCCTTCATTGCCAAAGCCGTATGGAAGAAAATCAATATCGATGTTTGAAATGTATTTGCGACTGGTGCGGAAATAATTGTCGAGATGGATTTTGTAATGTATGCCAGAATTTTATCAATCCAAATCCAGATCTCGCCCGTCTTTATGCACGTCTAGAACAAAAGGGTACTCTTCATAATGATGATGATATAATAGCATGTTGGAAAAATTTGATTGAAGAACCTTCGATTCCTACTTCCTCTCCGGTGAGGGAAATGGAATATGTTTCTGAGCCCGAGATGACTCCCGTTCAAGAACCAGAGCCTATCACGGAAATGGTGGAAATCGCTAACTCTTATCCGGATACTTCTTCGATTTATCAGCTCTTGTGCATATGGTGCAGAGGACCCGAATATGGTGGGAATTGTCCCGGTTGTAGCAATGGAAAATCTGGAACCGAGTTTCACCACAATCCTTACTATGAGACAACCGATTTCCCTAACCAACCTCTGTACCATGAGCCGGAATCATACTCTTGTGAGTATTGTGGTGGTCCTCACCAAGGTTTTCAATGTCAAGCTCAAGTTAACAACTCAACCTTTGGTTATGAACCTTACCCTTATTCGTCACAACAATCGTATTGTTGTGAGTATTGTGGAGGTCCAGCGTTAATTTCGATTGTCGATGCGAACCCTATTGTTTACGAGCAAGTTCCTTGTACCAATTACGACTATTCTTATAACCCACCTCCACAATACCAAGAAATTCAACCGCAAACTCCATCAGATGATCAAGAATTTCACCAAGGTTGTTTCAATATATTACAAGAGTTAAAGGAATTAAAAGAATTGCTTAATAAACCGGCTCAAGAAAACGATCCTAATCAAAAGACCTATCGTGAATTATTAGTGAAGAAGCGCGAAAGTGATCCAATATCGTTGAACTACCTATTATTACGATTCTGATTCTGATGACGATTATACTCCTCCGAGTGGCAATCCCACTCCCGTTTCTGAGCCTTTCATTTCCGACCCTTCCCCTTCTCTCACGCCGGTTGAGAGAAGTGACGTTCTTTTGGAAGGGGTCGATGATTCTATTTCTTCAAACATTGTTGAACCCGTTGACTCTTTCATAATGGGGGATGAGCATCTTAGTACCATTCCGGAAACGGAATTGTCTAATGTTGAGGTCCTTGTCCCAATCCCAAGAGAGTCTGAGGTTATCATTAATGATATTTGTGATGAGCCTTTTCTTGATATTTCGAATGATCATGATGAGATGTTCTCCGATTCCGATGATGATTCTTATGGAGACATCAATTTTGTCGACAATTTATCTTCTGAGCCCGTTCACATAGAAGAAGAAAACGATTTTGAGCCAGAAAATGAAGAGATTGAGCCCGATGATATTGAGATCGAGGATGAAGCATTACGTGAAACATTGTTAAATGTACATCTTCTCATTTCCAAGATTGAAGCCTTAAACGATAATTCAAGTTCGCTTCCTATCTCCGTTAAAGATAGTGATTTCTCTCCCGAGCTTGAGACTTTCCGATTTGACGAAGAGATTAGTGGCAGTCCCACTATGTCCGATGTTTATCCTCCGATTCTTGAGCGATTCTACTTCGAGGTTGATATGAGCAAGGTTTTGAACGAGATTTTCGATACTCCAGCTAACGACCCGATCATTGAGGATGCTATTGATGACTTGATACCGCCGGGTATTGAGGATGTTGTTGATCCCGAGGGGGATATGGTTGTTCTTGATGGTTTTATTAACTCCCCTTTCTCTGATGAGTCCACCATCACCTATCCCGTTGAGCCTACATGTGAAGACAAAATTTTTAAACCCGGGATATTCATTGATGCGTTTCATGTTATAACCATTGTTCGAGAAAAGGATCCTCCGATGGATGCCTTCATTATTGAGCCTACATGTCTTATCCTTTATCATAAGCTCCCGTCTTCTTTGGAGTTTTCTCATCCTTATCCGTCATCCCGACGTCCACCCGCAAAACCACCGGATGATGGATCGTTATTACATGATATGCCTTATCCACCCATTTTCTTCTCCACCCAACCCACCCAGTCTCATTCTTTCGGGAATGAGGACACCGTTTTTGACCCTGGTATCTCTACCACTTTCTTCCCCAAGGACAAATGAATTCGGGGACGAGTCAGGCTAGCGACTCGTTGAAGAAAAACAGTAGCGCTTCGTGGGAGGCACCCCATGCTTATCTCTATCTTCTTTCAATTTTCTAATAAGTGACGTGAAAGGGTTAGCCTCTTCAATTTCTCGTGTTTGGTTGTTTGTGATGTTGTGTTTAGGATGTTCCCGATATGAAGACTCCCGTGCTTGAAGTTTGTCTTTTCTCCACTCGAGTTTCATAATCGATGCTGATGGAAATCCGATATCCGAAATCTTATCGACTAACGTTTATCTTTTAGCATACTTCATAAACGGCTTTTAGATTTTCGTTATTACCCTTGCTTTTAAACATTGAGGACAATGTTTCGTTCTAGTCTGGGGTAGGGTAATCTTCGATTTGATTTGACCGCACTTGCTTATTTTTTTCGTTTACTCTCGCAACCCCGTTTTTCCTTAGAAAATGAAAAAATTGTGCAAAAATGAGAAAATTTTAAAATTTTTTGTAAGCTTTTGCTAGTTTTATGATCAAAAAGTTCTTGCTAGTCTCTTAGAAGTTACTTTAAATATGCGTTTTTCTTGAAAAAGCCTTTGCTAATTGCTTAGACAAGAGGCTATAAAACGCGATTCTAGCTCACAAGGCCAAGAATTTGCAAGTCTTCCTGAGTGATTTTAAATATGCGAAGCTTAAACAAGAATTCGCTAGTTTCTTATAAGTGACTTTAAAAATGCGAGACTTGAGATTATTTGACGAAGCATTCGCTAAGTTAATATATGTTTTGAGACCTTGTTGACTTTCCGCTGGTGAGAGTAGGAATGGAATTCGACTTGGACCGTGTTGAGCCCTAGCTTGTTCCCTTAACCATAGATAATTTAATTATCGGCTAAGCATCCGCGGATCTCATTATTTGTGATTTTAAATTTGCGGAGATCGAGGAATGATAGAGTTACTTATGAGTTTAGATGCTAAGCGTGGAGTAGTTGGTTCTCTTTAGAGCCCATCGAAGGTACTTATGGCTTTTTGTTCCCACAAAATTGTTTCACCCCGTATGTGATAAATAATTAGAGATGTTGAGTTTTTGACGATAGTTAGTTCTTTATTCTTCTTTAGAGAATCCTTGCCCATGAGAGTTGGGTACACATCAAGGTACTGTCAGTGTTGCGGTGTAATAGACAACTGATTCCCGATAGTTTTGCTATTGTTTCTATTGTTATAAAAGCCGTAGGATTCGGAGTTTGGCACAAAATTAACATGAAATAAAGCCCAAATGTATTAAAGTTGAAAAATCCAAAGCCATAAAAGTTGTCATAGACTTCCAAAAAGGCAGAGGAAAAATCCAAAGTCATAATAAGACTTCTGATAAAACGGTAATCCTGTTGAGCTAGTAGTTGAAAAGACCAAGGGCCCTAAATTGCAAAAATGCAAATGTGCTGAAATAGTGTTAAGCCAAACTTTGAATCCGGGAGTTATCTCTCTAAATCATGTTAAATTAGGACCTTGATGTGGACCTCATTCTTGTGTGCAATGGTTTTCGAGGGAAGGTGGATAACTAATTAGCGACTTAACTTTATATCTTTATCGGAATAAAAAATTATCGGAACGAGAACATATGAAGAAATTCAGTTCTCACAAAAAAAAATAAAAAAATCTAGAGGAAAATAAGAAAATGGGAGCAAAAGGTAATTACACAAGTAACTTCCATGGGTAGTGTTAGCATCTAAAGTCGTATTTAACAATGATTTAGATTTTACGCTTAGTTTGGGGACTTGTGAAAAATCAGGGACGATGTATTCTATCCGTATGGTCACTTCACGCTGTGTTGTGTTTCCTATTCCGTGATCCTAACGTGTCGTTTGAAAAATGTTGGAGTTATTGATCGACATGAAAGTTCAACAAACCGTCACTCATATTCGGAATGTGCTTAATCGTAATATCTATATGTGTAATAAAAAGGTAAATGGGGCGTTTTTAGAATTAAGGGTTCTTAATCTCTTTTGAGGAATCTTTGCTACTTCTTCATAGGTTTAGTAGAAAGAGATTGAAATCCTTGGTTTTAGAAGCGTGAGTTGATTGCATTGCGTGGGGACACGACAATGGTCTCGTCTGGGGTATTTTGATATGTGCTTAAACACATATCTTTTGTTTATCAAAACTGACCCAAAATAACCAAGAAAGAGCCGTTTATGCTTAATATTTGCGTGTTTCTTGAGTTTATGCATGTGCAGTACGGATATGACAAAACAGACAAAAGAAAGCCAAAACCGAAGAAAACCAAGCACGAGAGAAAGAAGAATGCTAAAAGCCGAGGCTGGGAAAGGAATTTGCAAGTTTGGATAATTAATTCTCAAAATGGGCGTTTTAGTCCTGAAGATTTAGAATTGTCATGTTTGGTCCTTGGAATTTTCAAAGTTGGCAAATTCAGCCCTTGGATTATTTGAGAATGACAACAATGGCCCTTGGAAGATATTTTCAAAATTTACACCTTTGGCCTGAAAATTCGAGAATAGGTAGTTTTGGTCCTTAAAATATACTTTGGATCCAAAGTTAATCCTTAGTCCATATTATAGCCCAAGTCCAAAATACCTAAACCCAAATAATACCCACGGCCCAAATCCATATCTGGTTTATCACTAGACCCGGTACCCATTTATTCAAACCCGGTCCAATCAAAACCCCCAATTCAAATACCCACCCATTTAACCGGTCAAACAAAAACCGAAATATACTAAAAAATCCAAAGACCGCCAAACTTTTACCCAAATCCCTCCCAAACCCAGATGCACATGAACCCTAAATACCCCTGATCTTAATTGGCTACAATCACTTAAATTGAGGGTATATCCGTAATATCATCTGACACACCTGACACACGGATGCCACGCTGGCAATCCGTGTGTCAATCCACCCAAATCCTCACCTCTGATTGGCTAGTGTAACGTGGTATACATGATCCAAGGGGTGAAATTGATTGGTGATGTGTGGGATTTGATCAATGGTCAAGAATCGCCAAAAGAAACACACATTTGAGCCTTCTGGATCCTTCCTTGGCCTCAAGCTCGTTATAAATACCCCTTCCTTCACAGATGGATGGGAAGTAGAGTAGGAGTAGTGTAGTGTTACTTTTCTGAGTAGTTTTTTAAGTTTTCAGCATATTTAGTCTTAAAATTCTTGTATTCCACTTCAAATATTGTACTCCATTTTCAATTAATGAAAGTATTTCAGCTTTAATTTTTCATATATCTCAAATTACTATTTTATTAGTTCTTAATAAGGTGTTTGAAAAGCTTTACTCAGATCCTACTCGGTTTACTTTCAACTTTCTCTTTGGTCAAATTAAGTCAATGTTGCAGTTTATTGGTGATAAGGTTTTTGATGGCTGATATAAGCTTGGATTTGGGTTAATAGATGTTCAGGATGATTAATATTTGGTTTAGGGTAATGGTTAAATAATTTCAAGAGCATGTCATTGTGACAGGACACTTGTAAGTTTAATTCTGCTTTTACATTTCTTAATCAGTAATATAAATTTAGTGAATGTTGCTTGTTAATGTTTAATATAGTTTAGTTTATTTGCTATCGTGTTAGAATAATCTTTGTATTTGTTCTTTATATCTGTTATAATCTGCATAAGAAAGAGTATGGTTTTATAGATAGTTATTGTTGGATACATTGCATCATTTAGGATTGTTTTTGATAATTGAATCTGCTGAAGTGGTAGTTATAGCTTAAGTTGGAATATTAGTTAATTAAGTTGTATATCGGTTTTAAGCCTTTGTGTTTGGATCAGGTTTAGAGTTTGTGATTGGAATTTTATTAATGGTTAAAGTCAGTTTCATTAGCTTTATTTTGCCTTACTAAGTCAATTTCAGTCATTATATTGTGTATTAGATAAGTAAAAGTCAAAATTAGATAGAATCTGCTCTTTAGTTCAAATCAGTTAGTATCAACTAGTGAGACTTTGCATTTAGGTTTAGAATCAGCAGAACTAGCTTGCATTAGGTTCATTATAGCATTTAGTGTCAATTTCAATCCATTTCAGTAGATTTAAATCTCATCTTAGTCAAAATTGTAATCTGTCACAAAAGTCAAAAAGGGTTTCAAATGATTTTACACATAACTTTGTAGATTTTTAATAAGCACATTTCTGGTTCATATCTTTTGAAATTTTGGATTTTATAACTTTAGTTGGTGGTCTTTTCAAAAGTATTTTTGGTTTAATTTTAAGAATTTTCTATAATGGTTAAAACTAAGCTTGAAATAGGACCTGATTCCCCTGTTCACACACTCAGTTAATAAGTTGTTCATTAAAGTTTGTTTTTGGCTGAAATTTAGTCCATACGATCTTTGGTTGGTTGTCAAAAGGTTCCATGTTTTGGTTATCCATTTAGCTTTATAGATCAGCCTGTGTTTAATCTTAAAAGTAGCACTTGAGGGCCGTTTGGCTTTAGTTTGTAGAACCTGTTATGTAGCTTAAATGATTCCAGCATGTGCTTATTAGGTCCAGAATAGCTGAAGTAGCTTAAAATCAGATAGTTTAAGGTAGTTTTAGGATAGGGTAGCTTATAGTAGCTTTAGTTAGCTTATTGCTTATTTTAAAGTGCTTATTCTTAACAGTTGTATGCCCAATTCATATTTACTGCACTACAAAATAGTTTCTGTTTTTTTTCCTGGGTTCTCAGTATTATTTTATAGTTTTTTGGAAGTTTTCATAATTTTCCATTATTATTTGCTATTTTTCTCAATAAATATTAGTTTTTAATACTTTTAAATTAGTTTTTATTACAAATATATAAGAAAAGGTTCCAAAAAATATATTTTCAATTTTCCTAGATTAAGAAAAATATAAAAAGCAAAAAAATAATTTTTCCATATTTTTCCTAGTTTTATTTGTAATTTTTACCATTTAATTAGTTTAAAATAGTTTTTAAATTCACAGAAATTAGAAAAATCATCAGAAAAATACAAAAATAGTTTTCAAAAGTCTTTTGAGTTATTTTAGATTTTTGAAAAATAGTTTCATAATTTTCCCCTTTATTTTTATAATTTTTAGTATTTTTAATTAGTTTTAAATGTTTAGAAATTAGTTTTTAATTCAAATAAATTCAATAAAATTCCTAAAAATTAGTTTTAATTCATAAATAGTTTCAAATATCATTTTTAGAGTTAAAATAATTTTAGATGATTTTTTAGGACTTAGGATTAGACGTAGTTGCATTTTATTTGCGTATTTAGGATTCTCCGTAGTGTAATTTCCCTTTTATGCTTCCCTTGCCCCGTAGTTTAGAAAACATCAAATTATTCCCCTTTTCCATTCAAATCCCGATAATCGCGACGTGAGTTGGAAATTCCATTCAACCCTCGTTCGGAACGATCTCGGTGCTCAAACCTAACATGTTTGAGTTACCCAAACATTACTACACTTCTCTATTATTGATTTTTATCGAATCAGCGGGTCATTTGGTGGTAGGTTGATGAATGGTGGTTGGTTATCACCTTCCATGATGAAAAGTGATGGGGTTACGAACAAAGGTCACGAAGAAGGGGGATAGACTACGAGAAAGCTAAAAATGAGAAAATTTTACTTGATAGGAATCAAGTAAAGAAACCTAAACGAGGTGGACTACTAACTAGCTATTCTATTCCCCGGCAGCGGTGCCAAAAACTTGATAACGCTACACTCGTCGTTCGGGGTCAAAGGAACTTCCTTTTCTTCGAGCAAGTTTTATAACACCTAGGCAGTGAACCTAATCGTTGTAGTGTAGTATTAGGGTAAGCCACGGGTATTGATATCGTTCTCTAGGGGAATAGGAATGCTAGTGAGAAGTTACTACGCTAAGGTTGGGGTTGAGGAAGATTATTTTTTATCTTTTTTTATGTTTTTTAGGAAAATAGAAAGGTACGAATCTCGGGGTTTGGATTTGAGGGTTGGTATTTCTACCGATTACTCTACTTATCTAATTATCTAATTAACTAAGGTGAGGGTAGTCTATGTCTAATTATTGTGTGCTCGTATGATAGTTTAAAGATGTGCTCACTTAGGTTTTATTACTCCTTAATTATCTCCTATTGATGGTTGAATTGTCACGTCCTTATTCTTAATTGCGTTGTGTGTCTAAAGTCGTAGGGTATGCGTTTATCCCTAACTCTTTGAACTTACCAAAGGGTCTCGTCTACAAAACCCCTCTAGAGATTATAAACTCTAACTCTAAGGCCTCTTTGGATGGTTTAGCCTACAACCGCTCTAAGTTCTATAGCCTAAGGTTCACAAAGATTAATCAAGCATTAATTACACAACGAATGACCTATCGCATTACTAGATCATTAATCAATTAAGATAAGAGACAACCAATCAATATTTAATAATTAAGTTTCATATTCCCTAAGCAAACACACAAGTAAATTAGCCGGACATGGAGAACATGCAAGCATACACACAAATAATCAAAGACATAATTGTATTGATGAAGTAAAACACTTATCTTGATGTAAGATAGGGTTTGGAACCATAAAATACTGTACAAGACAGCCTTGGTTCGGTTTAGGTTTTCACTCCAAAAGACTACACACCAAAACTGAAAATTTCGGATTCTATATATAAGATTACAATTTCGACGGCGTCACCTTATGTTTTGTGACGCCAAGCGTGTCGCCGTCATTAGGGTTTCGTCTTGGCTACGTTAGTCTTGTGACGGCGTCACCTTTTGCTTGTGACGCCATCCCCTTTCCTCTGCCGTCTGGATCAAATCTAGGCCGTCTGAGTTGCGACGGCCTACTATTTTAAAGCCTGACACCGTCACTTGAAAATAAGAGATTTGGAATCTGTTCCGTCACAAAATGCTCCGAGCGGCGTCGCATGCTTGATGGCAGCGATCACCTTGTATTTCAGCAACTTGAGTGTCTCGATTCTTGACTTTGGCCATTTTCTTCGTATATCCACGCCTTTTCATCCAAATAAGTGCCATTACAGCAATTTGCCTTCAAGAGACCTAAAAGTGAAAAGAGCGATATTAAGTAATAACGGATACAAAAGTGATCAAATAAGGGCTTAAACGACCCCTCAAAAAGGTACATTTTAAAACCTTATCTCAAACTTAAGTGACAACACTTGGTTATGGTACGCAAGATTAGGACACCTCAACTTTGAATCATTAAAATCTGTGGAAAACTAGAAGGGGGGGGGGGGTTGAATAGTTTTACCAATTTAAAACATCATTTTAAATATTTAGATCGACTTATGTCAATCTATTTAGTTTATTTTATGTTGGGCGTTGATGGATAGATATATAAAATGTATAATGAAAGATGAAATAAGAAGCACATCACCCACGGCAGAAGTATTTATAGTGGTTCAGCTACGGACACACCTTTCCTACTCCACTCCCGAGTCACCTACCTCCGAGTTTAGAACACTACACCAACTCCTTATGGCGGAGAAGCCCACAACGTCGCTTAACCTTTTTCCCACAAAGCTAAATACCGAGCCTTCACACCAAGGCGAACCACACCTAACGTTGTTTCCTCCTTTACCTTGCTAGGCTAACCACCGAGTTCTTTCACACCAAGGAGAACTAATCCTATCACAACGTCACCTACCCTTTATTAGGTGCTAGGCTAAGCACCTAGTTCCATTACTATGGAGGAACTACTACCCTTCACAACACAACACCTAATCTCAAGGAGATCTACTCCTTGTTACAACACCATCAAGGATATCACCATCCTTGGAAATAAACAAATACTTATATGTATAACGATGCACCTCATCGATTATACGACCTAGGCATTCTTCCCAAATGCCACTTGATTTGATCTTTAGGCATCCTTCACTAATGCCTTTGACACAACGCTTGACACCTTTCACTAATGCCTTCGTCTTGACATCTTTAGCATTCTTCACTAATGCTTTGACACGGACGGTAAGCACCTTTCACTAATGCTTTCATCTTGACACTTTCGGCATCCTTCACTCATGCCTTCAACACAACATCTATGGTGGAAGAAAGAACTATCAACAAGAGAACCTTAGTTGTCTTGATGATGATGAAGCATGGCAACTCATAGACTTGAGCTTGCTCGTCTTCAAGAAGTGGTGGTCTCGCCTTTAAGAAGAACCTAGAGAATCGCACAAAAACAAAAGACAAACTACATAGATCACTTGGATCTGAGGTTAGAGGGATATAATACTTGGGGAAGTATGTGTGTAAAGTGGTAAGTAGAAAGGAAGAAATGGCTCTCTATTTATAGAGGAAATTTTCTACTGTTCCCCGGATCCCACGGATCCCTCCCATAAGGGATCCGGCTAGCACAAAGCTAGGGATCCATGGGACGCTCCTCTTTGCCCATGGGTATTTTTGGTTATGGTTCATAGGTCATGGGTTATGGGTTGATCTATGGTTTTCTTTCTAGATACAATGTATCTCAAGGATACAATGAACTTGGTTAAGTGGTATATATAAAACCATGGGTTATGGGTCAATACCATTTGCTAGTTTTACCCATTTAGTATATACTTGTTTTTACCCATTTTAGTATATACTTGTTTTTACCCATTTTAGTATACTTAGTTTAAGTATATGTATAACCCAATATGTAAACACTAGTTGTTGTACATATGTATCTAAATCATAAAATCACTTTACTTGTTTTAGTGTTTTATGTGAAAACGTAAGTGTGTTAGGAAACTATTGACTCAAACTATTTACGTATTCTATTTGTTTCGTTAAAATGATTTTACGTTTGTTATCGATAAAACATTAGAAGATCGTAAAATATAAATAAACGTTTTTACGGCATATTTGTATTAACAAAATCTATGACTCAAAGGGAGTTAGTTCATGGAATACCTGCCATTAAACATACAACACAAATTTGTGATGTTTGTTTAGTTGGTAAACACATCAGAGCGCCATTTCCCAAGAAAGCGAAAACTAGATCAACATCACCTTTAGATTTAGTTTATGGAGATTTATGTGGACCAATCACACCACCAACACCATCTGGAAAGAAATACATATTCTTGTTAGTAGATGACTACTCAAGATATATGTGGCTATTTCTAAACACGAAAGATCAAGCATTTGATACTTTCAAGGAATACAAAGAAACAATGGAGAAGGAGCTAAGGACAACATTGAAAATGTTGAGAACTGATCGTGGAGGAGAATTCACATCTAATGAATTCACCCAATATTGCAAAGAAAACGCAAGCATACACTAACAACCAACCACTCATCACCACAACAAAATGGAGTAGTTGAACGAAGAAATGGGACAATTATGTCTACTACGAGATGCATGATGAAAGCAACCAACATGCCACAAAACTTTTGGGCTAAGTCATAGACACGCTATATACATTCTAAACACGTTCCTACAAGAGCCTTAGAAGACATCACTCCGTCTGAAGCTATCAAGAAAAGAAAGCCAAACTTATAAACTTTAAGATTTTTTACGCATAACATATGCAAAGGTACCATCACAACATCTGACAAAGTTAAATGATAGAAGCAACAAAATGGTATACTTAGGAAGCGAACAAGGATCGAAAGCTTATAGATTATTTGATCCAACAACACAAAGGATATGTGTTAGTAGAGATGTGAAGTTTAAAGAGGATGAAACATGGGATTGGAAGGATTACCTGAGTGAACACACCAACGATGAACCAGAATAGTTTGACTTCAAAGTTGAGAACCTTGAAGCAATGAATGAACATCAGGAACAAGATATCCAACCAGATGAAGAAGACAATGACATCCCTGCAAATGATGATCACGAATATGAAACATCAACAACTGACTCACCCTCAGAATCACAAACACTTCACACACCATCTACAATTTCATCACGAATAAATACTCAACTCACACCAACTACCTCAAGACATTCAACCAATCAAAGTAACTCAACTAAAACCCGAAATCTACATCCAGACTTTGATCACACACCATTACAAGGTTTTAGAACATTGAATGATTTATATGAAAACATCGAGGAAGTTTTACCCGAGCATTTATTACTAGCTGAAGATGAACCCAAGAATTACAAGGAAGCATCGAACGATCTAAAATGGATTGAAGCAATGAAGGTCGAATTAGATTCCATAAATAGAAACAATACATGGAAACTAACCACTCTACCAAAAGGACATAAAGCCATTGGTTTAAAGTGGGTATTCAAGACCAAGAAAGATGCTAATGAAAATATAGTCAAGCATAAAGAAATACTAGTAGCAAAAGGCTACATACAAGAGCAAGGCATAGATTTTGAAGAAGTCTTTGCACATGTAGCAAGAATGGAAACAGTCCGATTACTATTAGCCATAGCTGCTAATAACAAATGGCAAGTACATCACCTAGACGTCAAATCTGCATTTCTGCATGGAGACTTAAAAGAAGAAGTGTATGTTACACAACCCGAAGGCTTTATAAAAGAAAATGGAAAAGTCTACGAATGATAAAAGCTCTATACGGTTTAAGACAAGCACAACGTGCATGGAACATAAAGTTAGACAATACCTTGAAGTCCTTAGATTTCAAGAAATGCTTGGAACAAGCCGTTTCACACGAAGAAGTCAAAAGACTCATTACTTCTAGTAGGAGTCTATGTTGATGATTTAATCATACCGTACACCAAAGAAAGAAATAGACAAGTTCAAAGCTCAAATGGAAGAAACATTCGAGATGAGTGACCTAGGATAACTATCCTACTTCTTAGGAATTGAAGTCACACAAACTAGAGGTGGCATATCAATAAAAGCAATCCGCCACGCAGCAAGCAAGATCCTAAAGGAAGTTGGAATGCTAGACTGCAACAAACTTTAATACCTATGGATCCAGGAACAAGACTAACAAAGAACACTGATGAAACAATGGTCAACTCAACTGAATACAGAAGCTTGATTGGATGATTACGATATTTGCTACATACAAGACCCGACTTAAGTTATTCCGTTGGATTACTTAGTCGTTTTATGCAAGAACCAAAGGAACACCACATGAAAGCTATAAGGCAAGTACTACGCTATGTTAAAGGAACAAAAGACTATGGGATCACCTACAAGCACAACGGAGGAAACCAGATACAAGGTTATAGTGACAAAGACTACGAGTCAACACTCAAGAAAGCAAAGGCACTCTTGGAATTATCTTCTACTACAATCATGAATCACCGGAGTACACAAAGCAAGCCACGGTAGCTCTATCATCATGTAAATCCGAATTCATTGCGCAACAAATAAAGCAACACAAGCATTATGGTTAAAGAGATTACTTAGCAAACTTACGCATACGCAAGCGAAGAAAAGTTAATACTGGTCGAGACAAGTCCGCCATCTAATGAAGAATCCCGTATTTCACGAAAGAAGTAAACACATCGATATCAAATACCACTTTATAAGAGAATGCCGAAAAGAGAAGATCTACAAGTCGAATTCATAAGTGGAGAATTTCAGAAGGCTGACATACTGACAAAGGCATTACCAAAGATCAGATTCCTCACCATGAGACAACTAATTGGAGTCAAAGATCTGCAACAAGATGATTGTGATTAAGGGGGAGAATATTGGGTAATCACCATCGACCCATCTCAACCCAACACAACCCATTATGACCCGGTCAACGAAAGTCAACCAAACGAAAAGTCAACATAGCAGTTAAAGACAATTATGTAGCAATTATGAAATAACTGCCATATTTCATTGAACTGACACAATGATTCAATCACACCTTTTCATTTTGTATATATTGTAAACATTTCTGTAAGAACAAGATGATGACAGATTAATACTAAACACATTTACATTTCATTTAATCATTGTTTTATTTGGTATACTTGTGATTTTACGTTAAGACCATAGATCCGTATCATTGAGGCCAACATTCAGAACTTTGTTTTGGTTTTATAATGTTATTACTATTTTTTCTATTGCAGTTTTATACCTATCTCGCCTTTACGAAAATGATGAGAAGCATTATAAAATACTGTACAAAAGTGCCATTGCTAGTACGTGCAAACTTCCTCACATGTAAGTACACTCATAGTTACCTTGTAAGTTCTAAAAACAATAATTATGTTTTTCGTAATTTGTGTAAATGTGCTTGTTTGGAAAAATAATAAAATAGAATGAGGGGCCCTAGTTTTGGGAGGGAGGTGGTAACCTTTCTCGTTCATTCAAAAAGGTGATAGATTTAACTTTGTTTTAATATAGTCTCTGCAGAACAAGACCAAGAATTTTGAAATATGAGGTAAATAGAACTCGCATGTGTACTTGAATTCTCCATAAAAATGGAATATGGAAAAAAGATATTGTATGACTGCTTGCTAAAATATTCTGGTTAATGCTTGTCGCCACTCTTTTAACCATCGATAATATGTATAACATTCGATAAGCAAACCTAAAGTGTTAGGCATAGTGAATGTTTGATTTATCTTGTTTCCTATTTCTGCAAACTCCGATTGAATAAGGAAAGCAAATCTTGAGCATAACGAACATGTATGTTTATCTATATATAACATATACATATATTAAATAGTGTCCAAAATTTGCAAAAACTCATTTTCCAACAATCCCCCACATGAATGGAAATCGGTCAAAAACACACGAAAGTTTCGGTGAAATTTCTGCAGTTAAGTCTTGCATAGGATAGGTAGGTGTAACCCTTTGAACCTTCCCTTGTGAGATGTACTTAGTCTCCTAGATCGGAGGACAGCGATGTCCTTGAACTCATCATCCATTTAGAGCGACATTACACTTCACACAAGACTCCACGACAATGTCAAGTCCTCATAGCGTGTTCGTTATGGTCATGAACACTAGCCTGGTTCGCAAGAGCTCTTAGGAATTGCCCCACATTTCCTCTGCGACCCCACTTCTCTCTCACATAGGTGATTTCATCTTGAATCATTAAAAACATATGTTTTGTGATTTCATCTTAAATCATTAAGCTTTATGATTTCATCCTGAATCATTAAAGCCATATGTTTAACCTCTCAACAAGTCACATTTGTTATAGAATGGACTAGGAAATTTACAATATTTAGTAACTCCCCCACATTGACGTGACTTCCCCCACATTTCTATGATTAGGTTGTCCTATTGAACCCAGATCTTGGGATCTCCAGTCAACTGGGTTAGGTTTTCCTTCATAGAAACTCATTCCTTCAAGGGCTTTAGTCCCATTCCTCTAGACGACTTAGTTACTAACTCTCTGCTTAAGCCTTTCATAAGCGGATCCGCGATGTTATCCGTTGACTTCACATAGTCAATTGAGATAACTCCTGTTGAGAGTAGTTGCCGTATCGAATTATGTCGACGCACGGATATGTCGGACTTTCCATTATACATTATGCTATGAGCTCGCCAACGCCGATTGACTATCACAATGTATACTAATGGCGTTACGGTTTAGGCCACCTTGGTATGTCCTCTACGAATTGAAGTAGCCATTCTTCGTCCGCATTTATCTAACGCGATAAATTCGATTCCATCGTGGACTTAGCTATAATGTTGCTTGGAAGACTTCCAAGATAGCCCCTCCTAGTGTAAACACATATCCACTAGTCGATCTAGAATCCTTTATGTCGATATCCATTGCATCACTGTATCCTTCGAGCAGCTGGATATCGATCATAATGCAGTCCATAATCGCGATTGTATCTCAAATAGTGAAGTACCCTAGTCATAGCTGCCCAATGTGCATAACTTGGCTTACTAGTATACCTACTTAGCACCTTTGTCGCATAATGCTAAGTCAAAGGGTACTGTCATTAAGTACATTAACATGCCAATAACTCTTGAATACTCTAATTGGGCAACACCTAAGCCTCTATTTTTAGATAGATGCTTACTGGTGTGAATTGGAGTTCTAGCTAAGGGAATCCGCATTATGAGTATTAAGAATTTTGTCCACATAATATGCTTGACTTAACACAAGTCCATTCTGAGTTCGTATGATCTTTATTCCAAGGATCACATCAACCAAACCCATATCCTTCATGTCAAACTTTGATTTCAACATGTCTTTAGTAGATGTGATCATCTTGTCGTTCACGCCAACAATAAGCATATCAGCAACATATAAACACAAGATTACATATCCACTATTTGTGTCTTTGACATAAACACATTATGCATTCATTAATTTTGAATCCACTCTCTAGCATGGCGTGATCAAATTTTTGATGCCATTGTTTGGGAGCTTGCTTTAAGTCATATAATGACTTAACAAACTTTGTTCTCTTCACCAGAGCCATGAAACCCTCGGGTTGATTCATGTAAATTTCTTCTAATAAATCTCTTAGAAATGCCGTTTTCACATCCATTTGGTGAACTTCCAAATTTCTTAATGCGACAATAGCAAGTATCATCCACGATGAGGTTCGGTAGAACGGCGAATATGTATCAAAGTAATCAAGACCTTCTTGTTGTCTAAATCCTTTGATCACCAATCTTGCTTTGTACTTGTCAATGGTGCCATCGGCTTTCATCTTCTTTTTGAAGATCCATTTATAGCTAGTGGTTTACAAACTGGAGGTAAATCCAGAGCTCCCAATATGGTTTTGTAAAATAGAATCTATTTCACTTTTAATGGCTTCTTTCCATTGAGGCCCTTCGGAGAAGTAACGCTTCTCGTAAGAAGTAGGTTCGTTTTCAACCATAAAAGAAACAAAATCGGGTCCAAACGATTTCTCGGTACTTGCCCTTTTACTTCTTCTAGGTTCAACCTCTTCTTCCTCAGTTTGATCTTGTTTCTCATCTTGGAGATCATTATCATCTCGTTGTCTCTTATCTTGGACAACTTCTTCATCTATTCTAGATGAACTTCCAGTTTCCTTTGTTAAACAAGGAAATATAGTTTCAAAGAATGAAGCATTCCTTGATTCCATTAATGTACCCTTTTGTATATCCGGATTTTTCGAATCATGTACAATGAAGCGATAAGCATCGCTATTCTTAGCATATCCGATGAATATACAATCCACAGATTTAGGTCCAATCTTTTGGGCCTTGGGAGTCAGTATAGCTACCTTTGCTAGACACCCCCACACTCGTAAGTACTGATATGATGGTTTTCTTCCCATCCATAATTCATATGGGGTCTCTTCTTTTCCTACGAGGTAGGTATCTTATTTAAAAGATAAGTAGCCGTTAAAATGGCTTCCCCCACATGTCTGGCTTAGACCAACTTATCAACATGGCATTAACCATTTTTTCAAGGTACGGTTCTTCCTTCGGCAATACCGTTCTGGCTGAGGTGAATAGAGCAGTGAACTCGTGTCTTATTCCATGTTTTGCACATATGGTCGAATGGAGACACATATTCACCTCCTCTATCACTTCGGACCACCTTATCAACATTGATTCTCAACTTCGTTTTTGTATAGAACAAACTTGTCTATAGCTTCATCTTTCGCTAAGTAAACATAGCAATACTTTGTACAATCATCAATAAACGTGATAAAGTACTTATTGTCACCTTTTGTGGGTAGTGATTTCAAATCACATATGTCGGTATCATATCAAGTGGTTCTGTTTTTAGTTCAACCGATTTGAAAGATGCTCTTGTAAGTTTGGCTTCAACACAAGTTTCACATTTATATTTTGAGTCAATATGGAAATTAGGTATGCAGTTAAATTTAATCAAACGGCGACGAATTAAAATTTACATGTCCAAGACGGCCATGCCACATATTAGAAGACTCAATCAAGTAAGCAGAAGAATTCATATTATTGATATCTTTCTTAACAACCATTACATTGGGTTTAAACATACCATTGGGGCATATCCCTACCAACATACACTTGATTCTTAGAAAGAACAAACTTATCGGACTCAAAACAAGGCGAAAACCAAACTTGTTCAATGACCAACCAGACACAAGATTCTTAATCTCTGGAACATACAAGACATTAGTCAACTGAGCTCTTTCTGGATGTCATCTTCAAGATTACATCTCTTCACCCTTGATTTCGCTAGCTTGAGTTGCCCATATACAGCTTCTCTCCACTATCAACCTCAAAGAGTGAAACATACTCTTATCAGACACACATGACCGGGTAGCCCCGTATCCACCCACCATTCCTGTTGTTGGAACCTACCAGTTAACCCAGAGATCATGGCAATGACATCAGACACCATAGCAATCATATCCACATCTTCATTCACCATATTAGCCCTGGCGGGAGTCACCCGCCCGGCATCTTACAAGTTAAAGCATGGTGACTGCTGGTCACAATTGAAACACACCCGAAACCGCACAATTTGCTTTTGAGCAAGGTAATCAGACTTCCTTTGCCCTTCTTCATTCTTTCCTTTTCCTTTTCCTTTAGCTTTGACATTGGACTTTGAAGATGACGAAACATGCTCAACCATATTTGCCTTTAATCGGCGATAGTGTTGTTTTTGCCTTTGTTGTCTGTTCAATACGAAGACGAACAACCAAGTCTTCAACACTCATCTCCTTTCATTGCTTCGGGTAGTTCTTGAATTCTACCCGCTTGGAGGTAACTTTTCAATAATAGGCAACTTGAAAAGTTTCACTCAAAGTCATTCCCTCAAGATGAATGTCGTAGCAACCTGCAGATCTTGAACACCTCATCACATTCTTTGAATCAACCATCTTGTAATCCAAAAAACGAGCTACCACGAACTTCTTTGTACCGGCATCTCAGTTTTGTACTTGCGTTCCAATGACTCCCATAATTCTTTGGCAGTCTTGGTCTTGCAGTACACGTTGTACAAAGAATCAACCAAACCATTCAGAACATAGTTGTGACACAAAAAGTCGAATGTTTCCATGCTTCCAAGGCTTGAACAACAGTTGATTAGAGGATTGACCTTCGCAGGAGGTTCCGTTAGGTAGGTTTTCTTTAAGAATCGCGCAAGGTTCAAAGTAGTCAGATAGAAAAACATCTTCTGTTGCCACCTCTTGAAATTATGCCCATTGAATTTCTCAAGTTTCAAAGCATGATTAGTTAACAGTGTTGGTAAGCGCGACCGCCGTTCACGGAGTAGTCACAAGAGGGTAGTGGTGTTTGTCATCCAAAGATCAAACACAAACAATTAAACAAAACTTAAAATGGTATCTACTTGTACGTTTGATTCAACAAAACTCTAGCTTGGTTTTGATGGATCGATTAAATCGCTTTAAAACCCTATCTTGGTTTCATTAAAACTGATAATAAAATCGCTTTAAAAAACGTTATAGATCCGTCAAATATGTATGTTAAAAATGTTTAATCGAACTCCATTTCCAAAGAAACTCAACAAGGTTTCACGTAAACAGTTATAAAAACTGTTAATTATTAGTCCGATTTCTTAACAAAGTGTAATAAATTGGTTAAACCGAATCTGTTTAAGACTGTGGAAAGCGGTGTACACTTTAATTAATGAAACAATCTAATAATAAATAAATTAGCGAAAAGGTAAAACAGCGAATGATTGGGTAGAAGCGAGCAGACTCTATAACAATAAATATAAATGAAAGAAGTAAAAGGTCGTGAACGAGGCTCGTGTTTAACACGATTCCCTTAAACAGCATTCGCCGTCACGTTTCCTGTGGTACAACGTCAATCGCCGTACCGGACGACAAACTTGCTGAAAATTCGCCAAAACTTGCTTCCCTCGACGAAAAGAATTCTTGGAACTAGTAGTGGAGTCACGTTTTTCCTATCTCAAAGCGAATGAGGAATGGTTTATGTTATAAGCGTAACAATGTCTTGGTCACCAAGACAAGTATATTGCTAAAAATAACACGATATGCAAATCGTTAAATAAAACCGTAATATGCATATCTTTTATTTACACAAAATATTTTCAAACTCGGTTAACAAGTTTTAAATCTATTCCTTAAATAGATTTCTGAAAATTTCGTAAAATGAAACACTGAACTGTAGCAAAAGATACGCATGCATGCGAGGCTTCGGAGTCGCATTGTTCCTTGGTCACGCTGGCTCGCATGAGTTGAAGCTTGAACCCATTTTGCCCGAAATCTCGAAATCGCACCCCCCTATGGCGACACGTAGGTGTTGGAGTAAAACCAACAAATCAATTTGAAGGTTCATATCAAGATTTTTATATAAACAAGGTTTTCACTTCTTGTTTGGGCGTGTGGGATACTCCCACTTTTCCAAATTTTTGTGTTTCAAGTGCCTCACTTTGAGACACGATATCTCATTCATATTAACTCCATTTTGGACACACTTTAGCTCGTTGCGAAGCTCTCGTCGAGGAGAACGCAAAGCTACCAAGAAATATAAATATATATAACATATACATATATTAAATAGTGTCCAAAATTTTCAAAAACTCATTTTCCAACAAACGGATCAAAACCAGGTTAGAGTTATACAGGACTTGAGCAGAAGGTTTATCACTACTAGAAAATGGACTTTCAGCGACAGATTTTCCGACGGATGAAAATCCGTCGCTAAATTACCGACCATATTCGAAACGAAGTGACAACCGTGCTTTTCCGAACTTTACGATTTCCCAAGAGATTCGTTGGAAATCCGGCTACTAATCTTACGCCGAATTCCGACACCATTCGACATCTATATTTATTCGTCTCTAATCCGTTGGTAATGTTTTAATTTCTAATGATTTTTTATTTTTTAATATTTTCATCGGAAATCCATCGGAAAGAAAGAATATTTCCGACGGATTTCAGACGGAATTATTAAAATTTGTTATGTACACATAATATGTTAAACTATGTCAACTACGCTTAACGGATTACACTATTCAATGTAAATTCTTTTAGTTTTTAGTCTATGATTGTGTGTGCCCTCAACTAATGTTTCAAGTCACCTTCGACATTCCACAAAAAGGTGTTTCAAGTCGCCTTCGACATGTTTCATAGTTCAACAAACAAGCCTTTTAAAACGATTAAGTAAACGCCATTAATTTTATTCATTCAAATCAAATTATGAGTACCAGTTTCAATCTAATAGTGTTAAAGCCGTTTGCTATTTGCTCTAAATTTGCTACATGTTAAGATATTATCTAAAAATGATACGTTAAACTTTCACATATGATATAGTGAGAAGAGATATTGAAATGAAAAGAGTGAGAAGAAACTCTAGCCACAAAATTCAAATAAGAAAAAAGAAATAATTGGAAGATGCATCTATTTTTGTAGATGCATCTAAAATTATTGGTTGTGGTTCCTTCTCATTCTTCTCATCTTAATTAAATTTCTCATTTGATCCTTACTCATAATCCCAATCCTATTTATTATAAATTTTACATATTCCCATTCCCAAATTTTTTAATATTTTACTAATACACTTTATTTTAAATGAGAATCGGGTATAATGCAAAGAGTATTGATTGGCATGCCTAACTTGTGTGCCTAAACATATGCCTAATCTTATGTGTCATCACTCTATTGGTGATAGTAGATGGACCCACTACTTCACAAACCAATAAAACACTTACGCATTACTTTATTCATAAAATTAGTCATATAATTAGGTCCCCCAATCATTTTCCTAATGCAAATTCTTAACACTTAAGAGCAAATTCTTTACATATTCCCATTCCTATTTATTATCGAAGCTAAAAGTTGCTATACATGATGAACAAATATCATCTGGGTGAAAGAAGATGTCCGACCGGTACTCGAGGAAGCTAATGATGAATATACTTTACAAAGTTTGTTGCAATTGCAGCTGTTAATATTTTAGTATGTATTGGCTATTTTACTAATTGTAATCTAATCACTCTCATTCCTATTTTTTCAATCTCGAAACCGGATATCAATCCCACGAAGAAACTTTCTTTTTACACGACATATGTGCATCCATCCCAGCGTCAATACACCGTTCGTTCGAGCATAACATACTGGTAGTTGGTCAACGACAGCATATTCCTGTAACTTTTGGTTTACCTGAAGACGGTCCTTTGCCTCAACTATTTCGTAACACATATACAGGTCCCTCTGGTACGTGTCGGTAGTCACACAAAATTTTACAATCTAATTGTATGTACCTGTTTAAAGTACTTTTAAGTTAATACAGCTTTTCGTCATTACAAGTGGAGAAAAAGACAAAACAGTTCAGAAACTGTTCTCGCCAACAATGAATCGAACCACTTTGTAAACTGAGGTGTGCTCTTTTTTGTGGTCCTCTAACTTAGTTATCATAAAATGGCTATTTAAAATACACTAATGGGGGATGAACGGCTTTTGTAGCATATGTAGCTGATGTCTTACAAAAGGAAAATTCAAGGCCGGTTAGGAGCAAATAACAGTCACACTGAACGTCTCAAGGTACTTTTCATTTGAACGTCTCTGTTAGTTATGTTATGTTAGGTCTTTACTTGGGGTATAATTATCGAAAATTATGAGCTTCCTTTAGCTTATTTCAGTAGAATATGTGTGAACTGAATTGGAGTGAAATATGATTTCTTGTTCTTTGTAAAGTTCTTAAAGCATCTACAACATCTTGTCAAAGTCTGATTGCTATGTTCCAATATTGTGTTTACAAAAGTCATTTCTATAAGTTTTAAGCATTTTAATGAGACTTGATACAATGTAGGTGCAACTTTTGGAAGTGACGGTAAGGATATTGCAAGAGGACAACACATAAATGAAATCGCGATCGAAACAAAGATGAAGTTCTTACAGCGACAAGTAGAATGTCAAGTGTAGTAGGAGCACACATGAATGAATGGAATTGAGGGCTAATGTCGTGGGAAGAAGCTCGAGAGGAACGGCACTCGATGTTAAAGAAGTTTAACGATCCACGATGCCACTCCCCCATCAGCAGTTTGGATATTTTCATATCATCATGATTATTTGGATTAGATACTCTAATTTCATTTTGAATATGGATGTTGAATTGAATGCAATTTTTCCGATGTGGTTGATAGACATGTATGTTTACTACTACTGAGTTATCTTTTTATTTATTGGTTTCATTTAAAGTTATTTCATACAGAGGATTTCAGAGATTTTAGCTATAACCCGTCGGATATAGCCATTTTTCCGATTACTCTCGATAATTATTTTCGACAAATTGTGACCCTTTACCGTCTAAAGTTTCTTGACCGATTGCAGAATTTTACCGATGACATTCTCGATTAATACGCAACGTAAAATTTACCAACAAAATTCGACGATATTTGTTTGCCGCCTTATCGACAGTTCGCTGATACCACCACCATGGATTGCGACACACAATTTAGTCATTATAAATGAAACCACGTATACCGATGGATTTTTGACGGAAACGTCTGTCGCTATAGGTCTGATATGTAGTAGTGTATGCGAGTGCAGAACACGCCAAGACGGGCATCTGACTTATTTCTTCATGAACAATGCCATCAAATCGCTCCTAAGTCGTAATGACTAAATGTTGTTGGGACTTAGGAAACCCATTTTCACATGTTTCAATGCATTAATCACTAACGAGAAAGAAGCGGCTCTTCCCACGGTGGAGTCGTGAAGTGGGCTTGGATTGGTCTTGATGTTGTGGGCTTAAGAAGAGTGTACCTACTTACCTGCATACATACCGCTTAAGCGAACATCAATCCCCGCCCCTTTGTTTGTTCGAATGTCTGAGCTTGTGTTAGATGTGAATTAGCAGATACTTGTAAGACTGGATGTGATTGATCTACTTAGATGCAAAAACTTTTGTAAGTCATGGCTATCTTTAATCTCGACTCCTCTTTTTGTTAAGGCTCATCTCAACTATACTTTTATAAAAATATGAGTTTAGAGATAAAAGGATCATTATGCATTGCGGCATGGCGCTTGTTCTGACACTGTATGCATTACTTTTTTATGCAATGACTATCATATTGTTGGTTCTTCAGATGGCCTAGTATGCATCTCTCCCAAAGATGTTGGACTTTAGTAACTAATCCTTTGACTAGAGAGGTTAATTACCTACCAACCCTACCCGATGAAGCTCGTCCTCAAAAGACCACACGGCGGTTTTTTTCAAAACCTTGTTGGGGTTTTGGTTATGGTTCATCCATAGATGATTACAAGATTATAGTAGGGTTTGGAGTAGGCAAGCATCGAACATGTTTTCATCTCATTGAAATCAAATATTTGAAAACTTATTGGTGACCACTTCTCTTATATTGGCCTTTCAAATGTCTAGGACAATTTCGCCAAACGAAATGTGTACAATCAATGCTACCAAGCATTCCAGGAATGTGATGTTGTTCTTCATGTGCCTCGAATAAGTGTGCAACGTCGTGGGTTGTCGGCCTACGTAATAACTCTCGACCATATAATTCAATTATCGCATGGCAAAAATGATCAAGGCATTCTCCTACAAAATATTAAATAAGTAAAACAAAAAGGAAAAAAAAGAAAAATGAAAACTTTATTAAAAAACGGAATTAAATAAATAAAAATGAGAAGGTTAACCTGACGTTCTTAGTGCCATGTTTAAATAATCATCAAATCTATCCGGAGGTTCACCCGTTGCAGCTGTCGAATGGCGATGTGCATTTTGTAACGCCGCGGAAACTTTTTCCCTCGCCCTCGGCCCTCAACCATTCAATCTTGCTTCAACATCACCAACAATTCTTAAAACAAGCTTTTATTCATACGAAACCTATCAACGAAAACATGGGCGGAAACTTTGGTTGTTCACCTAAATAGTCATTCATTAGAGTTTGTAAAGCTTTTTCACAAAATGGGAGACAGCACTCCGGTTTTGGTAGTGCTTGCCGTGGTTCTTCACGGAATCAGACACCGGCTAAATAGGTTGATAGGCTACTACCGGATAACAATAGTTCGGAAGACTCGTCGGGAAAACTAACTCATCCTCGGATGAAGAAGAGTAGGATGAAGACATTTTGTTTAGAGTGTTGTAATTGATTTGTTTGTGTGAAAAAAATGAGAGTTGGAAGTGGAAGTAGTGAATAAAATGTGATTTGAAAATGGTTATTAAAGTGTATATTTATAAAGGGTTTTTTTTTTTTTTACATAACGGCTAGTTCTATGGCCATTTAACGGCTATTTTTCTTCACAAAGTCTCCATGCTGCAGCGGGATGATATGCCGATCTTGTTCATGCCGTGCCATGCCGATTTGGTGGCAGCGGTGTTGCCGCTCCGCATCAATCCAATCCGAAAACCATTGCCGGTACCCTTAACATTGAAATTAGATATTTGGAAACTTATTGGAGATATCATATATTAAATATAAGTTGGAATTTTGTAACGTTGCTAAACCTGGTATCTTGTGTGAGGGGTCACTTCACTGGTTTATGAATGATCGGAAAAACAAGAGAGAAATTATATCTTTTGATTTACCTCGACAAGATTTTAATGAAATTCCCCAACCAAAAATTTTGTTATATAAATGTAACGATGATGACGAGGTTGGTTTTATTAAAGAATCTATATGCATATATAAACATCAAGCACCATCCAATCAAGCATTTGGAAACAAATTTCTAGAGATACAAAACCCCGTCCTATGATTTGGATATAATAACTTAAAAAAGAATCATATTTGTCCAATGATACTATTATGGGTATCGAACAATTTTTTTTAACAAATTTTTTAAATGACCGCTATCGAAGACCGATTACCAAAGTGAGGGGCGAGCAAGGTGAGGGGCGAGCAAGGGTTTGTTCGCTATGTTTGTTGTCTTTTAGCACCCGAATCCTATGTTTTCTTTTGAAATCGACGAGAAAACTGAGGAAGGGTTTGCTCGCTATGTTCGTTGTCTTTTAGCACCCGAATCCTATGTTTTCTTTTGAAATCGACAAGCAAACTGAGGGGCGAGTAAAGGTTTGCTCGCTGTGTTCTTTGTCTTTTAGCACCCACTTCTTATTGAAATCGGCGAGCAAACTGAGTTTGTGTTTGTGTTTGTACAGGTTTGGAAGGGAGTGTATTGTGTGTTAACTTGTTGTAGTGAAGAGAGAGAGAGATGAGGAAGATGACTTTATGGAGTAAAAGATTTGGTTGGTTGCTTTAACGCTTTATCTTTTATTCTCGTGGTCAATAATGCATGATGTGTTGGTATCTTTGGGCTCCCCAAACCAACGTGTAACCTGATAATTGGTGTTGATATTTTATCATGATATGTTGCTATCTTTTGTTTACTTATTGAATAACACTCAAACTATCCTAAACATTGCACATCTTGCAATGTTGGGTATTAGGTATGTCAGGTATTGGTTGGCGAGCAAAGCAAATGCTCGTTATGTCGATTTTCGTAAGACCATGAAATAGTGTCGAGAATTGAAATCTCCTTTAGAATTTGATTTTTTTGGTAATTGATAAATTTTTTTTTGCTTATATGGTTGCTAAACTTTTAATTTCGCATTCTTTGAGGTACTTTGTGATATTTTTACCCTTCAAATTGTTAAAAATCCAGAGGCAAAAATTTCATAAAAGTACCTCAAAAGACCGAATTTGAAATATTAGTACCTCAAAATATCCGAATTTGAAAGTTTAGTACCCGTATAAGCAAAAAGATTTGTTGGATACCCATAAGAGTATTATTGGGCAAGTATAATTTATATATAGAGCCACTTTATTTTCAGAACCCACTTTAAGTGCGAGAACTGCGAGAACCACCTTTTTACAACTAATAATACACAACGTACATCTTTTAATGCTCCATTGCATTTTGTTATTTTTATTTAATTCAAAAGGGTATAACAGTAAAAGACATTTTCATATTATTTTTGTTTTTTTTTTAATTCTCGTTTTTTATAAATCTTAAAATTCAGATTTTTTTTTTTAATTTTATTTAACATGTTCTCAAATAGTCATGGTGCATACATGTTTTTTATACTTAATCATTATTTTTTTGAAGTCTCAAGGAGCATGTATTTTTTTATTTTTTTTTATTTTCAAATAGGCAAAAGTGCATACATGTTTTTTTTCCCAAATAGTCAATGTGCATATATGTTTTCAGTTAGTCAAAGTGCATACATGTTTTTTTTAGCTAACACTTTTTTTTTATCAACCTACCAATATTTTTACATGATCTTTATTTTTTTTGAAAGTTTGAAACACAAATTAAAGAACATAAATCATTATAAAAAGAAAAACAAGATTGATATAATTAAATGTTACATTTCACTTGATTACAAGTACAAAACACATATGCTAGTTATCTTCACATAGTTATCTTCATGTAAAAAACACATGTTACATCTCCAAAGTCCGTAAATTATCTTCATGTATAATCGTTTTCATCCACTTCCTTGTCTTTAATGATATCATCATCTTCATCAATCAATCTGAAACAAGGATGCACGAAAACAATTAAACCACAAACAAATAAGAAATGAAAATTAATCACAACAACTAGCATAACGCATATGTACAATGTATATTAAACTAATGATGTAAACATGTCAAAACATAAAACATATATGTTTTATACGTAAACATATATGTATCTTTCCAAAACATATATGTTTTATAATAGAAAACACAAAACTTGTACAAGTGAAGAAAACATATTTAATTTTTGTGAGCTCCATTTGACGTTAATCAACCCAAAAGTGAAACACATACAAACTAGCTTATCATGACCATAAAAGTACAATAAGCAACAAACACCTCAAATAAGATGCGGGTGTCAGTAAAATCGCTTTCGCCGCTTTCTACGTGCGGAGGTTTCGCCATTCATGTCGCCCTCACACGGCACACCGCATGCCTCGGGCCAGGATCCGTCGTTACAACGACATGGTAAAAGACAAACAACTTTATTTTTTATTTTAAATTGGAATAGATCTACATGATGCTTTAAAGAAATCAAATATTCGATGTCTTGTTTCTCTTCCGGTCTGTCGGTTTGGTGGCACCTTCACTTGTCAAAGAAATGCCATTTTGTTTGAAAGAAAAAAAACGGGTGGTGTTGAAGAAGATAAGGAATCTTTGTTTGGTGTGTTTTTTATTTTATTTGCTTCTTCAGTTGCTTATTTCCATTTTTGTTTGGTGGTGTTGAAGAAGATAATGACTATTTGTTTATTTCCATTTTTGTTTGGTGGCACCTTCACGGTTTCTTCATTGTCGAGTGTGGTTTTATTTTATAAAAAATAAATTTATGAGGGAGGGTGGGTGGGGCCCAAATGAAGAGAAGTGAGTTAGTTGTGATTGTGGGGTATTTTTAAGTGAGTGTGTTGGAGTGATGTGGCACACATGGGGCCCAAATGAAGAGAAGTGAGTTGCCCACGACACCCTTTGCTCTAAGCTTATCCCTAACACCCGTTTTACATAACTTTAAAATGAGATATACATATCACCATCATGGCCTACATCAATGAGATATAACAGTTAATAAAAATAAACATACCAAAGTCAATCCTTCTCCCACATGGCCTACATCAATGACAACATTTGACAAACCAGGAACAGGTCCAGTCTAGGGAAAGATAGAGACAACAAAAAAAATACCCATATCTAGAACCATGGCGAACAAATTGTTGATTTTATCCCTTAAATAAGTGGTTACCAGCGGTGCTACACATGCTCATAAACAAGAGATAAACGACGACGGCGGCGGCTTTCTTGGTTACATCGACGATAATTTTTTTTTCTAGTTGCCGGAGATTACTGTGGGGGCTGAATGTGTATTAGGGTTTGAGAGGGAGGGAGATATGTTAGAGATAAAAGGATATATGGAATTAACCGTGAATAATTCCTAAAAATTTGGGACGGTTTTTAGGAAATAATTATTAGAAATTCCCTCAATGCCCCTAACTCATTCAAAAATAGTTATCTAACATTCCTTTTAATTATATTAATTACACTAATGGCACAAGTCATCTCATCCATTGATGAAATGATCTAACGGTTAAAAATTGGTTCTCGCAGTTCTCCCAGTTAAAGTGGGTTCTGAAAATAAAGTTTCATTTTATATATATACTACTTTATAATACATTTAGGTCATGCTATTAATAAAAGGCTTAAAAATTCAAATTCAACAGATTGCTTATAATGGAAAGAAGTGTTTTACAAAGTCTATTAAATCAATACATACACATAAGGCTTATAAATTCAGCTATTACATTCGCATCAGACATTTTAGTTCTAGAAATTAAATACAAATAAATTGACTTGTAACAGTCTATACTTTTAAGTTTTAGCTTCCCTATATTCACACATTCTAAGCAGGTTGCCTACTGCCACACTTCCATCAGCCTTAAAACATCATACCTCAAATACACTTTTCCACCAATTACCAAAACACGTTATTTTCAAAAATCCCACCTTAGTGTTCCACATACTTCATTCATTTTGCCACACACTTCCTAATTAAGTACCTCAAACATCATAGTTGACCAAACAAAGATGACAAAAAAGGCCGCGGTAGTTTGACCTGCAACGGCGGCGTCACCCGGTGGGTGCCGTGGTAGGAATAGACGTTGTGGTGATGGCACAATGGGGGAGGTGTGGTATTCGACGGCATAAAAAGCGACAACTTCCAGCAAAGCAGGTGAAAGCATTTGTCGAAAGGAAATGGGATTAGGTGGCAGTTTCATATATTTAGATAGGTGGTCACTGATGACATGCAATGATACAAATATCATACGATATCATGGTGGGTGTGGGTTTGTTTTAGAGATGCATATTTTGGTGTATTGTTTAAAAAGAAAAGAGTACGTGTTTATTTGTTTTAAGATAGACGATGTTATCTAGAGAAACAAACGAAGAGTAATGAGTCTTGAAGAAGTTTTAAAATAAACTTATAGGACCTTTCATGATTTTTTTTTTCGTAACGTAAGAACTTGCTACAAGCATAAATAATGCATATCAGTTGATGTTAAGTAAATTTACAAATAAGGAAACATAGATATGTCATTGTTATGTATTTTAAGTCTTACAAGTTGCTACCCACGAGTAAGAAAGATCGTATTCATATAATCATATGTAATACTGTTAAGCAAATTTAAGTGAAATTAGCAAGTCAGCTTCAAAACACTTAATTTTTTTGAAAACCCGCATAATTCAATTTTTTTTTTGGTATTTGTATATAATAAAAAGTTAACCAATCTTGAGAACCACACAATGATAATTATCAACAACAATGACAAACTAGTGCAATACCCATGTATTGCCCGGGTAAACCGTTTCAATAATGGCTTCCTTCCTTTTAATCCATTTCATGTAAACAACATTGTTGAGAAGAGAATCTTTTATTTATGTAACGTGGATAAAGTAAAGTAAAATATTATTGAAATAAACTTAAATGAAAGTATATGAGGTTACTATGTGTAGTCGAGTTGAAAAGCCACCTAATAATCTTTGTCGCCCGCTAAGCATGACCTCTCAAAATAGTACAATACTCATGCGTTACTCGAGTACAATCACAATAATGCCAGGTTTTTTTAAAATAATAAATAACTCGTACTTATTCAAGAAAAATATAAAATTTACCTCATTTTCATCTCTTAACGTGTTGATAACATTAGTATATAAGTTGGTGGAATAAATTTTAGCTAAAAATTATGGATCCGTCACAGTAATATTACCAGACTAACAAAGATAATCACCTTTGTTGACATGGTTATAGTAAAATTTTAAAAGAAAATATTTGTAAGGCTAGTAATCATAGATCTGTATCACTCTCATGTCAATCAAAGGATCATTTGAGACATTCATGAATGACGATGTCCTAAACTGTGCTAAAGAATGATAAAATGTGCAACTTTTGAAAATTGTTTACAACTTGTGAGCTCCTATAACTGTTGCGACTACCACCAAATATGCTCAAAACTCTCGCAAACGTAAAACATTGTTCTTTTTTATGTTTATGTCTATTAAGTGTTTATTTATTTATTTATTTTCTTCTTCTTCTTCTTCTTTTTTTAATTATTTTTTCTAGACGATTAAACACGTGTCCAAAACACTTAACCCACTCATATTCAAAATCAAGGCTTAGGTGACAGCATGTGGACCGGTGGCGCATTCGATATCAGCACTCCCATACAGTCTTTATGTATACTTTATACACTACGTTCCCAAAAACATTTCGATATCAAGAAATGAAATAACCTGAGTAGAAAGCACCTACAACCATGAACCTCCAAATAATAACCATTAAATAATTAACATTGAGCAAATTAGTTTGAGGTATGGCAATCAAATGTATCATTTAAAAATCTTCCAAAGATACTACTAAAACTAACATCCCCTTGGTATATTGTCAATGTCAAGAGACAAACCTATCAAATAGACATAAAGGACATCAAATGAAATTTGAAATGTGTCATATAAAAAAAGAACTTAAGAAGTAAATATCAAAATTAATACATGATCACATCGGTGTTTGTACAAAATGGAGTAGGAAAATGGCCTTGGTATCTTCAAATCGTCATCGAAAGAAGCTTATTGCGAGCATTAGACTGTCCAAACTTTTCATAAGATACGTTTAATGATTGACGTCCCCAATATCTACACAAGCCAAAATAAAGCAAAAAAGAAAACAATTTACAACAAATTAACACCAACTCACATGAGACATCAAAGTTGCAATGTTAAAGAATAGAATTTCGAGAATTTAGATGAAAGATAAATAAGGAGGCCGGAGATCAATAGTAGTAAAATAGTATCGATGATTTAGATGTCTTATATAATTAGTAAAATTTGAAATTTAAAAAAGTTGTTAACCTGGTGACCTCATTTTTACCCATGTGGTGTATATCTATAAACCTAACTCTTCGATTTTAAAGGATGAATTTACACGGTTGGGATCAAAATTAAACATGATCCAACGCTAGGAAACCACTAAAAGCCAAATGCACCGTCGGCAATATATATATATATATATATATATATATAATATATATATATATATAATGTGAAAGAGAAGTAAAATGTCCTAGCTCTTCTTAAACCATTTTGTGGAAAACTAGAAGGGGGGGTTGAATAGTTTTGCCGATTTTAAGTTGATTTCAAAAACTTAAGATTCGATATTATGTGAAATCGTATGGATGTTGAGAAGCGATAGATCTAATGATAATGAAAGCAAATAAATAAAGTTAAGGGATAGAAAATACACAACCGATTTATATAGTGGTTCGGTACAGGTCACCTTCATTGCCCTACTCCACTCCCCGAGGCACCTACTCGAGAGTTCAAGCACTATGTCAACAAACTCCTTCACTTGGCGGAGAAGCCTTCACAACGTTGCTTACACTTTTTCCCGTACAAAGCTAGATACCGAGTCCGTAGCACGGTGGACCAAACCAACACAACTATTACACAACAATATGTGAAATATCAAATACAAGATCTTTGCTACAAAGCTTGCGTTGACGACATCAATCAAGGACCCCTTGCTTGGATGACTTGTAGAATGCTCGTGATCTCGCCTAAGAGAAGGACCTATATGAGGATCACAATAGAAAGAAACAACAACTCTTAATCAAGTGATCTATATGTTAGAAGAGAATGAGAGTGTTTGAGAGATTTAGTAAGAAGAGGGGTGAGTTAGAATGAATAAATGGCTCTCTATTTATAGGCAAATTCCTTCACTGTTCCCACGGATCCCACGGATCCCTTCCACAAGGATCCGTCTAGTGTAATCCTAGGGATCCGTGGAACGCTCCTCTTTGCCCATGGGTTTTTGGTTATGGGTCATGGGTTATGGGTTGGTCCATGGGTTATATTTAGATTCAATGTATCTAAGTATACATTGTATCAAGTCTCTTGGGATGGGTTAAGATCCATGGGTTATGATATTTACCCATTCTAATAAACTATTACAACAAATGCTTAATTACTACATTTTTGTATTTAAATGGCTATATGTAAATGCTTTACAAAACTAACATGTATCCTTTATAATTATACTTAAGATAACATTATATTTGTTATCAACAAAACACAAAGAGATCGCAAAATATTAATAAACGGTTTTACGGTTTATTTGTGTTAACAATCTCCCCCTTTTTGTTGATGACAAAACATAATGTTATGATGAGTAAAACTTAAGAAATAGATGTAAATTTTGAAAGCCCGAAAGCCCCTAAGTTTTACTTCTTCTCCCCCTTTTTGTCGAAACAAAAAGTTAACCTTGGAAGAAATAAACATAAAAGTGTGGAAAAAATAGTCCACGTATCACTAACTCCCCCTTGACTGTAGCTCCCCCCTTGTTTGGGGCGCAAGTGAAGAAAAATAGAAATCCTACAAAAGAAAGGTGTAACATGCTTAAATAATCTTGTGATTGTCGAGAATCAAGATTGGGAGCCAAGGTATGTAAACAAGGCCTTATAATAAAACAACAAATTGTAGTGGTATTTATGCCACCTACAAGCATGTAAAAATAAGAGCAAGACTTGTTCTTGAAAATGACTCAAATGAAAAAATAAAAAATAAAAAATCATAAAATAGTAGTAATGATTCCGTCCATGCTTGCATAAGGTTTATGGATGGAGGTTTTGATGATTGATGGTATTGATGCGATCAAGTATGAGGTTGAGTATGAATCGCATTTCTTCCCTAACTTCTATTGCGATTTCCCTAGTGGATTGGCAAATGTTCACAATGTAGGTAGTGTGGTGATGAGTGCGGAAGTTTTCCGGGTTGTTTTGATTTGAGTTATGCGGAAGATGTGGTGGAAAAATAGGAAAATATGGATCAACATCCCGAATATTTGTAAGTGGTGGTGGAAAAGAACCTAGATGTTCTTGTAATGTGATAGGAGCTAATGGTGGTGATGTTTCAAGATCTTGAAAGATATTATTTGGAGATGTGGGTGGTGTTGAAAAGACTATTTCTTTTTGTTTAGATTTTTTAGATCTTGTTGGAGTCTTAAGGAGTTCCAAAAGAGTGACTTTGGGTGGTGATGAGGTTGGTGTACTTGTTGGAGATGAGGGAGGTGCTATTATGGAAGCATCTTGTGGTGAGTTATTTGTTGAGGATGAACCATTTGAGGTTGTTTTTGCTAAGCACACCATCGTATACTAACCCCTGCGATATCCTAGAGTTTGATTGTGGTATTTTGGATGTGGGGAGTACAAGGTTTGGATTTCATGATTGTTTGTACTAGATGATTCTCCTAAAGGGTTTTTTGATGACATGGTGTATTGTGTTTGTGAGGATGAGATGGATTATGCAAGCACTTTGGGAGTTCTATATATAAAAAAACCAAGCATTGTAATGAATGCTTGACCCAAAATGTGGATTAAAATCTAATGAATAGATATGAATTCAAGGCATGTGATCATGAGAACACAAGCATTAAAGAGCATACTCCCAAAAATGAAACAAAATGTGGATTTTTCATCCAAAGTGAAAGAATAGAAGTTAAAACAGCTTTTCTTCACGATCCCACGGATCCTTCCCTGAGAGGATTCGTCCAGCATGAAGGCTGGGATCCGTGGGTCTGGTGATTCGGCACACAAATTTTCTTTTTGGAGACATTTTTGCCTATTGTGTGCCTATATGCAAACTATTTGGAGTTTCGATTTTCTCGACCTCTAAAAAGAAAAGAAATAATCTAGAGAAAAATAAATCCTATTGAGATAACCCGAAAACACACATTTGGTACATAAGTACATAATATTGTGTTATCAATGCCCTAATTCATTTTGCTTAAATGAATGTAACCCGCAAACACATATTAGTTATGTGTTCCCTTTAGCATTCAAAAGACATGAGATGCAATGAAAACGGTTTTTTACTTTGTATTAATAATGAAAAAGCGATTTGTCCTAGACGTGAGAAATTTCTTTTGTGAATTGATACGGAAGGTATCATTCTTTTAGAAAACATTTTGAAAAGAGATTTTTCTTTAAAATGTATGTATTTATGTGTTAAAAAAAATTAAAGGGGAAGACTTATCTGGTTTTGAAATTCCCTATTGTTTGTGAGTTGTGCATGAAATAGAATCCTAGACTCAGAAAGAAGAAGGCTAGTGTTTACATACCTTGTAGAGTCAAATAAGTTATGACGTTTGTTCCATTAGACTAAGACCAAGACGAAGTAGGTTCAATTGTTCCCGCTTCAACGTTGGTGGAGCCGTCGGCTATGTTGTCTTCAGATGCTACCTTCCAATAGAGATGTTCCCATTTTTGAACATTGTCTCTTAAGAAGTGGTGACGAATCTCTATATGCTTAGTGCGAGAATGCAATACCGATTCTTGCTAAGTCGATGGCACCTTTGTTGTCACATAGGATGGCTATGTCGCTTAGATGAATATCGTAGTCGACTAACGCTTGTTTCATCCATAGTGCTTGTTGGCATGCTTTTGCCACGGAGACGTACTCGGCTTCGTTGTTGATATAGCTAGTGCCGTTGTTTCTTAGAAAACCAAGCGTTAAACAACATCCCATGAAAGTACATACCCCCCTTGTACTTTTTCTATCAACGTAATCACCTGCATGGTCAGAATCTGCATATACAAATGTTTCTACTCCCGTGCCCTTAGGATACCATAATCCTAATTGTGTTGTACCCCTAATATATCTAAATATCCTTTTTACGGCTTCTAGGTGTGATGTTTTAGGGTCTTCTTGAAATCTAGCACATAAGCAAACACTAAACATGATATCCGGCCTACTTGCCGTGAGGTAGAGAAGACTACCTATCATGCCACGATACTTAGTATTATCTACAGATTCTCTGTCTTCATCTTTTGTGAGTTTGGTGTCGGATGACATTGGAGCCCTAATAGGTTTTGACTCTTCTAGACCGAATTTCTTTAACATCTCCTTGATGTATTTAGATTGATTGAAGAAGATACCATCTTCTACTTGTTTTATTTGTAGACCAAGAAAGAAACTAAGTTATCCCATCATACTCATCTCGAACTCGTCATGCATGATTTTAGAGAAATCATCACACATGTCTTGACAAGTGGTTCCGAATATAATATCATCTACATATATTTGTACTATGATTATATGTGACTCTCTTTTCTTAGTAAAAGTGTGTTGTCAACTAACCCCATGGTGTAGTTGTGTTTAACTAGAAATGACTTGAGTCTATCATACTAAGATTTTGGAGCTTGTTTAAGACCGTAAAGGGCTTTCTTTAATTTTAAGATGTTTAGGTTTTTTAAAAATCATGAAGCCCGAGGTTGAGCTACATATACTTCTTCATTTATGAACCCATTTAGAAAAGCGCTTTTGACATCCATTTGATAAAGCTTTAGATCATTAGCACAAGCATACACAAGAAGTATTCTTATAGACTCTAATCTAGCCACGGGGGCATAGGTCTCATCAAATTCTATTCCTTCTTTTTGGTTATACCCTTCGAGCAACGATCTAGCCTTGTTCCTAGACACTACTCCGTTTGCATCTAATTTGTTTTTATAAACCCATTTGGTTCCTATTATGGTTTGATTACTAGGTGGAGGGACAAGTGTCCAAACATCATTAGAAACGATTTGATTTAGTTCTTCTGCATAGCCATTACCCAACTTTCATCTTTTATGGCTTCTTGTGTATTCTAAGGTTGTAAGGTTGAAACGAAACAAAACAAGCTACTTTGGTTTTGAACTTGAGACTTTAATGTTCGTTCGTTAGTTTTCCTATGACTTTATCTACGGGGTGATCTTTGGACTCTTTAATGTTTATTATTTCATCACTTAGAGGCTCTTCTTCTTCACTTACCTTTTTCTTTATTACTATAGCTTCACTTTCTATAATCCCGTCATCGACAAGAGGTGGAGAGGGTTTGGGTGGACTTTCATCAAATTTTATATTTAATGACTCTTCTACCTTCATTGTTTCTTTGTTTAATATGACGTAAGCTTTGCTATTTGGCGAGTAACCTACAAATATACCTTCGGTTGATTTAGGATCAAATTTTGTAAGGTAATCTTTAGTGTTAAGAATAAAACATTTACTACCAAAGACTCTAAAGTGATTTAACGTAGGCTTTTTGCTCGAAGTAACTCATATGGAGTTTTTCCTAAGATTGGTCTAATTAAGACTCGATTGAGTATGTACGTTGAAGTATCGACGGCATTACACCAAAACTTTTGAGGTATGGATTGTTCATTAAGCATGGTTCTACTCATTTCTTGTAGAGTTCTATTCTTTCTTTCTACTACCCCATTCGATTGTGGAGTGCGTGGAGCCGAGAAGTTATGAGTAATACCATTAGCATCACAAAAAGCTCGGAATTGCACTTCATTATCGAATTCCCTACCATGATCCGTCCTAATAGACACTATGGGACTTCCTAGTTGTCTTTGGATCTTTTTGCTTAATATTTCAAAATATTAAAGGTTTCCCGTTTTGTTCTTTAAAAATTTTGTCCATGTATACCTAGAGTAGTCATCCACTATTACCAAAGTGTAGTAGTTGCCTCCATAACTTTGGATAGCGGATGGACCAAATAAATCCATATGTAGTAATTTTAGACACCTAGTTGTGGACACCATGTTTTTAGCTATATGACTCGAATGAGCTTGTTTTCCTACATTACAAGCATCACAAAAATGATATTCATATTTTAACTTAGGTAGGTCTCTTACTAGATCTTTGGATGATAGCGATTGAAGAAGTCGCATGTTGGCGTGACCCAATCTTCGATGCCATAAGGTCGAAGTATCATCCATATAGGTAAGACATAGTTTGTCTTTAGGTTCATTACCGATTTTAATGACATAGACTCCATGTTTCCTAATTCCTCTTCCTATGGTTATGCCATTTTTTAATATCTTACTACGGTTTCGGTAAAAAGTACATTGCACTTTTTATCACATATTTGTCCTATACTTAAGAGGTTAAAGTTTAGGTTTTCTACGTGACACACATCGTTAATGGTTAGAGATTTGTTAGAAATCGTACCTTTACCGATAATTCTACTTGAAGGTTACTTTTCGGGTAAACGTTATTAGGTCTCCTAAATGAATTAGGTTTTGAAAAAGATGGAGCTTTGTTCTTTGCAAAAGTAGGATTATATTTTGGAGGTGGTTGTCTAGTGGTGACATGAGTTGGTTTCTTCCTATTAACTATAACAAACTCGGTTCTAGAAGAGGAAGCTACGTTATTGCTACTGTTTGTTGTAGCAGATCCACGGATCCCTTTCTGTACACTAGCCGGTTCCCTTTTTAGGGGATCCGTGGGATCCGCCACAATAGTGGCTGGTTTTTCTAGTTCCTTAACAAATTTTATTTCTTTACTTTCACTAGTTGATGGATCAAGTTGTTGACTACCTAGACCCTTTTGATTGTTACCGGTTTTAACACCTTCAAGTATTATATCTAAAGTGTTCGTACTCATTCTAGCAATTTTAGAATCTAAGTTATCCACTAGTGTTTGAAGTTGAACGCAAAGTTCACATTCACCACTTGCTATTTTACCCTTTTCTAAACGTTTTAGTTTTGCTTTTAATTCTATGACTTCTTTATCTAAACGTTAATTTTGACTCTTTAAGAGTTTGTTTTTGTTAATTAGTTTTAAGCTAATATTGCATAGTTTGTCATATTCATTATGCATGAGTCGCATCGAGTGATGAACTACTATAGTATTCGTGACATACCTCGTCATTTGCCATGAGACAAATTTCTTCGTCCTCCTCATCGCTCATTCCCCATGTGCCGCTCACGAACGCCTTTGATCATCCCGTTTGGGACACTTACTAATAAAGTGGTTTGGGTCCCCACATTTAAAGCAAGTACGATCATCCTTTGGCTTCTCCTCCTCTTTGCTTTTCCGAAAGCCTTTCTTATCGTCATATGGTTGTTTGACGTATCTTCCCTTTCTTATAAAGAACTTTTTAAACTCCCTTACCGCCATCGCGTACTCTTCGTCGTCACTACTCGAAGAGATTCTCCTCATCGCTGCGTAGCCTTTTTGGCTTTAAGGGCAAGAGATTTGTGTTTCTCTTTCACCTTTGAATCTTCGGAATCTTTAGCAAGGACAAGCTCGTAGACTTTCAAGTTGCCTATGAGTTCATCGAGGGTGAGAATTGTCAAATCTTTTGAATCTTCGATCGCCGTCACCTTGGATCTCCACTTCGATGGAAGTGTCCTTAGATATCTCCTAACATGATTACGGCTAGAAAAAGATTCATCAAGTGCTTGTAAAGATGTAATAATAGTATTAAAGTTAGCAAATGAATGATCTATAATTTCCTCATCCGATATTGAAAATTGTTCATATTGTTGAACAAATAAATCAATTTTATTATTTTTAACTTGTTGGTTGCCTTGATGAGTTACAACTAAAGAGTTCCAAATTTCTTTAGAGGTTTTAAACATAGAAATTCTTTCGATTCCTTTTTCGTAAAGCATTATATAAAACCATTTTTGCTTCACTATTTTAGAAAGCTTTTTCTTCATTTCATCGTTTAGTTTATCATGAAGTATGTGAACTAAATTTCCTTTATCATCATTTGAGGTAGCCTCCAAATCACCTTCAACAATAATGTACCAAAGATCAATATCTTTAGACTTCACATATGTTTCGAATCTATTTTCCAATATATAAAACCATTAGTTTCCAGTAGTGGTGGTCGTTGCATAGATTGCCCTTCCTTATAATTTTCAGAACCATAGTGATCGAAAAGTTTTTAAAATACAATTTATTTTAAACTTTTTATAAACTTAGCTCTTGATGCCAATTGTGGAAAACTAGAAAGGGGGGGGGGTTGAATAGTTTTTCCGATTTTAAGTTGATTTCAAAAACTTTAGATTCGATATTATGTGAAATCGTATGGATGTTGAAAACGTATAGATCTAATGATAATGCAAGCAATAAATAAGTTAAGGGATAGAAAAGACACAACCGATTTATAGTGGTTCGGCTACAAGGTCACCTTCCTTGCCTTACTCCACTCCCCGAGTCACCTACTCGAGAGTTCAGCACTATGTCAACAAACTCCTTTACTTGGCGGAGAAGCCTTCACAACGTTTCTTACACTTTTTCCGGGTACAAACTAGATACCGAGTCCGTAGCACGGTGGACCAAACCAACACAACTATTACACAACAAATATGTGAAATATCAAATACATCTTTGCTACGAAATCTTGCGGAGGAATGACAATCAATCAAGGACCCCTTGCTTGGATGACTTGTATAATGCTCGTGATCTCGCCTTAGAGAAGGACCTATATGAGGATCACAATAGAAAGAAAGAAGAACAACTCTCTAGATCAAGTGATCTATATGTTAGAAGAGAATGAGAGTGTATGAGAGATTTAGTAAGAAGAGGGGTGAATTAGAATGAAGAAATGGCTCTCTATTTATAGCAATTCCTTCACTGTTCCCACGAATCCCACGGATCCCTTCCACAAGGGATCAGTCTAGTGTAATCCTAGGGATCCGTGGAACGCTCCTCTTTGCCCATGGGTTTTTTGGTTATGGGCCATGGGTTATGGGTTGGTCCATGGGTTATATTTAGATTCAATGTATCTAAGTATACATTGTATCAAGTCTCTTTGGGTATGGGTTAAGATCCATGGGTTATGGTCCATGGGTTATGATATTTACCCATCCTAATAAACTATTACAACAAATGCTTAATTACTACATTTTTGTATTTAAATGGCTGTATGTAAATGCTTTACAAAACTAACATGTATCCTTTATAATTATACTTAAGATAACATTATATTTGTTATCAACAAAACACAAAGAGATCGCAAAATATTAATAAACGGTTTTACGGTTTATTTGTATTAACACATTTGACATCTATCAAATCATTAAAGACCATAATTCAAAACGAGATTAATATCCATCAAACCATCAAAGCAATGGGATTATTTATTTGAGTTTTTAAACACTAAAATAAATTCAGCCACATTATCTGCCGAACGACAAACTCATGTTGTAATAAAACTTTTATTAACAAAATATAAGGAACTACGGAGTAATATCTATCAAAGTTAGAATATTGATTTCACATTTTTTAGGACTAACAAACCGTAAGAAATGTCAATTAAAAAAAAAGTAAAATAACTTTATAAAACACAATAATCAATAGAAAATAAGTTCTTCGAAAGATATTTCAGAGCATAACAGATATAATTTTTCAAAAAAAATTATTCATCACCGAAATTTTGTCGAAAACTAAACACCGTTGTCGCTAAATAGAAAAGCTTAAAAAATCAACCATCACACTTGCCCTAAATAAAAAGGCTTGAAAATTCAGCCAACACACTTGCCTATAATATAAAGATTTGCTAAAATACCAATATTAGTAACTGACATGTTCTTTAAAAAGAAATTAATTTATGTGCTTAATAATATAAATGATTGTAACCGAAAATATTTAAAATACAATTAAGTAAATATATACATTATTAACTTTTGGTTACACAAATTTAAATTCACATTAAATTATAGGTTATTTGTTTTAGTATAAAAAAGACCATAAAGAGATGATAGAGTCATTTTAGAAAGTGAATGTGTACAATATGTTAACGTGGTGAAGAAAATATGTTGGCTTGAGATGATGATGTGAAAACGTAGAGGGGGGGGGGGTGAATACGTTACCGTTTAAAACGTTTATTTTTTTGTATCAAATCGTTTATGAAACTGTTATAATATGAAAGTACCAATTATTGTTTGTGACTAATATAAAGCATAGTAACCAAGTTGTCACACAAGCATAAACATCAAACCACATCACAAGCAATTATAAAAGTAAAGAGATAAAGAAAGGAAAGTGCAAACCGAACACGAGGATTTATAGTGGTTCGGTCACGGATCTCCTCTCCGCCCTACTCTATTCCCCGATACCCAACTCGAGAGTTACTTCACTAAATCAACAAGCTCCCTTCTCGGCGGAGAAAACTTACAATCGTCGCTTACACTTTTTCCGGTACAAAGCTAAATACCGGGTTCTAGTTCGAGGTAGAACCAACCTAAAGTCGCCTATACAATATTTCCGACACTAAGCTAGATGTCGAGTTCTTTTCAAGGTACAACCACCCCACTCCCCTATGTTTTAGGGCCCAACATAACAAATCTTGTGTTTTATGGTACAAACACATAAACCATCTAATCTAGTTTGGTGAAAGTGTTGTGCTGATGCAATAATGTTTCATGAGATCCATGAATAAATGTCTAATGGATGAATGACTAATCTAAATGATCTTATTAATAAGAAGTCTCAATCAATGAGGATATCAAAAGATCTTGAATCTTCATATGTTGATATGCTTTAGTGAATGAGTATGGCTAGATCTCCAAGCTTTCCTTGGTTGATCAAAATGTAAAGTATGCTTACAACAAAGATGAATGTTAGAAGCATTATGATCATGTGATGATGAGGGTGATTAATGTATATTATTACTACATGGTTATCTATAGATCTAAAAGATGAAAGAAAGATAGAAAGAATGTGTGTTGGAAGGGATGATTGAAATGAGAAGACAATGGGCTCTATTTATAGCCAAAAATGTAATTTAAAAAATAATACTTTAGAGATTTGATATCTTAGAATATCTTTCAAGATCTTGCAAATCTAACCAAATATTGACCAAATCTTCTAAAGATATGATGATGCATGAAGTGATGTAAAATTGTATTTTCATTTAGATTAAAATGTTCATGAAAATAAACTTGTAAAATGTATTATGTAACTAGTTTATAAAAAGTCTAATTGCCTTTTATAAAATAAAATATCTAGTTAGGTGCTTGTCAAAATAATATATATTTTGTCAAGTGTAAGGGTGTGTTTGTTTCATTAAGATGTTTTAGGTCTGAATCTGACTACCACATCTTACTGGTAAGAGGTGGCTAGAAAGTCTAAATCTGAACAAAATAATGTTGTTTGTTTTTGTATAATTGTCGAATGATTTTAAATGCTCGTTTCTATAATTTATATTTATAAACTAACGCAATACGATAATAAGTAACTTATGTAAATATAAAACAAGACTTTTTATCATAAATATAACATAGTTAATAACACACGTTTCAATCTCTATAGAGTAGAGGCGTAAGACAAGTCTCCCACCTCTTACTGAGTAAGATGTTATATGTCTAACTGGGTCTGACTCAAAAGAAAAAAACAAACAACCAAAACGTCTGCCCACCTCTTACTGGTAAGAGTAAGAGGTCTAGTAAGACTTTTTTTAAAAAAACAAACACACCCTAAGTAAACTTTAGTACTTGTATGAATATTATAGTTAGTTTACTTGTACAAATAAAAGTATATATTTGTTAGACATTTTACAAAAGATGTATTTGTATAAAATACTTGTGAATGCAAAATGTAAAATGAGGTTCGAAATAGAATGATTAACCTATTAAATTACTTAGTGACTCTAAACGTATTTTAAACATTCTAAATGATTTGTTAATGGGTTTGATCATAATGCCACATAACACACATGTACGAACCTGTGTTGTAACATACGAGGACTTGAGACATCGAAGGTGTTGAATGTATGTTGAGACAAATGTAATTACAAGTAACTTGTACATTTTACGTTATGTATTACAAGTTACATGTTTGTCATCAATCAAAACAAACGAGACTGTATAGATTAAATATCGTAATATTTGCACTAACAATCTCCCCCTTTTTGATGATGACAAAGATATGTAAACGTAATAGAAAGTAAAATGTAAAAAGGTACTTGTATCCTTACTACCTTTACATTACCTTCTCCGTTTACACTCTTCTCCCCCTTTTGTCGAAACAAAAGGGCGTGTCCTTGGAGTTTAACTTAATTTCTCCCCAAAAAGGCGAGCTTGCATCATCCCTAGTGACGTTAAATCGTCTACTTCAATCCGTCCTCCTTGTTGGTTTTAGCGGATCCATGGATCAAATAAATAGGCTTAACCTACATCAAGGTTAGTTTTATGCAACAAAATTATGAGAAATATATGAAAAAGAAAAAGGCATAGCAATGTTAGCCTATTTTCTCCACTTTTTATCGAAGCAAAATGCTTGTTGAAAAGTGAGAATGATGCTAAATGCGTGCATGCTCCCCCTGACGTTTGCTCCCCCTTGTTTGAGGCAGTATGATTAAAACCTAAAAACAAATTAGTGCAAAACTATATTCGTCATTGGACGAGTTAGTGATATACAACAAAGTGTGTATAAGATGCATTCAGTAAATTCTTGACGGAAGCTCCCCTTGCTCTAGGTCGTCAAGATGAACCTTCAAAATAAATATTAGTATAATAGAAGCTTTGTCTTTAGACAAATATGTCATATACAAACAAGTGTATAGACGATGCAATATGAGTGCTTAAAGGATATTCCTCCTTGTTCGAGGGTGTCAAGAAGCACCTAAAATAAGAAAAATGATTGATGCAAACTTCATCCTTAGATGAGTAAGTTATATACAATCGAGTGTATATGATGATGAACCTACAATGAAAAACATTAGTGCAATATATTTCATCTTTTCACAAAGAAAAATAAGATGTATATATGTGATAAATGATATAATCAAAGATCTTATGAAGTGTAGTCTCCTAATTACAATCGTAAGAAAAGTGAGAATATAATATGATAAAAGCCTACAACATAGTTCCTAGAAAGAAGATATGGAGTCTCCCACCGGGTGTGCCACTAGTGGTGCTAGTGTTGGTGTCGGTTTACTAGTAGGATTCACGTGGTGATGGTAGATGACTCGAGATTTACAAAAGTAAGTTTTCGCTAATCCATGGTGGTGATGATTAGTGAAAGTGGTGATTGAAGGTGGTGGTGATTGGTAGAAGCTATTAAGGAGTTAGAAACTCCTTTCGTCATGTCAATGAATATGGAAATTTATGCTGCAATCCTTCGCATGTCAAGTGACCAAAGCTAAGTGAAAAAAATATATATATATATATGAATGGACATTGCATTTCAATGATGCATAAGGGTTATGATTTGAATGATTTATTGATGCTAACAACTTATTGTTTTGAGCAAGTTCTCATATGCTTCAACCCAAAAGTAATCAATAATGCGTTCTATCTAAGAATATTATAATGAAGATACAAAAACTATAAAGTGATAACATGAAGATAAATTCGTTCATTGATTGACACGAATTATAAAAATGACCTATTCTAGGTAACAATGGGAAAGGTAGTATTAGCATGGTTTTGACCGTCATGGATGATTATCACATTGAAAATAAGTGAAGACAATATGAAAAATACTAATAATAATAGTGAGTACCTATATGAGGATGACATCATTTGAGAGTTGGATAGACCAACGTATTGAAAAGGTGTTGGGAATGGCTGTTTGATTAATATATCGTTTGCCCTGCAATGACATGCATGATATGAGGGAAACGGATAAGATCCTATGATGGTGTTCTAGATAGTGAAGTTGTAAGGTGCTAGTTTAAGGAAAATCCTATATGTGGAGATGAAGACGTTTTGTAAAACACATGATGCGTTTTTCACTTGATGAGGTATTGGTGCAAACTTGTGATAAAAGTTAAAAAGGTTGAACTAGTTGTGGTTTCGTGAACTGGTTTTAGCTAAGTGGTGTTTACCTATGTGTTGGTATTTTAGAGTCTAAGAGACATAAATTTTGACAAAAGACAATTATGTGAATGGATTTCTCTCCCCCTTAATTGGTGGACATCCAACATAATGTGTAATGTATCAAATAAGGAATGACAACAAAATGTTTAGAAGGTTATTCAGGTTAACGAAAGAGGTGAGCTTAGTGATGTTTTTCTGGAAGATGGTTAGCATACAATGAACTTCATCCTTAAAGTCACGTACCTCTTTTCGATTAATACGAGATGATCGTATGATGAGGCATGTGGTTTCCTAATAGGAAGTGAAGAGGATTAGAGTATTGTTATAACCAAATAATGATGGAGATGATTTTTGGAAAGCGGAAGCAAAAATGAGATTTGGAAAGAGGTCGGTTGAAAAAAATGCAAAGCCAACCCTCTATAACTTAATTCTATATGCTTTTAAACTATATGCAAGTGTAGGGGTCCCATAAATCATAATACTAATCTACTAGCAATAAGGGGTTATGCAAGTGAGCATATAAAAGTTAGAACCAAGTGAGATAACAAATAATTTGTTATCAACCTAAAAAACAAATTTGTTAGTGACAAAAGATGTTAACATGATAGAAATCAAATTATAACATATTATATAAAGCAAAACAACATATTGCACTTAGTAGACAAGAAATCACCACACAAGATAGCATCAAAACAATCATATTATGCAAGAATACGACTTTATTCAAGACATTTCATTATGAGATTGTTTTGTCGTTAGACTTAGACAATTAAGCATACTTGGATATACAATAATCTATGTGATTAATTTGTAAGATAAAATGGCTTCTAAAAGTTTGTCATACCACAAGCACTTTGACAGATTATATGTGCACACGTAGCAAACAAATAGTGTGACAAGAAGCAAAAGAAACAAGATGAAAGAATCATGAAAGCCATGTTTAAGACATAACAATTTGGAGCATGTATCATTTAGATCGTACTACACATAGATGTAATGAATGCCAACTAATAGCTTTCAAACACAAATATATCATATCAAAAATTATCACGTATCAAAATGGCATATTATGAGTTCATAAGTAACAAGTTAATCATGCTAAAATTATTCAAGTAAGTATCATGCCAATAAAGTTTAGGTTTAAACGTTTAGTAGCATGAAACAAAATACAAGCATTATAAAGATAAAACCGTACTAAGGTTTACACATTTGACTTGTTATCAAACACTAAGATTATGTCAAATCAACTTATCGTATTAAACAAGAACATGTAATCAACACATGTAAGTACAATGCAAGTGGTTTTACTAAGGTTACACATTTGACTAGTTATCAAACACTAAGATAATGTCAAATCAACTTATCGTATCAAACAAGAACATATAATCAACACATGTAAGTGCAATGCAAGTGGTTTTAAAAGAAAAGTCATATATACTACTTGTTTGATTAGTATTCCTAAGGCTAGGCAAACTATCAATGTTTTAACACTTACTTTAGGCAAGTATAGGAAAACAGATTTTTCAAGTTGGAGAATGAATATGAGACTATTACTAGCGGTGCTCAATTAAGGCTAAACACGACCATTTTTACGGGTGATTCCACATACCCAACTTCTCTCCTGGAAGCAATTCAACCGTTAGGTTAAATTGAGTTCTAGTGCAATAGGTTCTCCGTAGTCATTCTCATGTTTAGAAAGATGGGAATCCTACTTTTGCTATTAAAGTGCATAAAAGATGATAGTTTACCAATACTTGGCTTAATGTGACACAACTAATATGCAATATAACTAATGTGATGAAGATGTCATGTTATACACATGAATTTTATCAATGGTGTGTTGATAAACAATATGTTTTAATCTTGTGTTTAGAATCTAAGGTTGTTCAAATTACATAGCTAATTGTATGATCTAATGGATGACATCTTTTGCGTTGAGTTGAAATGTATACTTTAAATGTGATTTGATTATCTAAGACTAGAGAATGGAATATGTTAAATAAGAACGTTCTCAAGAAAGCTCCTTTTATTTACAAGAATCTAAATAAGGTTACCAACTTCAATAGATCATGTGTATGTTCTAAAGATGTGTAGTTTTAACCTTGGATGTGCACAAGGTTTGAGCAAGGTTAGGTTATGATGTATGCTTGAAAGTAAATGGATACAAATAGTATCTTTCAACAACGCATGGGATAAAGTTATCATGCTTATGAGAATAAGTATGACAAGATGAATTGGATATGCTAGTTCATAGAACTTGTGGATGTTCGTTTCAAGATCATTTAGCCAATGAGGTGTAATGAAATCTCTTATAACATAACCATTTATCGCAGGATAGAATGATGCATAGGATATACAATATCCTTTTAACAAGATGAATACTTAACGCATAATTTCTTAGGCATAATGTTTTTCAAACATCATGTTTTCCTAAATGAAGATATGAAGCCAAAGTGTTTGAATCGGATAGTCCCGTCTAAATAAACTTGGTCTCAAGATATATTCACTATAGATGATAAGAGGAATTCACTCGAGTTTCTTATGTATACTCCTCAAGAGTCATTGTTGCTTGGGGTGTATGATGTTGGCTTTGAGATTGCATTTTAACATATGTTGTTAAAATGTTGATTTGAGGTTTAACGAAATTTATGCAGAAGTTTAACGACAAAGTATTACTAATACTTTGATAATTTGTGAAGGTAGTACTACTTATACCTAGTGGAAATTGACAACAATTACCAAGAGCACCATGCTTATTTGATAGTTGAGGTTCTAACCGTAATGAATTATCTAAGTCCTTATATGTGGGAAAGGATGGTTGATTTTGTTCAAACGTGCATTTGATTCAGTACAAGTGTTGGACACAAGGGCTTTTGAGCAATACACTCAACGAATTCCAATGATGGTAAGGATGGTGGATTGGTTGATCTAGGTGGTAGGTCTTCTAGTGTGATAAGGATGTGGTGATGTAGGGGTTTGTTGCGCTATAGGAGTACTTAGGTTGATTATTTGTCCATAGATGTTGAACACAAAAAAGTACGGATACTAATTCTTATGGTTCATTGGTTGCTAAAACTAGTGGGTGAAGTGCTTGAAGTTTTGGTCATGTCTATGAAGCTTAGGGGCTGAGGTATAGGTTCATCTTGAAAGGGCACGTTTGGTTTAAAGGATGCTCTTGGAAGTTCATGAGCAACACGCTTAATGGTGCCAAAAGATGGAAGAGGGATAGTAGGTGTCAAAGAGGGATAAGTGGCACAGTGGTTTGTTTGTTTTGGATAAGTGTTTGATTCATTTTAGGATTAGTGTTTTAACATGTGTTGTTAAAATACTTGGGTGTTGATTTTTCGGATATGACTTTTAATGACTACAATCGTAAGTCGCATATACTTGAATATTTACGATGAAATACTTAAGTTGTCAATCCTACCTTGTTGAGACTATGGAGCTTAGATTGCACTCGAGGATAGCAAGACTCTTTAACATACATGTGAGTTATGACTCGATGTAAATGCTTATCGTCTTGGAGAATGACACATTATTTTCATGTTAACCAAGTGAGGCAATACATGTAGATACAAAATAATATCTAAAGTCATATGTTAGACTTGTGTATGATATCTTTGCAAATAATGAGTCCGGATTAGTCTAGGTGGCAAGTCATCTAAGTTATCCGCAAAGAGTGAGAAGATGTTGTTGGTGTTTACACAAAGTTCGATAGGTACAAGTTTTGGAAACTTTGGTAGTGAAGGTGTTTTTGGATGGTTGTGAGGAAGTCATAATGGTGGGTGATTTTGGTGCTGGAGTTGGAGTACTTAAGTTTAGAAAGTTTTTATCTCGAGTGGGTGATGAGATGTTGAGAGGTGACGAGTCTGAGGATGACGAGTTCAAGCTGATGAAGCAACAATATCGAACGCTAATCCTAGTGGTTTTCTTAAGTGTCTTGTTTGAAGGTGATGAGGCTAAGGATTTATGGAACTAAGATTCACGGATGGTGTTTTATTTGATGTTAATTCATACAAAGATTAGTTTCTAATGAGATGGAAGTGTCTAAGATCATGTCAAACATCCTAAGTTAATCCATTGAGGATGTGTTGAGTGAGATATGAAAGATATGCATTAACAACTATCCTAGAAACGAAATTTGGTAAATTAAATTGCGCGATTTAGTAAAATTCAACAACTTACCTGTAGGATCCACGGCACCATTTCTTTACACAGGCGGAACCCTTAAATTGGTGCCGCCTGGTCGCCTGGTACAGGTATGGCGGTACCAAAATGCATAACAGACGGTACCAACATTTTGGTGCCGTCTGATCCGTGGACACTAGAAAAGTTCACAGACCCATTTTTAGGTGTCGGGGAGTTTTCGAAACCTGAATTTTGCTTAAAAACATGTGACATTAATTACTTCTAGTTAGGAAAAGTTGATAACACATATACAAACATAGTGGAGCATATACTTTGACCAAGGGCTAACGATTTTCACATAAAAGTGAAAATGGGTAAAATTTGATAACACACTTGTGCTATCCACCTGCATAAACCGGTTAGCATACAACATTGTTTTAAGTCATATTATCATCCTACAAAGTAAAAACAAATAAATTACATCATACAACATTGTTTTTATCCTTGTACCAAACACTCTCTTAAAACCTCCATTTTTCAAAATACTTGACTAATTTACTTAGTACTCATTGCTAAGCGAGTCATGACATTTCATAAGTTATGCGAGATGTTAGTATAACCTATGCAAAGGAAGTGATCTAAGTCTATAAGTGATGATAAAACAATTTTCCAACTAAGTGCACAAAATCTAGCAAATGTCCTATTGTGCATAAACAAGAAATCGTCAAGCAAGCGAATAAATAACATTGCAAGATTGACACTTATATTATGCAAACAAACAAGTGTAAACAACAATTTGAAAATAAGCAAGCAACATATATGCAAACAACATAAACAAGTGGTCATTTAGCATAGCATAACAAAAAAACACTTTTCGTCATTTATCGTTTAAATGTGATGATGTTACCAAGCTTGATTAGTTTTCTTTAAACATATTACATAATTATTTAGTTTCAAAATAAATTATATCAATGTTCTAAGAATACCAACTTAAATTGCTTGACTCAAAATTTTGACTTTTTATGTTAAAGCGAAATTAATCTTTGACATACTCGTAGTATTTGGTCTATTTCACTTATTTAAACTTAGACTCAGGTCATGAGAGTAGTTTTAAATGAAAGTAGACTCAATTCCCTTTAAAATGATAGGTGGCTCGACTCCTACGGACTTACGGTTAATAAGTTAAGAATTTTTTAAGTTGGCCAAAAAACTGCGTACTGTGCAGACCAAGGAACCAAAATGTAACAAGGAAGGAACCCTTTATTTGGTTCCGCCAGTCCGTGCCCTTCACAGAATGTGAAAAATGTACTTACTCATAGCGAAAAAGTGTAGGACTTACTAGATTTGATAGAAAAATATAACACACATATTTTGTTTATTATTTTTTCTAATATGACTTATCTAAACATTTAACAACAAAATTTATAAGTATAATTAGCAAAACCTTTTTCATATTATATTTCTCTTCAATGGTAATTTGATACATGGATCGGCTCCATTTTAAAACCATTTGTTTTGAAAATAAGAGCTACGTGGCTCTGGTACCAATTGTGGAAACGTAGAGGGGGTGAATACGTTACCGTTTAAAAACGTTAGATCTTTTGTATCAAATCGTTTATGAAACTTGTTATAATATGAAAGTACCAATTATTGTTTGTGACTAATATAAAGCATAGTAAACCAAGTTGTCACACAAGCATAAACATCAAACCACATCACAAGCAATTATAAAAGTAAAGAGATAAAGAAAGGAAGTGCAAACCGAACACGAGGATTTATAGTGGTTCGGTCACGGATCTCCTCTCCGCCCTACTCCACTCCCCGAGTACCCAACTCGAGAGTTACTTCACTAAATCAACAAGCTTCCTTCTCGGCGGAGAAAACCTTACAATCGTCGCTTACACTTTTACCGGTACAAAGCTAAATACCGGGTTCTAGTTCGAGTAGAACCAACCTAACGTCGCCTATACAATATTTCCGACACTAAGCTAGATGTCGAGTTCTTTTCAAGTGTACAACCACTCCCACTATGTTTTATGGCCCAACATAACAAACCTTGTGTTTTATGGTACAAACACATAAACCATCTAATCTAGTTTGGTGAAAGTGTTGTGATGATGCAATAATGTTTACAATGATGATCCATGACATAAATGTCTAATGGATATGAATGACTAATCTAAATGATCTTCTTAAATAAGAAGTCTTCAATCCATGAGGATATCAAGAGATCTTGAATCTTCATATGTTGATATGCTTTGGTGAATGAGTATGGCTAGATCTCCAAGCTTTCCTTGGTTGATCAAAATGTAAAGTATGCTTACAACAAAGATGATTGTTAGAAGCATTATGATCATGTGATGATGAGGGTGATTAATGTATATTACTACATGGTTATCTATAGATCTAAAAGATGAAAGAAAGATAGAAAGAATGTGTTTTGAAGGATGATTGAAATGAGAAGACAATGGGCTCTATTTAAAGCCAAAATGTAATCTAAAAAATAATACTTTATTAGATTTGATATCTTAGAATATCTTTCAAGATCTTGCAAATCTAACCAAATATTGACCAAATCTTCTAAAGATATGATGATGCATGAAGTGATGTAAAATTGTATTTCATTTAGATTAAAATGTTCATGAAAATAAACTTGTAAAATGTATTATGTAACTGTAGTTTATAAAACTATTGCCTTTTATAAAATAAAATATCTAGTTAGGTGCTTGTCAAAATAATATATATTTTGTCAAGTGTAAGTAAATTTTAGTACTTGTATGAATATTATAGTTAGTTTACTTGTACAAATAAAAGTATATATTTGTTAGACATATTACAAAAGATGTATTTTGTATAAATACTTGTGAATGCAAAATGTAAAATGAGGTTCGAAATAGAATGATTAACCTATTCAAATACTTAGTGACTCTAACGTATTTTTAAACATTCTAAATGATTTGTTAATGGGTTTGATCATAATGCCACATAACAAACATGTATGAACTGTGTTGTAACATACGAGGACTTGAGACATCGAGAGGTGTTGAATGTATGTTGAGACAAATGTAATTACAAGTAACTTGTACATTTTACGTTATGTATTACAAGTTACATGTTTGTCATCAATCAAAACAAACGAGACTGTATAGATTAAATATCGTAATATTTGCACTAACAGATGAAGTCAACCACGACGTTTTTGCAATACTAAGAATTGATATTGTTTTTGTCTTCACATTATCACCAACTATGATGTGTCATCATTATTACCGTGTAGTCATGTACCATAACAACACCATTGTTGTTTTCTCCTTTTTTGGTTTCGAATGCATTGCGCATGTACTACTATAATGTATAAAAGATAATTGTGATGTTTTAATTTTATGTTATTGTGGGTTATTTAGTTACACGGGTACTCATCGCCGCAACACTCGGATACCCGACTAATAATTTTTAAAGTTATTATCCCAAAAAGGAGAAGTTACCATGTGAGACAGTCTTGGGAACAGGCGCCCTATCGTTGCGAGGAGATGGACCATGTTATCGACTTATCAAGACACATTAGTAAACGACATTAGTCTTTTAGTATAACTTAGGCTGGGCACACTCGTGACCCAGGTCACCAGTGCCACATCAGCTTTCTCTCTCCGGCGACCAAACACGACCATGATGCCACAGTCGATGACCGACCTTTTTTTTTTTTTTTTTTTTAATTCAGACATTTTAAACAACAAATTTAAATTCATTAAAATTAAAAATAAACATTACAATACTAAATTAAAATAAACATTACAATACTTAAACTAATAATCTAAACCGTAGCGTTCCTTGATTGTTGTCTTGAATTTCATCAATTCTTCTAGTAGTCGTTCGGTCAAACTTGGGTCGACTGGGTATTGTAGAAGATTATGTCGGTCTCTCGTTTTGATAGCCTCATGAGCTCAAGTTTCTCTCTTTTCATCTCCAGCTCTTTTTCCCTCAACCGTATGTACGCATCTTCTAAACCCTCCTTACTCTTACCTTTTTCCCCTTTTGATGGTTTCTTGAATTTGAAGAATTTGGCCAACGATTTTACAAATGATTCTGATGGTTCATCATCAGCACGAGAGGAGGAGGATGATTTCTTCCTTGATTTGTCACGACCTATCTGTCGTGATTCTCTAGTCTCTTCCTCATCATCAGAATCATCAACATCTTGGACATCCAAAGGAGCTTGGGTTGAACCCGAGGTAGTGGTAGAACCCTTTGTTTTCTTCTGACTATTCGTTTGGAAAGCAGGCATCTCACAGCTCTTCCAAGCATCATGACCTTTCAAAATTTCCCAACACTCCTCCATGGTGAAATCATGACCGTACGTCATATGGTATTCTTTAAGAGCTTTTGAAGTGTCGTCTATATCATTCTCACCACCTGCATGGTTATTCGTGATATTATCAATGATAGCGCAAATATTACAACCCTATTACGAATCCGAGTCTATTCCTTCATTTGGTAGTGATGGAGTCGTAGGTTCTGTCTGAGCCATTTTCATTTTGAAAATACTCTATCACTAACTCCCAACAGCGGTGCCTGTTCAAGGCATTTCCTCTCGCCTAGTTTTCCGACACATAAACCCAAGCTCTACAAAGCGCGATCTCTTCCGCCTTTGTCCACGGTTCAACGATCTTCTGCCTTTTGCCTTGCTTGCTTCGGGCTTCTTGCCTTTGTCCTTGGCCTTTGAAGCACGTCTTGATGGCTGCTTTGGTTTGATGGGGGACCTTTCTTCAGCATCGTCAGTTTTTTCATCATCATCGTCTTCAACGGGAATGGAATCATGGTACGAACCGTGACCCGAACCTTGCCCCATCGAAGCATCTTGAGTTGGATAGTTTTGTGTCGGATACTCCGGCATATAATCTTCCAAATTCATTTCAAGATTAGTACTTCGAAGCGGGGAATAAGGTTGATACGGTTGGGGAGGATAAACGAAGTCCATGTTTGGATGATACGATGACCCACTAGGTTCTTGGTGGTAATCGGTGTAGGGACGTTGCGGTGGGACAAAAGGACGGTTAACGTAAAACAGGTTTTGGTTTTGATTGGGTTGTGCTAGTTGTGATTGATATTCAAAACTTTGTGGACGAAAGCGAATACCCCGGTTTTGTTGTGGAGTTATGCCGATTAATTTGAAGTTGTTTTCCGACGAGAAATTCAAATTCGGGGCATTTTGAGGTAGTCGGGATCGTCGGTTTTCTGATTGTGGGGTATTTTTCTTTGACATTTTGAATTTGGATGAGAATTAAATTGAGGTTGGAAGTGAATATAGATGAGAAGTAGTTTGAGGTTGAATTGTGTTTGAGATTATGTTTGAAGTTGGTATTTATAGAGTGGTAAAGTTTTGTTTTGTTTTTTTTTTTTATGACCAAATGGTCATTTTTTTTTTTACAATCAATGCCCAAACGGGCAAAAAGTGATTGGGTGGTATAATTTTGAAATCGGTTGAAAATTGAACCGATGTTGCCTTTTGCTTGCCTTCAACCGATGTCATGACCACAAGCCACACTCGACTCGACCGATGTTAATATCGGTCGAGGAGTAAATCTTTTGGCGACCAACCGATGTTTTTCACTCGAGTGTGCCCAGCCTTATATGACACACTACATAGTTGAACCTTTTATGCCAGTTATCGACTAACAAAAACATGAAAAAGTACCAATTTAACTCATCAAAACAAGTAAAATTACCAAAACGTGACAAACTATATATCCTTTTTATGACGATAACGCTAGTTTCTAGTTTACTTAGGTGTCGTTTGTTTTTTCAGAGCTTTTACCTCTTCATCTGCAAACCATGTCTGCAGAAGAAGAGGCACATCTAAAGTCTTCATCTGCATGCAAGTAGACTGTTTGTTTTTTATGTTATTGAAGTATTTTTTTTTCTTTTTTTCTTGTTCTTTTTTTGTACTATAAATCCTTTTGTCATACGGGTCAAATGGATCAATGATTTTCTTACGTTTTGGTATTTTTTTACTTTTTCGACCGTTTTTTACATTTTCGTCTGTTTCTTTACGTTTTCGTCTGTTTTTTTAAGTTTTCGACCCTTTTTCAGTTTTTGTTTGTTTTTATACGTATTTTTCCGTTTTTTTACGGTTTCGTGTGTTTTTTACGTTTTCGCTGGTTTTTTTACGTTTTAGTCCGTTTTTTTACGTTTTCGTCTGTTTTTTTACGTTTTCATCTCATTTTTTTCGTTTTTGTCTGGTTTTTTACGTTTTGGTCTTTTTTTTGTTTTTTGTTTTTTTTTTGTTTTTTGTTTTTTTAATCATTTTTGACCTTTTTACGTTTTCATATGTTTTTTTAGTTTGATGTGTTTCACTAAATTGTATTTGGTGGTTTTTGATCAGGTTCTAAACTAATTGTTGGTTTAATTATATTGTGTTTGACACTATTATAGTAGTTTAACAATTATCTTCACTTTTGTTTAATATTATGTTTTCTCGTTCCTTTTAGCATCTCCAGTTTAATTTTAGCAAATGTGTAGTTCACAACGATCTTCATTTCCCTTGTATACTTGTGTGTCAAGTACACATACTAGCTTAACCATCATATTGTTTCCGCATATCATACTTGGGGTTGTTGTCGTAATTATAACTCTATAACATTTGTCAAAGTACTGTTGACATAAAACTTAGCGGTCGGTTGACTATATTACGTTATACTTTTTCGTGTACTTTGACTACTTGAGGTGAGTTTTATAGCCCTACTTTTACTTGTTTTACTATTCGATTCGAACTACTTTGGGGTGAGAATACATGCTCGTTTACTCAAATTTATTACTCATTTTACTGAAGTACATGTTCGTTTACTTAAATACGTTACTCGTTTCACGGAAGTACATACGTTTATACTTAACTACATTGTTTGTTTTTACGTATGAATACAAGTGTACAAAACATTTATTTATCGCCTAAGTTACCACATTAGCCAGTAAGTTCCCCACACATCATGAACCGTTAATTGTTCGTAAGCCCGAATATTGTGAATAGATCTATTAGGTTGACACCTCCATCTGGGTTGGTCACGCCAACTGGGCAAACGAACGCATACCATTTGAGAACATTGGGTGTTTGGCTAGACACCTACAAGGGCAATCATTTATTTGTGCAAATCGCATACAGAACACGTTAGGCTTCAGGGTCATGAGCTTAGAGCAATAGTAACACTCTTTCTATGACATAGTATTCGTTATAACAGTCATATATGGAAATCTTGTGGTCCGCACTTAACATTTACATTTACACAAACTTATGACCTCACCAACATTATTGTTGACATTTTTAGAATGTATTTCTCAGGTGATTAAGGTTTGCTTGGTCTAGCATCTATGGAGTCCATACATAGAATCGCCACCGGTGGTCACATTCACGAAGCTTTTAACTACATGGACAATTTATACATCATTTAACTATGTTTTTTTTTCGAAAACTCATTGTTAATACAAATATCGTCATTAAACGTTATTTATATTTTTGATCTTTGCCTAAGTTTTGTTAACGACAAAAGTAAATTTAATTTATAAAAGCTTAAAGCTTGTCAAGTTTATTAGATATTAAAACAAGCTTTCTCAAACAATATATTCATCATTCAAGCATTTACATTTATGATTAGTAACATCTTGATATGACTCTAATCATTATATATGATAGTAGTTTGTGAATGGTTTAGGTTCTTAAAACCAAACACTACTTAAGCATTTGCATATTTCTATAAATAGTAATACAACATTTGACATCATGTATTACATCATGGAAATCATTGGAAGATTCCATTAGATATTTTGTGAAGATTTGTACTCTTCATATCTTGCACAATCTCACTTAGATAGAGTTGACTTTAGGCAAGATTTGATATCTTGACTGTCAGACTGGCGGTACCAAATTGGTACACGGGCGAAACCCTTTTAAGGGGTCCGCCGTCCGTGGACGCTCCTGTCCAATTTGGCTATAAATAGCAATGCCAAGCCAAGTAGTTTTTCATCCCTTCTAACATACTCTCATACATATCTTCTCTCTAACCTTTCTAACTCAGTTTCATATCATATTAGTGATCTCTTTTGTAGCAAAGAAGATCAAGTCATATTCAAGCTTCAACGAGAAGTTGGAAGTCTTGTTTGTTTAGTGTTGTATGATCTAGTGTTGATCCATACGTCATTGTTGTATCAAACCATCATAATCTTGTGAGTGTGAGTGGTTAGTATTTTAGTCCTCCAAATACATTGTGTGTGGGAGTAGTTGTACCCTTGGAAAGAACTCGACATCTAGCTTAGTTTCGGTAATAGTGTAAGCAAGTGTAAGGTTTCTCAACCAACTCCGCCGGTGAAAGGAGCTTGTTGACTAGTGAAGTTAAACTCTCGAGTGTGAGACTCCGGGAGTGGAGTAGGGCAAGGAAAAAGAGTCCTTGTAGGCCGAACCACTATAAACAACTTGTTGTGGTATGATCATTTCTTTCCTATTTTACTTATTACATATTGCTTGCATATTTCATTAACATACTTAAGATCAATATCAATTGATCTTTCAATAAGTTTCAAAACAAAGATTTTAATCGGTAAACTATTCAACCCCCCTTCTAGTTTTCTACACTCATCTTACGTTGCTGTGAAACGTGAGGACCATTGTATTGAAAACTTATGTTGTTGTAAATTTATCAAATGATGTATCTTTCTAAAACGAATCATATAGATTTCGTTTTTTATATTATTGTCTTTGTGCTATGAAGTCTCGGCCACGGTTACCATTCCGCTGAGACATTTTGGGGGGTGTGACAAATAAGCTCAATGTGAACCAGTCCGTCCTGATTGACCCCAAATTGATGACCACCCTGAAGATGAGTAGGTTAGGATGTATTTGTTTAAGTTGGTTGTTGAACAATTTATGGTCTTGAACTTTGTCGTTGAACAATTTATGTTTTTGTTTAACTTTGTGTATGACGAAGAATAACGACTTTTAACGTTAATCATTTTGGAATGTGATTCGTATGTTTTAGTTATTGTCTGTGTTGATTTGAAAATTCTGCAAATTTGCTTGCGGAAATGGGTAGGAAAACATGAAAAAACGACTAAAAATAGCTAGGACTTTAAAAACTTGCAGCCACCTTTAGCGACCACATGTGGTCGCGATAGTC
>OU343216.1:6640286-6666093 GCA_910596185.1 Chrysanthemum makinoi | reverse complement strand
TAAAATTACTTTCTAACTAAAAATGATATTTGAAAATTAACTAAGATTTAAAACTAATTTTTACGATTTTTCTGGAATTTATTTGAATTAAAAACTAATTTAAACTAATTTAAATGCTAAAAATTACAAATTAAACTAGGAAAAATCTGGAAAAATTATTTTTTTGCTTTTTATAATTTTATTAATCTATGAAAATTGAAAAATTATTTTTTTGAAGCTTTTCTGATTTAGTTGTATTAAATACTATTTAAAAAGTCCTAAAAACTGTTTTTAATTAAGAAAAATAGCAAACAGTGATGAAAAATTCAGGAAAAGTCTAAAATATTATTCTAAATCTATGAAAAATATCAAAACCTAATCTAGTGTGCAAGAAATGGGATCTGTAGTGAAACTGCCTTGTAGATAAGCTATTAAGAATAAGCTATAAGCTCCTATAGTGTACCAAATGACCACAACACTTAAACTTAGCCAAAACTACTTAAAAGAAATCTGAATTAACTAATCTCAACCTCTGAAAAGCAATCTACAATGATATGACTTAGTTGACTATTTAGATGAAAACAGTTAATGGCCTCTACTTTCAGCTTATTTATAAACTTATCTAATAAGCTAATGAGAAAACCAGAAATATGGAACTCAAGATCACCAATCAAACAACCACTAAACCAAATCTGGGAACCTAACAAGCTAGTATGACCCCTGTGCAAGGTCTGTACAAAGCCTGTTTCACACTCAGCTGTTACTAAGTGTGAACAGGGCAAATAGGGCTTAAATGAGTGCTTATTTAGTGCTTATAATGATTCCCAAAAATTCCACAAAATTCAGAATTCAACAATAGACCAATTGAACTTACTTATCCCAAATTTGCAAATATTTTGAACCATAATTGAGGCTATTAAAAATCCACAAAGTTTGATGAAAACTGGTTTTGACACTTTTGACTTTTTTAAACAGAATTGAGACTTTGACTAAATCCAACTTTTGATCTTTAAAAGCAGGTTGTAACTGATGATTTATAAAGTAATATGACCTAGTTAAACTAGCCTATATGATTCTAAACCTAGAATGCAAGATTTTGAAAGCTAAAACTCAACTGATTTGAACACTAGAGAAGATTCAAAATGATTTTGAATATTAGCGTTCTAAGGTGCAAATTAAAGTTCTAAATAAGTGCACTAAACCTAAGTGAGATTAACTCAAATGAACTTATCCTTAATACTAACCTCAAACACAGATGTGTACACCTGATCCAAACACACTTTAATCAACTGATGTGCAATTTTAACTCTACTAATTGTTTACTAGCCTATACTAACAATTAAACTGCAACAATATAATCTAATAACAGCTAAATTAACAGATCTAGACTATCAAATACCACAGATTCAAACTCCAACAGATTATGCAGACTAATTCAGTTATTGAAATAGAAAAGATAAAATACTCACAAGTAGTCCAAATTTTAGCAGCTTATACCGTAACCAAACACCACTATCCTAATTAATTCAAACCCCAATCCATCTGATCAACCTAACCTGATCCAAGCATCAAAAATCAACCCATTCCTTTTTTAAATTCTCCACAGTTGACTTTGTTTGATTGATATTGATATTGAAAGTAGAACTGAGCAGAGACCTGAATAAGCAATTAATAAGCAATTGATGAGCTTATAAGAGCTTAAACTAACATAATCACAAACTGATTTGAACTTAACAACAGATTTGAGATATTTTTTTTTTTTGAGTATTTTTCTTATTTTTTTGTGATTTTTGTTTGAAAGAGTAAATAAGCTAAAACTGAGTTTAGATAAGCTAATATGAGTAATTTGAACACTAATAAGCTACTGAAAACAATTAAATAGTAATTGAAATTAATTGAAGACAAAAACTGAAATTACTTGCATTAATAAAAACTTGAGATTACAATAAAACTGAAATTTAGAAAATACAGAAATGAAATAAAAACATTAATAAGCTACTAATTCTACTCAAATACTACATGGATTACAAGTGAAATAAGGGTGCCTTATATAGGCGAGCTAATGCCTTGGAAGGATCCAGAAGATGCAAATGTGTGTTTCTTTGGAGTATTCTGAGCCCTTGATCAATCTTCCACATATCCCATTCAATTAGAACCATTAGATCATTGCTTCCACGTAGTATCCTCCAATCAGAGCTCAGTGTTTGAGGTATGTGACACACGGATTGCCAAGCTGGCATCCGTGTGTCAGTATTGTGTCAGTGGAAGTACGGTTTTGCCCTTAATTGGGGTGAATTAGCTTAATTGGCCGCGGGGCAATTTAGGGTTCATACCTGGGTTTTGGTTTGGGGGGGGATTATTGGCGCGTTTGGTTTATTTATATTTATTTGATTTGTGTTGACCGGGTTTAAGTTGGGTTTGACCTGGGTCCAAATGGGGAATACGGGTTGGGTTATTAAACCGGTTTGGGTGTTTTGACTATGGTTGACCAGGCTAAAAGTTGGGCTTGACTTGGGCCTTTGTTAAATATATTTGGATTTTGGACATGATATGGACCCATTAGGCAATTTAGGGACTTAATGTGTACAAACTGAAATTTCAGGGACCATTCTTGTAAATCTGAAAATTTGATCAAGGACTAACTTTGCCAATCTTCAAATAATCAAAGGGCTGAATTTGTAAATTCTAAAACTTGAGGGTATATTCTGCCAATAACCTGAAAGTTCAGTGGACTATTTTTGACAATTCTTCAAACTTGATTATATCTTTCAAATATCATCCTCTGAGCATAAAAACTTCATAAATGCACATTCGACCTTCCTCAGCTTTAGCATTCTTCTTTCTCTCGTGCTCGGTTTTCTTTGGTTTTGGCTTTCTTTTGTTTGTTTTGTCATATCCGCATACTCTGATATGCATAAACTCAAGAAACACGCAAATATTAGCAATAAACGGCTCTTTCTTGGTTATTTTGGGTCAGTTTTGATAAAGAAAAGATATGTGTTTAAGCACATATCAACCACCCAAGTTTGATACTTCACCTCTCTGAGTATGCCTGCTGCTACGAGCTCGTCCACTTCTTTGCATGCAGCGGCACTTCTTTAAGGAGCCAGGCTTCGACGCTTTTGCTTGATCGGTTCAATATGCTTGAACTCATTGAGCTTGTGTTCCGTGCCGAAGGGCTTTCCGTCTATGGTGAGAGTTCTGGGGACCCCCGTCATGTCAGAGTAGGTCCATGCGAAGACATCTGCATTAGCACGTAGTACCTTTTCCAGTTCTGCTTTAAAGGAGGTTGGGAGCTGTTTTCCGATTATCACTTTCTGATCCGGATAGAGATCATTTACTACAATGCGCTCTTCGGTAGTAGTACCTGAGAACATCCTTCGGAGGCTCTTCCGACACCTTTTTGATCCTTTTGCCTTTTTCCGCAGGCTTCTTCACGTTATAGCTGGAGAAAACCGTTCCAATGCCAAACGGTGTTTGGAATTTGACCGCGGCATGTATGGTGGAGACAATGATCCCCATCTTCTGCATCGCCGTTCTCCCTATCAATAGGTTATAGGGAGATTCAGACCTTACGATCGTGAAAACCAGGGTTTCTGTTCTTTTTAGCCTTCCTTCTCCAATCGTAACCTCAAGAGGGACTTCTCCCAAGGGCCATGAGTGTTCCCCTGAGAACCCTACTAAGGGTGCCTTCGAATCTACTCTCTTCGACCTTATCGAAGGCTTGATCTTTAGAAAACAAAGATTGTGAGATTACTTCACAGAGCTACCGCAGTCTAGGTAGGCCCTGTTTACTTCTCTGCTGGAGATCAAGATTTGATGACCACGGGTCATTTGAAAGAGCTTTCCCTGTGATTGAAGGAAAAGTGACATCTCCTACTCCGCATAATGCTTCCTCCGCTTCTTTCCTCTTTAAACCAGAGTCATCCTTGTACACCATGAGAATGGGTGCTTCGACAGGTGTGGTGTCTTTCCCCAACTGTGTGTCGGAGACCTTTTCTTTACCTTTCTTTATGCCCTTCACCAAATGTCCCAATTGGCCGGACTTCACGGCCTCTTCTATCTGTTTCTTGAGCTCTCTGCAATTGTTGGTGTCATGTCCATAATCATTAGGGAAGTAGCAGAATTTGGAAGCTCTCTGCAATTGTTGGTGTCATGTCCATAATCAAAAGCCTTCGCAGCCTTTTCCGTAGCAAGTATCTCCCTAGGAGATTTGGACAGATTAGCCAAGAGCCCATGATTGATGTTTTTGTGGTACGGTGTAAACTTGTCCCTGTTTTTGTGTTCTGTCTTTGACCCTTCCACGAAGGATGCTTTGGGGCTTTGTTGTGACTTTCTTTATTTTCGACCGAGCCCGTTGGTAGACACTTCTTTGCTTCGATCCGTGTGTAAGCCTTCTCCACCAAACCTTATAGGTTGCAGGAGATTAGTGGAGAGGAATTCAACCAAACTTCGTTTCGTGAGGCCATGCACTAAACCCGAGATGCGCGTCCTCGTGCAAGCCCATTATCTCAGAACGGTCATCGGTGTATCCGTGATGAAAGCTCTGGTGCTCTCGTTCTCCTTCTCGCTTGATGTTGTGCACTATAAAGTGCGTTTTGTAAACTTTTTCTCGTTGGCTGAAATGTGATCTGAACTTGGCCTTGAGATCATCCAAATTCACAATGCTACCTGGTTTTTGCCCGTTCCACCATATACGAGCAGAGTCTCGAAGGGTGTATGTAAACATGTGACAAGCAAAGTGCATAACCCACTTCTGCATTCTAATAGCCCCTTCGAACAAGTGTAAAAAGTTATCCGAATCCCCTTTCCCATCGTAGGTACCAATATGCGCGGGCATTTTCAACCCATCTGGCAAAGGGTAGTCTTCTATCCATCTTACGAAGGTGTTGTAGAGCCCATGGGCTCAATAAAGGCGCTTATAAGGTGGCATGTAGGTAGGGGCAGCATTGTACGGGTTATGATTTGGAGGTATTCCAACAGGGTTTGGTTAACATATTGAGGGTAAGCGTGAGGTATATAAGGTGGGTGACTTCCCGTGGTACGAGGATATACCATAGGTTGCCCGTAGGGCATACTTGTATGGTTGAGTAAAACCGTTGCTAGCCTGCCCATTAAGTGGGGGATAAACCCCTTGAGGGTAAGATTGAGCCTGAAAAGGAAGGTACATACCATGAGGAGGATGATTTCCTCCCCCATTCATTTGAGATGGATTGCCTTCTACGCCGATGCGTGGAAGCAAGGTCGCAACGAACCCCGCCTCGGCTTCTTCCCAGATGGGCCGCCAAAAGTGGTGGCAAATTAACCTCTGTAGCATCCCTTCGGTGACTCCTTCCATTGGAGCCTTCTATCGTGCCTTCCCGTCTAGTCGGAGCCCTCTTCGGAAGATCTTCAAAACCAACCGACCTTCCACTAGGCCTTCGACTGCTCGGAGACCCTATCCTTAGCACTGAGCGTGTAGCCCTAGGAGCCATGGGCCTAGTCTCCATCTCCAACTCTTCGTCATATTCATCGCTTGAGTATTCTAACTCCCACGATCTCCACATTCCGAGCTTGCCTCCTTCGAGCCCTTAGTAAAGATTCTAATGCTTCGATGTTAGCTTCGACAAACGCCGGACTAATTACCGCCTGTTCGGGTTAGCCGAGGTTGAAGCATGGTTGTTGGGAGTTATTTCAGGGTGAGATCGTGTGGTAAAAGTGGATGCGTTTATATTGGGAAGGTTGTTAGGATCATTGACTGGGATTGGTGTCAAGGTCGAGAAACCCGGAGGGGTGTATCTTTCTTCCTTGATTCATGCCGTAAAACTAGTGAGAGTGATTGACTGGGTGTAAGTTTGGAATAATGAGACCAATAGTAGCGGATCCCACGGATGGCGCCACTGATTGTACAATAATTCAGACGACAGGCCTTCGATGGTGATCGAAGGATATGAGGGGTGATATGCTTTTGCCAAACTTGTAGCCAATCTGCAATAAGAAATAGTAGACACTTCGTTAAGTGATTGCGCAGGGGTTTGGCCTTGCGAACCACCTCCGGCGTGAGAGTAAGTATGTGATATGAGTTGTAAATAATGTGATGTATGTGAAATAATCGTGTTGAGTGAACATACCACTGAAATGACTCGTCCAACCTATTTATAGGTGATGAAAATAGCTTGGAGAGTGTTAGCACACGTTTAGGAGATCATGGGGGCGCCCCCTGATTTGTGGTAACCGCTAGGGCTTCATCCCCACTATCTCGACTTGGCGGGAAGCTAAGGAAATAGTGGGAACGTGGGGAAGACCAAGTCAAGGTTCTTCTTTGTCTTGGCATCTTCAAGAGAAGACACCTAAGGGCATAGGCCTTCGCGGGCGAATTCCCAACCGGTAACCATGTCAATGATGAATGGTTTTACGCCACCAATGACTTATGAAGAAAGACTTGGGTCTTCGTAATGCAAATTCGACTGAGGCCGAAGGGGGGGTCCTTCGACCTGATCGGAGGGTATGTCATCAGGTGATAAGGTTCTTTAGGTTTTGTGATCTAAAGAAGCCACATGGAAAGTTCTTAAAGACGGTCATTATGGAAGGTCCATTTCAGATGCCTACTGTTGTCACACCCGCAGATCCTAATGCCAATCCACCAAGAGATGCTGTCACCAACATTGCAACTGTCTCAGACCTTACAGGTGATGAACTTCTACATTTTGAAGCCGATGAGCTAGCAATGCAATACATCCTCTTGGGATTACCCAATCTGATCCTTCGAAGTGTTGATGCTCAAAAGAATGCTAAAGCAATGTGGGAGCATATTCATCTTCTCATGGAAGGCACAAAACTCAATCAGAAGACATGGAATCCAAAATCTACTTGGCTTATGAACACTTCATGATTGTACCAGGAGAGACATTAGAGTCATATCATCATCGCCGACATCATCAATGATTTGGACAAACACAATATCATCATGCCACGAATTGCGGTCAACACTAAGTTCCTAAGTAGTCTTGGTCCGGAATGGGAGAAGTATGTCATTTTTCTCCCTCAAGCTAAGAATCTTCATCATGCTACATACGGATTGTTGTACAACTATTTGAAGCCTCACCAAAAAGAAGTTGACAAAGAAAGGGCTATCCGTGGACTCCCGGCTCCACAGTCACTTTCGGACAATCAACAACTTGCTTTGTGGGCTCAAACTAGTGTTCCTTCTCAACCTGCTCCTCAACCAACTGCAACCATCACACCATATGATCCGTCACAACAACAACCTCAACAAACTCAATTGGTTCAATACAACAACAACAATGCTCAAGCACTTTACAGTGAAGCTGATGAGGACTCCAATGCTTTTGATGAATTGCAACAAGTATTTGCTATGATTGCTAAAGCCTTCAGCCGGTATACAAACATATCCAACAATCGCATTCGTTCCTCATCAAACACAAGGAATCAGGCGCTGTCATGGAACAATGGATGCGCTTGAATTTCGAATCGTGGTTATGGTCGCCGATGGGAGGTGGTCAAGGGTTTAATGCTGTGGGCAGAATAACATGGGTGCTCCACAACAACAGAGAGCTCAAGTGGTTGAACAGGGAATGCTCGAATGGGGTTAATGGTCTTCGTTGTTATAACTGTATTGAGAAGGGTCATCTGGCTAATGCATGTCCTAAGCCGAGGACAAGAGGCAGTGCTTATCACATAAAGGCTTTGCTCTTGGCTCTCAAGGATGAAGCTGGTGGCACTCTAACCAACAAGGAACAGAGCTTTATGGCAGATGCAGATTCTGATGATGATATGGAGGACTTGCAGTGCTAATGCAAAGCAGTGATGTTGATGGCACATATGCAAGATCTACACATGAGTGACACAGGCCCAAGTAGGGTATGAAACCGATGGCTTGTCTCTGTACCGAACAAAATATACTATTATCGATTTGATATCTCGCCAATTTCTCCATCCGACAAGGATCGAGTGTTCAACATGAGCCATCCACATCTCATTCGATGATTATCAAAGATCCCGTGGTTATATTTGATGATCAAGATAACTTTATGGTTAATATTGATAATTAAGTTGACTCCGTGGTTATATTTGAGGATCTAAATAATGATCATGTTGAGACTAACGTTGAACAAGATGAGCTTTTGTCTAATAGAGAAATTGAGCTCTTGACCTTAATTAAAGACCAAGAATCTCGTTTGGAAATTTGCACGAAATTAAAAGAGAAAAATGCACTGTTAACTAGGGATAATGAATGCTTAATTCGACAAATCAATTTTTTTAAAACTCAAGAAAACCGTGAAAAAGGTTTTGAAACCGCTTTTGCTAAATCACATCAAAACAAAAAATCTTTGGAACGACCGATTCGTGATCTAGCCGCATCCAAGAATGCTTTGTTGTCTCAAATAGAACAACTGAAACATGAACATAAACAACAAATTAACGTTCTTACTTTGGAAACTCAAAAGCCAAGGCTGAGTTGTTAACTTATCAAAAACAAAGTTCTATGAGTACAAAAAGCATTCCACTAAACAAATAGATAACTATCTTGAAGAAATTGTTGACTTACAAAACAAAATCAAAGAGTTTTCAAATGTTGTTTATAAACATGGTGAATCAATCACAACGATTCAAAAGTTTACTTTCAAACCAAATCCAAATGGATATGGACCGAATCTTGCCGATTACAAACCTAAGTTTTCACACAGAGCATTCAAACCAAATCCTGAAGTTTACAAAGGCCGAACATAGAATTGATGATTCAATTATGACTGTTGTTGAATATAATCGCATGGAGGAATTAGATGTCGATGACGAGAGTCGGTCAAAATGGAAAATGTCGTTTATAACAAACCATTTAACTATTCAAAAGCCGTAACTTTTGTCACACAAGATTCTTCTAACAAACCTTTGGTTATCACACCGCCTGAAGTTAGTCCCCAATACAATGGTGCACAAATTAATGGTCCTTTACCTTCACTTAGTGAAGTAACAACTCAAGCCGAAAGTTGTCGCGTTATCAAATATTTTGACACTTTCTTATCTGACCTCAAAATTTTGAACGTGAGATTGAATTTCATTCTGAAATAAAAGTTCAACATTTTCAATCGCCAATGGCGAGAGAACATAGAGATATTCTTCAGAAAAGAATTTTACCCCATGTCAAAATTTTGAAAACTTGTGCACTATATTGGGAAAGGGATTTTCACAAGGAACTTGGTCTCATGAAAACAGTTTTCGAGAAAACAGAAACATCGATTTCAAATACTAAGGGCTCGTTTGGTTCGTAGAATGTTTTTGACGGAATTGGAATCTGTTTAAGGAATTGGAATTTGAAGGAATGGAATGTTAAAAATTGAAATCCTTAGGATTTAAAATCTGACGGAATTGAAATTTGCAAATACTAGCACATGTTTGGTTGGAAGAATGAAATGAGAAAAAACAATTATATTGAAATATTTAAAATTTAATTTTAGTTTAAGATTAATAAACTAAATAATATTTTATAAATAAATTACTTATCAAATTATAATAGAGTAATAATTTTTTAAATTATATTATATAAACTAATATATTAAATAAATATTTTTTATATAAAATACAATTGTATTTTTTAAAGTATAAATTAATAAAGTAAGCTATAAATAAATTATATCTAATTTTAAATAAATAATAATTTATATATATAATAACAATAAAAAATTTTAAATAAATAATTATTTATATCAATTTTAAATAAATAATAATTTTGAAATCTTAATAACGTGGTTGTTTATAAATAATAATAATAATAATAATAATAATAATAATTAAATGATTTTTTATAATAAAAATAATAATAATAAAAATATAATAATAATAATAATAATAATAATAATAATAATAATAATAATAATAATAATAATAATAATAATAATAATAATAATAATAATAATAATAATAATAATAATAATAATAATAATAGCAATGACAATTATAAAGATAATATGAATTCCATGGAATTGTAAACATTCCCTCTCATAGTGCCATGGAATGTTGAATTCAATATATATGGGATTTTGAAGGAATTTCATTCCATTCCGTTTGCTAACCAAACACAGTAAGGAATGGAATTCAGATTCCAAATTCTTTAAATTTTTCAACCAAACACGTTATAAAATGGACATGAATTCCAATTCCACCAGAATCCTTAGGATTCCGCCAAACCAAACAGGCCCTAAACGTAAAAAGAAACTATTGAGAAAAGATGTTGATCGACTCTTGGAAGATGTTATCTGTGCTGATATCAATAATCTTGTGTTATTACAATTTGTTGCATATGCATCTGATCATATCTCTGCCGATTCTGTTCTCGTTGATATTGTTGTGAATACTGATACGGTGCATCAGATCGAGTCTTTAAAAGTTGAAAACGAACGACTGTTAAACGAGCTTTTAAATTCAAAATGTCGTCTTCAATAGTGTCAAAAAGATTGTCAAAATCGCGAACTTGCTTTGCAAAACAAAATCAATCAGTTGCAATCCAAAACTTTTAAACCAAAAATTGAGCAACTGGATGATCAAAACGCGTCTTTGAAATGTCAAATCTCAAAATATGAACAAGAACTTGTAAAAGTGAAAAAGGAATATGGTGTCATATTTGATTTACTCAAACAGACGCGTGATGAAGCATCAAACGAACTTGATCATTATCTTGCACACACTAAAGAAGTCATGAATTTTGTCGAAATCTTCGCTCAAAATCAAGATTTGGTGCACACTATCATTAAGTTAAGGGAAATGTTAGGAAAGTATGAACATGTTCAGCCTAGCATCATTAAGAGAATTGCACCTATAACACTTAGCAAACGTGAACCCATAATGCCTACTGATAAACCACAAGATACTAATGTGCTTCCCTCTACAAACAGAATAGTTGCCTCTTTTCCAAACGTCCGCACTTCACAGCCTAGGAGCAATACAAGGAAGAATAGGAATTTGCGACCTAAGAAAAGAACAATAAAGAATGCTGAAGTAGAATAACACCCTAGGACTTTGAATAAGACTCACATTGCACCCACTTTAGATATTACGTCTGACAAATGTAATGGAAAAAGTGTTGTAACGTATGCTAAACCTTTAAGTACTTTTGATATTCAGTCCGATGCTTCTTGTGTTATTTGTCGTAAAAGTATGCTTTCCGATTGTCATGACAAATGTGTTGCTAGAGCTATCTTGTCTCGTTTAAGGAATCCTAAGAATCGGAATACCTCTAGGCCTACTAATGCTTCTAAGCCTCTGGCTTGGTAAACCGCCTCCTTAGATTCTAAGAAACGCATTGATGTCCCCGTAGTTCCTGTATCACCTCCAGGAATGTAGTACCACCTAGTGCATTCACTAAGACTAAAGCTAAGACTAGTTGGAGATGGCAGAAATAGATACATAATACACTAGGATTTAAATGGATGCCTAAAATTGTTGATGTGTGTATTTCTACTATAACTGCCGAGGAACCCTCTAACTCATCGGGTTCCACGTCTACTTCTATTCCATCTGCTCTCTGTGTGTAATGCAGGTGATATGTATCATCCTTGGATTGTTGATAGCGGATGTTCCCGACACATGATACGACAGCACAACCTTAAACTGTTATCAAACTTTATTGCAAAGTTCATTGGCACCGCAGATTGGGAATGATCATTTCGCAGCTATCATGGGATATGGAGATTATATCAATGGCAATATTGAAATTAGCAGGGTTTATTATGTGGAAGGCCTCGGTCACAATCTCTTTTCAGTCGGTCAATTCTGTGATGGAGATTTGGAAGTTGCTTTTAGGTAGAAAACTTGTTTCATTCGTGATCTACAAGGAAACGATCTTATGTCTGGCTCTCACAATTCTAGTCTATACACAATCTCAATGCAAGACATGGTTGCTTCATCTCCCATCTGTCTACTCTCAAAGGCTACATCTACAAAATATTGGCTATGGCACCGTCTCTCACATCTAAACTTTCAAACCATCACCAACCTTGCTCGACACAAACTGGTTGAAGGTCTCCTGAGATTCCGGTATTCTAAAGATTACCTATGTTCAGCTTGTGAACATGGAAAAAGCACTCGTGCTCATTTTCCATCAAAGGTGGAACACGCTCTCTCAGATGTGCTTCATCTTCTTCACATGGATTTGTGTGGCCCAATGCGTGCGCACGATTAATGGAAAATGCTACATCTTGGTAATTGTAGATGACTACTCAAGATGGACTTGGGTTTATTTTCTTCGAGGTAAAGATCAAGCTCCACAAATGATCATCACCTTTCTCACGAAAATTCAAATTCAGCTCCGGAACACCGTCCGACAAATTCGAACAGACAAAGGAACTGAATTTGTGAATCAAACTCTTCGTGAATATTATGAGAAATTGGGAATTGAGCATCAAACATCCATTGCACGTACCCCAGAACAAAACGGAATTGTTGAAAGACGAAACCATACGTTAGTGGAAGCTACCAGAACGATGTTAATCAATGCTCAACTGCATGCTACACTCAGAACCGTTCAATGATTATAAAACGCCATAACAAAACACCTTTTGAGCTTATCCACAACAGAAAACCGAACATCAAACACTTTCATGTATTTGGATCCCTATGCTACCCGAATAATGATCGTGATGACTTTGGAAAGCTGAAAGCCAAAGCTAACATTGGAGTTTTATTGGATATCGTGATAATTCTAAAGGTTACTGATCCGAATCGCCGTACAAAGCAGGTTATGGAAATAGTTCATCCTAATTTTTATGAGCTTACTGAAATGGCTTCTGAGTATAACAGCTTGGAACCCGGTCACAACCATTTAAACTTCCCTCAAACCTCATCATTAGCTGAACCAAGCCCTCAGCTTACACGTCAACAAATGGAAAGACTATTTGCTCCTCTGTTCAGTGACGATATTGATGAACGTGCTCTAAGTGTATCCGATGTTTCCGCTGCTCAACCTCATACTATTCTTATACCTAATACACCTGCTACAACAACTACTGTTGAAGGAGCACCACCAGTTGACTCTACAACAACAGTTGAACAAACTGCATCCAACGATGCTGAACCAGCTGATGATGTTCTTAGTGAAGTACCCCCACCTGCAGATTTTGATCCAAATGCGTTCTTTAACCCGTTTGCCAATGAAACTGCTGCACCTGATGTTGCGGAATCATCTACAAGCCATTTGAATCCTCAAAATCTGCATAATGTATATCAACATCAACCTTCCACACATCGTTGGACAAAAGACCATCCTCTTGGGAATATTATTGGTAACCCAAATCAACCAGTCGTAACGTGACAACGTCTTCACACAGATGGTGAACATTGAATTTATGCACTCACTGTCTGCCAATCTGAGCCTAAAAACATTAAAGACGCAATGACAAAGGACAACTGGATAGAATCCATGCAGGAAGAACTCAACCAATTCAAATGTCTTGAAGTATGGGAACTGGTTGAAAGACCAATAGGGTTTTCGTCATTGGTCTAAAATGGATTTGGAAAAACAAATTGGATGCTGAAGGAACCGTAATTAGAAACAAGTCACGCCTGGTGGCTAAGGGTTATAGACAGGAAGAGGTATTGACTTTGAAGAATCATTCGCCCTGTTGCTCGTCTTGAGGTCGTTCGGATTTTTCTCGGCTTTTGCGGCTCACATGAACATCACGGTCTTTCAGATGGATGTCAAAACTGATTTTCTCAATGGACAACTGAAAGAAACGGTCTATGTTAGCCAGCCAGAAGGATTCGTTGATCCAGAGTTCCCTAATCATGTCTACAAACTGAAGAAAGCTCTCTACGGTCTCAAACAAGCCCCTCGGGCGAGTGATGAGTGTGTAAATACTCATCATTTTTGGTTAAATCTGAACTGCAAAACGTTTTAAAAATGCTCAGAAATGCATCAAAATACTAAAAATATTCCAAAATTGCATTTTATATGTTTCAGATGCAAAATGTTTAAAATCAGATGAAAAATGAGCTAAGTTTGCATAATTGGCAGCTTCAGTCCCCCAAGTTTCAAAAGTTGTCAGAAATAGTCCCTGAGCACCTAATTTCAAAAGAAAAATCACCAAAGGTCCTTTTAAAATCATAACTTGTCAAAATTAGTCCTTTGGTGAAAAATATCAAAAGTTTTGAGAAATTACAAGTTTGGTCCTCCAAGTTTCAAATTTGGCAAAAAATAGTCCTTGGAAAATTGGAAAATGTCAAGTTTGGTCCTTGTACTATTGGAACTTGTCAATTGTGGTCCCTTGGAACAACTTTGTGAAAATGGCAGCCTAGGTCCTTGAATTTCAGAAATTACAAAAGAGGTCCTTGATAATTAAAACCCTTAACACCTTTTTGGCCTTGTCAAATTCCTTGTGACCCCTGCCTTTTACCTTTGGACCCTTCACAAATTGGACCCCCTTCATAATAATAAGCAGTCAAACCCACCAGTCAAATAAACCCCTACCCGCCCTTTTTTCTTCTTCAACATCTAGCCTGCAAAACACCAGACCTTCCCATCCCCTCTCCTCACCTTTACTCCTCCATGTCCCCTCATCCTCAACAACACTCCAAAAGGCATTAAATGCTTCCCTCCCCAAGCACTCAAGCCCCCACAGCTGTTAAAACCCATTTCCCGCCAAAACCAATCCAATGGCCAATATCTTCCTAACCAATCCTATGGCCAGGATTTTTAGTGGGAATCAATCAGAGGAATGGGAGAAGACATTTGGAGCTATAAAAGAGAGAGAGAAGAAGCAAGCAAAGAGTAGTAGTTAGTTTTTATTTTTCACTTGTATGTCGTTTTTATTATTAATGTTCTAAATTAAGTTTAAAGATGTAATTTGCTGTTCTTATGTATTCAAACTAAGTTGTTTTATCAATATCATCTGTTTTCAAGCTCTAATTCAAAGTTTGATTTAAACTTCTTGCTTTCATATTCACTGTTGAGAAATTGAGTTTCAAATTCTTGTATTAAAGCTTCTATCAGCTTATTTTTAAGATCAAACATGTTTACTCAAGGTTATTAAAGCTTTTGATAAGTTTGGGAAACAGTTTCAAGCATTTTCACTTATGGTCAACAAAAGTCAACTGTGAGCTCAAATGGAATTGGAAATGGTTAATGGTGTTGCAGAGCTTGGATTTGGGTTGGATTAGATTAGATTAGGGTAGTTATAGTTCTGGTTTTAGCCTGCAAACAAGCTGGACTCTTGTGAGTATCATTCTCAATTTCATTTTTTTTATTCAAATTTGCAGTTTGTTCTTGTGTTTGTATCTGTGATCATTGATGGCTTAAACATGTTTAATTAGTTGTATTTAAGTCACTTAGACTCATTTTGATTGTCTGCACTAGTTGGATTAGTGGTTATCTTATTTTATTTGCATATCAGTCTTAGTAAGGGTGTTTGGATTTAATGCTTTGTCTGTGATTTAGGTTTATGCAGTGGTAGGTTCTTGTTGTTTCAGGCTTTAGTAGCTCAATTGAACTCATTTGAGTCATCAAATTGTGTCTGCAACCCACCAAAGTCAAACTTCACAATTAATCTGTCTTTACTCTTAACTGTTTGGATTTTTGGAAATCAAAAGCTTGTTTTGTGTTTCAAATACATAGAAATAGATTACAGAAGCTTCACTTCATCAATATACATCAATCTCAGTCCACCATTTTGAATCAAACTTCAAATAAGTCAAAGTTCTAAATTCTGTTTCAAAAGTCAACTTGCAAAATCAGTTTTGAGCCCAACTAAGGTGAATTTTCATGAGTTCATCTCTGGGCCAAATCCAGAGAAATTGTGGGTTTAAAAACTTCTCTTGGTCTATTTCCTTATTATCATTTTTATAGAATTTTGTGAATTTTTTATAAGCCTCAAAATTGCTTGTCAACATGGGCTCATTTGCCTGTTGCTGACTCCGACTAGTTGATACTGAGTCTGCACAGGGGTCTTGCAGGGCTTGCACAAAGCTCATTTGAGCTCCTCAAGGTCTGTTCTTTGGTCTATAGGTTCTTGCCCAGGTCTAGTTTAGGTTCCCATCTGTGGTTTTTACTTCCAGCCTATCTAAGAGCTTATTATTAGGCTGCAAAGTAGGAGCCTCAAACTGCTTTTAGCATTAAACTTAAATCATCCAATTCTTAGCAGTTGGTTATTCAGAGGTTAAGTGTTGTTGTTTTTAGTTCATTTAGAGTAATTTTAGCATAGTATAGCTTTTATATCTAGTTGGTGGCTTTTTATGGTTCTTGGCTTATTATAAGTGCTTATTATATAGCACTTTACATTGCAGTTGCTTAATCCCACACACAAGCACCTATTTTTATATTTTTCTCAGCTTTAGTATATTATTTTAAGCTTATCTTGAATTTTTCATATTTTTCCAAACCTGTTTGCTATTTTTCTGCATTTAAATCAATTTTTAGCACTTTTTAAATAGCTTTTAATCCAATTAAATCAGAAAAGGTTCAAAAAAATAATTTTTCATTTTTCTTAGGTTAAGATAAATATAAAAAGTAAAAAAATTATTTTTCCAGATTTTTCATAGTTTAATTTGTAATTTTTAGTAATTTAATTAGTTTTTAATAGTTTTTAATTCATAGAAAATAGAAAAAATATTCAGAAAAATACAAAAATAGTTTTGAAAATTCTATTTTGATATTTTAGATTTTTCTAAGTCATAATTTTATTTTTCTAGCTTTATTTCATATTTTCTTGTATTTTAGGTTATTATTTAATAAGTAAAAATAGTTTTTAATTAATAATAATTAATTAAATAGTTATAAAAATAATTTTATTTTTCTAAACATTTTATTTTATCATTAGGTTTGTAAAAATACCATTTTCATAGTTTTAGGATTAATACTGCTTCAATTTCACATTTTCATTTGTACGTCGCGTAGTTTTTAATTCAATTTTATAAAGCATAAAATCAAAAACATCATTTTGCAAATAGTGATAGCGTTTATTTAATATTTTTTATTTTTTTTTAATTTCCTTTAATTTGCATTTAAGCCCCTGTAATTTGTTTGCTTTTCTGTAGTTATAATAATTCAATCCCTCTTTTCTGTTCAAATCTCTCGATCACTATCCGTCTGATAATTCTTCGCATAGCTCGCTGGGACATAACGACCCGGGGAAACACTATACTCTCCAGATCTTCATTGCATTTGTTTCCAGACTGTTTGAAGTTTCTACGGTCGCCATTCACAAGTGGCGGTTTGTGTGAGAAAACTTGACCGCCTTGGACCGAATCAAATTTTGGCGCCGCCACGCTTCGGGGAGCACAATGATTATCTTCCTCGCTCTAGCAGATTAGTGATTTGAATATTCACTCCTTGTTTATACCATCTGTATGTATTTATATTTTCTTATAAAAATCAAAACCCAAAAAGATTTTCTTTCTTATTTTTACAAAATGTTTATCCAAAAATCCAAAAATATCCATCTTTACCCTCTCACATCTTTGATTCTTCATCCCTACCCCTCTAAAAACATTTGATTCTTTCTATGTCTTATCCTCACCCTCTTGGTTGTCAATGGTGTGGTGGTCCTTATAATGGTGGCAATTGCCCTAGTTATAGCATGGTGGAATCGCAAAATGGGTCTGTCTATAACCAAGATCCCTATTCCTACCATAACACAACTGATTTATTCCATCAGCTACCGCATTGTGAGACTCAGCAGCTTTTATGTTGTGAGTACTGTGGTGGTTCACACTACCCTTCTGGTCAATCGGGAAACACGCTTGTCTATGAGCAGTTTCCTGATAACAATTATGACTACAACACATATGACTCACAGCCACATCAGTTTACTGTTGTGAGTATTGTGGAGGTCCACACTTTAGCTCTGATTATCAAACAAGGAATCCATTTCCTTGTAACAATTACGATTCTTCGTATCATCATGAACAACCTCACAGTACCAAATGAATCGGCACCACCTCGCCTGAGCCACTTCCTCAAAATCTTCTCCTTGATCTTTTTGATTTAGTGAAAGATTTGAAGGAATGTAAACATTCCCAAGATAATCCAAAATTCATGGAAGAATTGTTAGTCAAGAGCAAGCCACAAATAAATTCCCAAATTCTGTTTGAAAAATCTATTAGGGAATCAATTGCAAAAGAAAAAGCAGCCAGATCTAGCTCTCAATTTCTTTTCATTCCTGATGATGTTGATGATGAGGATACACTTGATATCCTTCAATTCTATAAAGATTCATCAAGTTCATCAGTTGATATCCCAGCAGTTGAGATTCATCCTCAAACAACTGCTATCACACTCAAAGCTCCCACTCACTCTCTGAACATGGGGGATGAGCATCTTGACACTGTTCCCGAAAAGGAATCGGACGAATTCATAAAGTCTAGTGTTGAGGACCTTGTCCCATCCCAGAGAGTCACAGGGAATTTCTGATCATATGTGTGATTCTTCTTCCCCTCGTGAGTGTTCAAAAGATCATTTTGAAACTTTCTCTGATCTTAGCGACGATTGTGCTTCCTATGGAAACATCGAGTATGTTGAGGCATCACTCCCACATCCGACCCTCTTCTTGAGGAGTTCACCGATGAACTCACTCACATCAATCCACTTTCATCGAAAAGTGATGATGATCTTTTGATTTCGCCGACCGGAGAGATTGAAAGTCTCCCTTATAATGATCGTCACCACTTATCCCAATAAATCCAATAGAGAATGTTGATCACTTTGTTCCCGAAACATTCAAAGCTATCACACCAATCCTCTATTTGAATTCATCAATTCACTTTAATTTCTGAGAATCCACTCTTTGATACTTAGATTGAGGATAGTGATGAGTCCACAATGGAACAAGAGTTCACAAATTCACATCATGTGAATGATTCTCTTCATGAGGAGTTCGCCGGTGAACTCACTCATATCATGACTCCTCCGGAGTATGATCGCTTGGATGGCAAAATCATGATCGAAAAGTTCTCAATCATGAGAGTTTGTATTTCTATGACAAATTTTCCAACCCTCCCTCCCAAGATGCTTTCCAACCCAAAGAGCTCAACCAATAAAATCCAAACGAAAGTAAATCTGATTCTGATCCCAGAAGATCTTATCATGATCGTCATCATGATTTTCTTCTTTTCTTCATATATTCTGTCACTTCCGATGTTCTTCACTCCTTCGAATGAAGACATTATCTTTGATCCCGAATTTCCATGTACCATTATATTGAGCCGAATATTATCTCATCGGTGCGAACTTTCACGTGCTTCATATGTTTGTCCAAACATCTTGAATGAAAGTCCGATGGAGATTGTTTTCTCCACTTTGCTTCCCCATGAACCAATGAATGCGGGGTCGAGTCCGCTAGCGACTCGGGAATCAAAAATAGTAGCACACCATATGGGTTTTCACCCATATTTCTCACTTCTTTCTACTTTCTACCACCCTAGTGTGGGAGTTGCCCCACATGTATATGTTTTCCAAAAAAAAAAATTTCAAAATAATGGCCGTAGTATTTCCTTTTACGTTCTATGTTTCGCATAAACCGCTACTTTGAATATTGAGGGCAATATTCATTTCTAGTGTGGGGGGGAATTCTCACGAATTTTATCATGTAATTATACCACCCAATTCCCCCATTTTTGGCCAAATTTTTTTGGAGTAAGTGTTTTTCACTTACTCAGCTTATGGTTATCATCCCATGTCTAATAAACAAAAGGATTGGCTAATCCAGAGCAAAGGCTTTGGTAAAGATATCTCAAACCGTTATGCTTGAAATTTGCCCAAAATTGTATGGTGTTCAGCTCACCATATATTTAATTAGTGAAGAGTTGGCTAGCCCGCAAGTTTATGGCTTGTGGTAAAGGCAATGGAAAAACCATAATTGGTAATCAGCTCACCAAAGATAATATTGATAATTTATCTAAGAGTTGGCTAGTCCAGAGCAAACGGCTTCTGATAAAGACAAATCAAACTGGAAGTGGTGGTTTGCTCAAAATCACATGGTTATCAGGGTACCATGGTTCTTACTTGAACTGAAACATTTGGCTACTCTATAAGTAATGGCTTTTGGTAAAGAGATTCAAATCCATTAAGTTTTTCTCAAAAAGATTGCTAGGACTAGCAATAGTTTAGAGTGGGGGATTGATGAGTGTGTAAATACTCATCATTTTTGGTTAAATCTGAACTGCAAAACGTTAAAAATGCTCAGAAATGCATCAAAATATGAAAATATTCCAAAATTGCATTTTATATGTTTCAGATGCAAAATGTTTAAAATCAGATGAAAAATGAGTTAAGTTTGCATAATTGGCGCCAGTCCCCTAAGTTTCAAAAGTTGTCAGAAATAGTCCCTGAGCACCTAATTTCAAAAGAAAAATCACCAAAGGTCCTTTTAAAATCATAACTTGTCAAAATTAGTCCTTTGGTGAAAAATATCAAAAGTTTTGAGAAATTACAAGTTTGGTCCTCCAAGTTTCAAATTTGGCAAAAATAGTCCTTGGAAAATTGGAAAATGTCAAGTTTGGTCCTTGTACTATTGGAACTTGTCAATTGTGGTCCCTTGGAACAACTTTGTGAAAATGGCAGCCTAGGTCCTTGAATTTCAGAAATTACACAAGAGGTCCTTGATAATTAAAACCCTTAACACCTTTTTGGCCTTGTCAAATTCCTTGTGACCCCTGCCTTTTACCTTTGGACCCTTCACAAATTGGACCCCCTTCATAATAATAAGGCCAAACCCACCCATCAAATAAACCCTACCCTCCTTTTTTCTTCTTCAACATCTTCGCAAAACACCGCACCTTCCCATCCCCTCTCCTCACCTTTACTCCTCCATGTCCCCTCATCCTCAACAACACTCCAAAAGGCATTAAATGCTTCCCTCCCCAAGCACCTGCCCCCACAAGTAAAACCCATTTCCCCGCCAAAACCAACCAATGGCCAATATCTTCCTAACCAATCCTATGGCCAGATTTTAGTGGGAATCAATCGAGGAATGGAGAAGACATTGGAGCTATAAAAGAGAGAGAGAAGAAGCAAGCAAAGAGTAGTAGTTAGTTTTTATTTTTCACTTGTATGTCGTTTTTATTATTAATGTTCTAAATTAAGTTTAAAGATGTAATTTCTGCTGTTCTATGTATTCAAACTAAGTTGTTTTATCAATATCATCTGTTTTCAAGCTCTAATTCAAAGTTTGATTTAAACTTCTTGCTTTCATATTCACTGTTGAGAAATTGAGTTTCAAACTCTTGTATTAAAGCTTCTATCACTTATTTTAAGATCAAACATGTTTACTCAAGGTTATTAAAGCTTTTGATAAGTTTGGGAAACAGTTTCAAGCATTTTCACTTATGGTCAACAAAAGTCAACTGTGAGCTCAAATGGAATTGGAAATGGTTAATGGTGTTGCAGAGCTTGGATTTGGGTTGGATTAGATTAGATTAGGTAGTTATAGTTCGTTTTAGCCTCAAGAAACAAGCTGGACTCTTGTGAGTATCATTCTAAATTTCATTTTTTTTATTCAAATTTGCAGTTTGTTCTTGTGTTTGTATCTGTGATCATTGATGGCTTAAACATGTTTAATTAGTTGTATTTAAGTCACTTAGACTCATTTTGATTGTCTGCACTAGTTGGATTAGTGGTTATCTTTTATTTATTTGCATAATGCCTTAGTAAGGGTGTTTGGATTTAATGCTTTGTCTGTGATTTAGGTTTATGCGTGGTGTTCTTGTTGTTTCGGCTTTAGTAGCTCATTTGAACTCATTTGAGTCATCAAATTGTGTCTGCAACCCACCAAAGTCAAACTTCACAATTAACTGCTTTACTCTAACTGCTTGGATTTTTGGAAATCAAAAGCTTGTTTTGTGTTTCAAATACATAGAAATAGATTACAGAAGCTTCATTTCATCAATATACATCAATCTCAGTCCACCATTTTGAATCAAACTTCAAATAAGTCAAAGTTCTAAATTCTGTTTCAAAAGTCAACTTGCAAAATCAGTTTTGAGCCCAACTAAGGTGAATTTTCATGAGTTCATCTCTGGGCCAAATCCAGAGAAATTGTGGGTTTAAAAACTTCTCTTGGTCTATTTCCTTATTATCATTTTTATAGAATTTTGTGAATTTTTTATAAGCCTCAAAATTGCTTGTCAACATGGGCTCATTTGCCCTGTGCACTGACTCAGTTGATACTGAGTCTGCACAGGGGTCTTGCAGGGCTTGCACAAAGCTCATTTGAGCTCCTCAAGGTCTGTTCTTTGGTCTATAGGTTCTTGCCCAGGTCTAGTTTAGGTTCCCATCTCTGGTTTTTACTTCCAGCTTATCTAAGTGCTTATTATTAGGCTGCAAAGTAGGAGCCTCAAACTGCTTTTAGCATTAAACTTAAATCATCCAATTCTTAGCAGTTGGCTATTCAGAGGTTAAGTGTTGTTGTTTTTAGTTCATTTAGAGTAATTTTAGCCTAGTATAGCTTCTGTATCAAGTTGGTGGCTTTTTATGGTTCTTGGCTTATTCTAAGTGCTTATTATCTAGCACTTTGCATTGCAGTTGTTTAATCCCACACACAAGCACCTGTTTTTATATTTTTATCAGCTTTAGAATATTATTTTAGACTTATCCTGAATTTTTCAGATTTTTCCAAACCTGTTTGCTATTTTTCTGCATTTAAATCAATTTTTAGCACTTTTTAAATAGCTTTTAATCCAATTAAATCAGAAAAGGTTCAAAAAAATAATTTTTCATTTTTCTTAGGTTAAGATAAATATAAAAAGTAAAAAAATTATTTTTCCAGATTTTTCATAGTTTAATTTGTAATTTTTAGTAATTTAATTAGTTTTTAATAGTTTTTAATTCATAGAAAATAGAAAAAATATTCAGAAAAATACAAAAATAGTTTTGAAAATTCTATTTTGATATTTTAGATTTTTCTAAGTCATAATTTTATTTTTCTAGCTTTATTTCATATTTTCTTGTATTTTAGGTTATTATTTAATAAGTAAAAATAGTTTTTAATTAATAATAATTAATTAAATAGTTATTAAAATAATTTTCTTTTTCTAAACATTTTATTTTATCATTAGGTTTGTAAAAATACCATTTTCATATTTTTAGGATTAATACTGCTTCAATTTCACATTTTCATTTGTACGTCGCGTAGTTTTTAATTCAGTTTTATAAAGCATAAAATCAAAAACATCATTTTGCAAATAGTGATAGCGTTTATTTAATATTTTTTATTTTTTTTTAATTTCCTTTAATTTGCATTTAAGCCCCTGTAATTTGTTGGCTTTTTCTGTAGTTATAATTAACTCTTTTTCTCGTTCAAATCTCGATCACTATCCGCTCGATAATTCTTCGCATAGCTCATTGACATAACGACCCGGGAAACACTATACTCTCCGCATCTTCATTGCATTTGTTTCCAGACTGTTTGAAGTTTCTTACGGTCGGCCATTCACAAGTGGCCGGCTTGTGTGAGAAAACTTGACCGTCTTGGACCGAATCAGCGTGGTACGATATGTTATCATCCTTCCTAATTGCCAATATCTTTACCAAAGGTTCGGTCGACCCTACACTCTTTATACAATATCACGGGGTTCACATCTTAATCGTTCAAATCTATGTGGATGACATCATTTTTGGGTCAACACATTTAAAATACTAAAAATGCTTTGCAAACTTATGACAAAACATTTTGAAATGTCATGATGGGTGAACTCACATTCTTTCCTGGAATGCAAGTTCATCAATCACCCTCGGGTATTTTCTGAGTCACCCAAATATGCCCTTGAATTGTTAAACAAATTTGGAATGCAAAAATGTGACACCTATGCCACACCAATGGCTCATACCAAGAAGCTAGACGCTAATTTACATGGGAAATTGGTGGACCCTACCAAATACCGTAGTATCATTGGGTTTATCATGTATCTAACAAACAGCGGACTCGACATTGTTTTTGCCGTCTATCTTTTGCTCCCGTTATCACGAGACCAATGAAACCCACCTCTCTGAGGCTAAAAGAATCCTTTGATACATCAAGGGAACCATTAATTTGGGGATCCGTATCCGGAAGGATTCTGTTTTGAACTAATCGCTTTGACGCCGATCACGCCAGGATGCTTAGATTCAAGGAAAAGTACTTCAAGAGCATTACAATTTCTTGGTGATAAAATGGTGTCATGGCAATTAGCAGGATTGTACATCGCCGTCTCCTCAACCGGCGAATATGTAGCCATGTCGGCGTGTTATGCTCAAGTCATTTGGATGAGAACACAACTCAAGGACTATGGTTACGTTTTGAGAATCCCGATGTACTGCGACAATCGAGAGTGCTATTGCGATCTCGCAACTCAGACAACATTCAAAAGTCAAAAGCACATCGATCTTGGATATCATTTCATCAAGGACCACGTGGAAGCAGGTATGTTGAATTATATTTTGTGGCAATGTGAATACCACCAGCGCATCTTCTCACCAAAGCCTTAGCTCCTGCTAGGTTTAATGAGTTGGTCCACCGGATGGGTATGCGGTGTTTGACTCAAGAGGAACTGGATGAACTCTAAAACATTCTTAAAAACCAGTCAAACACCAAAACCTCTTTTGTAAATATTTTCAAAAACAAAATACAAAATTATAAAATTTGATAAAACAACAAAAATATTCTTCTATCTAATTTTCTTTTAACATGGCAAGTACAAATCTTCCGTCAACACTCTATTCTTTTAAAATTCAGTATTTTTTTCGATCAAGTGTTGAGGGGGAGAAAGAACATATTTTTCCAGTTTCATAAAAACCTTGTACTCGCATGTTACTTTATCCTGGTTGTTTCTTTAATGGTGGTCACATTTCCGGTTTATTGACACTCCTCGGACTAAAATTTATAAACTTTCATTATTTCTTAAGTCGAAGGAAAATTCTTTCCTAAAATATCCTTCGTTTGGTATCCAAAATGGAAGTTAAAGGCATTGGATGTAAATGGTAGAGGTGGAGGGACTGAAAGTGTCAAAAGATCAAAGTATTTTTTAATAAAACACTTCACCTAACATTAACTCTTCTCATTTATTACTAAACCTACCAAATCCTACGCCTAACAATCAATCTTCAAATCCGTGTTTTGGATTATCACTGTGAAGTGGTTTCATAATCTTAACATGTTTTTAAACAATGGTTTTGATTTTTACGCGAATCCAACGGTCAAATGATGTGTTTGAGAGTGATTTGTGTTCTACGCATAAGCAATGAACACAAATCCTTCATTCATGTGTTTTTGTTAATGAAAATGGCTTTAAAATGTCTAAACAATCATACCTTTAACTTTTCATCAATCATAACCACCCGAATCACTTAATCAAATGAGTTTGAAAACTAGGGTTCATGCGTATATTTGGGGTTTTCAAATGAGACGCGTTTTGGTCAAAAGATAGTTGAGTGATGTTGTTCTTATGGTGAATTGATAGTATCTAGGCTCGAACCAACCCGAAACACTAATTGATCTTTAATTAGAAATTAGTTTAAGTTCATAACGCATTTGGGTATTTTTGATTCACTTAAATTCGTATGTTAAAACTTGGATAGAACTACTCATAAGGCTCCTTAGACCTCCCAGAATCATTTTGGTGCAATTTCTATGACTAGATTACTTACTCAGAAAATTGAACCTTAGGGTTTAGGTTTACGCGTAAGTGTTCTTTCACAGAATGGTATATGCGTAATCATGATTTGATCCGATGGTGATTGAATGTAGATGTTAATGATTGTGTTAAGATCATTTATTTCGGTCTTCTATGTTTGAAAATCGTAATCAAGGTTTCTAGCAAACTACGCATCGTGATCACCTTACGCCAGTAGGAATGCTGGCGCGCAAGAGCAATC
>OU343216.1:6627691-6640186 GCA_910596185.1 Chrysanthemum makinoi | reverse complement strand
GATCTCTGGAGTCTCTGATGAGGTGGGGACTCAGTAGATGATGGTGTCAGTGACTCTGAAGTAGAAGAAGGACCCATGTAAGCAGCGCGGGTCATCTGAGAAGCTAGTGCAGGCACAAATGAATAACGCTCTCGATATCCAGGTACTCTCACAATCATGCGGGGTTTTTACCTGCGCGTCAACAAAGCTGATGGAGTGGTGGTTAGGGTAGGTATAGATGGAGTAGGTGTAATAACTGGCTGAGCTGCTAATGTGGCATGAATATACGGATCAGTGGCTAAGTGTGCAAGCTGACGGGTGCTAGGTGAGTGAGCTAGTAGAATATCTTCCTGAACAGCGCGAGGGGAACGCTGGTGAGGCATGGTCTGTGACAAGACGGTGCATATGTGTAAGTATGTGGAAAAATATGCTCATAATGAATATGAAATAGTGCATAAGTAAATAGGAAATAAAACATGTAATCCTATTTAAATAAACTCTAAGTAAAATGGCAAGTAAGGCAAGCGGCAATCGGAGGTCGTTGTACGATATTTTGTGAAAAGCATTATAGTTTAGGGTCTATATGTACCTAGTTCTCTATAACTGGCTCATGATACCAATCTGTAACACCCCTAAATTTGGTTTAGCGGAAGCATACGTGTTATTCGGGAGCGTTACGGGATCGGTGAATCATAACACAAGTAATAAAGAACGGAATACATACTCCGTTTAATTTCATAAAATACTTTAAACCATTGTCTTACAATATTGTTTAGATAAATGGGCACATCACATTAGTTTTAGTGGTCCCAATGTAAAACATCATTTCTGTGTAAAAACACTTCTTTAATACTACTACGACCATTTACCCGCTTCTTGCCTTGCCTTCATGATCATAACTTAAGCACCTGAGAAAATAAGCTAAAAAGGTCAGCTAAAAGCTGGTGAGTTCATAGGTTTAAGTTAAAATAGTGAATTTGGACCATAAGCAAAGTCATATAATCATTACAACGAATATAATGATATATGGATGAAAGTCTATTACGTTAGCTCTAAGTTCATGCAACCGATACTACGGCAGTTTCTGTATGCTAAAAGATGTCATACAATATAGGGGCCCATAGCAAGTGTTTTGTCCCTCAACAGTTGGTTCCGACATGGTATACGTTTCGCCTTGGCCTAAGCATGGCCAACCGAACGGAGGAGTCACCCTCAATAGATCTATTTATAACATTCGCGTTTCCCAATGGGGAATTGACGGTTCATGAAAAAGGGCATTCTCTAGGACATAAAGGCTTAGGCTAAACCACGTAATAGTAATCATGTAATAGTTTTGGTCCATAAAAAGGTTTTGCATATTTCTCACCCCAAAGTATAAAACAGTTTATCAAGTAAAAGAGGGCTATGAAAATCACTTAGCAGATGTGCAATCCAAATGTGGGATTAGTGATGATTGTGGAGCGGCACCGACACGCGACCTAGATAAGGGGGCAATGTTTTAGTTCATTGTTTTAAGTTTTGCTTACTCAATCATAGTTTAATTGTATTAAAACTAAACATTAGTTTGTAAAAGTCATAAAAATGATCTTACTAGTAAATATACGAAGTATATATATATATATATACTTTTCACGTTGACATTAATATGGTTTTAATATCCAAAGTTTGATATGAAAAATAATTATAACATCCCACTTGTAAGTATATAAATGTGTATATACTTATTTAAGTTGACACAAAATGGTATTGTCAAACTTATACATATATATAATTGATTCATTTTCTAATTGTATTTAGAAAATATTCAAGTTACATTTGAAGACTTTCGAACTTAATATATGATAAAATGTTATAGTGGTTCTTGTTTGTTTGTCAAAAATTGCTCCTAAGATACATGCTTTTCTACTAATAAATTCCTTGGACATATATATATTACTTGGTCACGTTAACGTGGCTTTGACGTAAAATTATTATGTAGACTATGTTGGAAAAAACATGTTTCATTGTATCATCACATTTCCCTTTCGTTTATTTGACGTTGCATATGAGTGTAAGTCTAAGCTAGAAGACTTGAATATGTAGTAGACGAGTTATATTTATAACAATTTCGGTTTATGATACCGTTTTATTTTTTGTGACTTGATTAAACTATCAAACGCACCCCGAACTATCATGGGCTGAGGCCCGGCATTGACATCGACAAGGAGTCAGAATTGGGCCTAGGCCCGAAGTGAAAATCATGTAAGGAATGGGTTTTTGGCCCAAGGGTGGTGTAGGAATTTTTATTGAAGTGTTAAGTTGGGCTGCGGCCCAAGGTAATACAGGAAAAGTTTTGTTACAGATTTTGGGTAACACATTACTATCCAAGATTTAGTACTAATGTACTAACTTTGACACTAGGAAAGGCAGTTATATATTTTCGGATTGATACAAACGTGGCTCGAATCATGAACCCCGAACTCATGGTTGCTCAACAATTACGCGACATCATATTCAATTAAAATCTATTCGAGTTAAAGGCTCAACCAAATATGACCGTAGTGAGTTTTCGGCTCACTCCAAAAACACAAACAAACTCATGTTGCTCACGCAAGTATTAAAATGACCAACTCCTTACTAGATTTCGAAGCCACTTATAGCGACAAGGTGATGACTCCTAGCTTAAAGTATATCTATCTACATGGACTACGAGATATTGACTACGAATTTCTTGAGTACCCGAGTGGTTCCCAGTCGCGACAAAGCCCGTAGTACAACAAGGAATGAGACTCTTATCATGACTAAATGTTTAACCAATTTCTTGATACACAAGTTTTGAGTTATGGACACGATGCACATAACTAGACTAGTTTTCAGTTTTAGTGCTAAGTGACACTAGTAAAACCTTTATAAAGTTTACTTTTGGTTTTCTTGGTTGTTGCTTCTCGACAGAAAAACTCAAACAGACCCTTGTGCAAATGATGCCTTGAGTTTATGGTTACAAAACAAGATTGTGGTACTAAAGGCACCTAGTGCATAGTCATATTATCCAACCTTTGTAAAACTTAACTTCTTTATTTTCTTGTTTAGCAACACTCTCGACAGAACTAGGATAAGTGAGACCAAATGACACTAACCAGGTTTACACGAGGCAATAACATTCACCAACAAGCATAAGACTTAATAACATCAAAACAATAAGTTTCATAATCGAATAACCATTTTCATTAACAACTCGAATAGAAATTTTAACAAGATGAGGTTTAGTAATTTCTTACAACAACTCGATGACAAAGAATCCGAAGGCCAAACCCAGAGTTTATCACCTCCACAAAACCAATCGATCTAGAGCAAAACCCAATTGATGTTCTTCACTCCTTGGAGTTTCTTTATCTTTTTGTGGTGGGATTTGAAGTGTGACACTCTTGGGGGTCTCGGCTGGAATAAAAGGAAACACAAGAGGAGTATTTGACCAAGCTTTCTCATCTTTCAACTTGGTTTGAAGCCAAATATAGTTAACTTCCAAAACTAAACGAATCTTGGACATAGGCTCAAGATGGATTGGTATGAAGATTTGTTTCTCTTTGGTGGTTTATCTTGATTCTTCTTGGATTCCATCGAGGTGTAGCCGGCGCATCAAGAGAGGATTTGGGAAACAAAACTTTCATGGATTTGGTATGAAAGAGGAAGGGTAGGTTGAATGAACATGTTGGGTTATCTCCTTTTGGGGAGATTCGATCTAGGTGGGAGGCGCAGGACTAGAGGAGGAAGAGAAGAAGAATCATATCTTGATATTCTGCTTTTGGGGACTTGGCTTTTGTCGTGTGTGAGGGAAAAGAGACAAAGGGATTTTATCACTTCTTTTTATTTTGTGTATATTTATTCATTGTGTAAGCAAGTATATGTATTATACTTATTGTGTAAGTTGGAAATGTATGCATATACATTATACTTATATATAAATTGTATTTGAGTCTTATAAAAGTTATTTCTCAAATGGATGTGTGTTAAATATTTTGTGTCCCGTGTTATTAAATTGTGACCGAGGTATCATTGTTTGATAACTTTTCGATGTAATATCTTATGGTTACACATCGGCGATATCATTATTTTTGTGATATTTTTCATTACGGTAGTTTGTCATTTGTTTTATCAAGTCCTTATCATAGTAGTGTCGGTACGCGTTGTGTGTCGGTCACTGAGGAAAACGAGATAACCTTGTTACAATTTAAATCATAAGACGAAATGAAATATTCATAAAATAATATGAATGCAAGAGTGGTGAAATTTTTACTGTATGCGAGTTATCTACTCAAATGATCAGGCAAAGCTTATGCATGCTTCATGACTCATGCTTCACTACCTTCCGGTAAGGCCAGAATGGGTGCACTACACAACTTTTCTTTAAGGAGTTGAAAAGCTTCTTCTTCTTTTTCTCCCCAGTCAAACTTGGTGTTTTCTGGGTTAGCTTGGTTAAAGATTTGGCAATCTTGGAGAAACCTTCAATGAATCTTCTGTAGTTCCAGCGAGTCTAAGAATTGGCGATTTCATAGAGTTGTGGGTGTCGCCCAATCCTTTATTGACTCAATCTTAGCGGGATCCACATGAATACCCTGAATGTCGATTACATGACCTAGGAATTGCACACTAGATATCCAAAACTCACACTTTGATAACTTTGCTACAGTTCTTCTCCTTCAACAATTCCAAGATCAACCTAAGGTGCTTTCGTGTTCCTTCACACTCTTGGATAAATTAGGATATGTCAATGAATACAAAGATACAATTTATCCAAGTAGGTTTACACACTCGGTTCATGAGGTCCATGAAACAATGCTGGTGCGTTGGTAAACCAAAAGGCATGACTTGGAAATCTAATGTCCATAACGAGTTCTGAAGGCGGTTTTGGGATGTCTTCTTCCGAACTCTTAGTTGAGGGTATCGGATCTTAAGTCGATTTTTGAATAAAAGCTTGAACCTTGAAGTTGATCGAATAGGTCATCGATTCTCGGTAGGGGGTAACGGTTCTTAATGGTTAGTTTATTCAATTCAATATAATCGATGCACATTCTGAAAGTTCCGTCTTTCTTCTTGACGAATAAGACTGGTGCTCCCCATGGTGATGAGCTCGGTCTAATGAACCCTTTTTCCGCAAGTTCCGACAACTGGTTTGATAACTCCTGGAGTTCTGTTGGAGCTAATCGATAAGGTTCTCTTGCCACTGGTGCGGCACCGGGCACTAAATCGATTTGAAATTCAACCTGTCGGGTCGGCAGGAGTCCTGGAAAATCTTCGGGAAAGACTTCAGGAAATTCTCTTACTATTGACACGTCTTCCAGGGCGTTTTTTCTCTTTCTTTTTTCCTTTCGGTGACTTTTGCTAGGAAGATGTGACATCCTTCCTCGATGCACCTTAACACCTTGGTACAGGAAATGACATGCAGTCTTGAAACGCTTCTTCTGTCACTTCTGTCCCCTTCTATTGTTAGGACTTCATGTCCATAAGGTAATTGGACTAGTTTCTCGTCACAAATGATGGCAGCATGATATTTTGCTAACCAATCCATTCTGACGATGACATCGAAACTACCCAATGCTACGAGTATTAAGTCGATATTGAATGGGTGGTTTAACAGGTTAAGGGTGCAACCTCTTATGATGGTATCTACCCTTTCTACGTTACCGTTAGCTAGTTCCACGTTGTATGCATTTCCTAATGCAGTTGGGGCAATATCGAGTAGTGGACTAAATGTATTAGAAACAAAACTCCTCTCGGCTCCCGTATCAAACAATATGGATGCATAACGGTTATTTATAAGGAACGTACCCGTCACAACATTCGGGTCTTCCTGAGCTCCACTTTGGTTACGGCATAGACTCTTCCACGAGCTCCTTCGCCATTTCACGATTACTCGACTGTCCAACATTACCCTGAATCCTGCCATTCCCATGGCTTCCTGGATTTCCTCGGTTTCCTTGGTTCCTGGCCTTTCGGCATTCATTCTTATAATGTCCTTTCTCACCACAACCAAAGCAAGTTATATTAGCTTTTGGGTCCTGAGCTGGAGCTCATCGAGGACAAGCTCATAGACCTTTAGATTGTGATGATTGCGAGGACAAGCTCATAGACCTTTAGATTTCCTATGAGCTCATCGAGGGTGAGGATTGATAAGTCTTTTGACTCTTCGATGGTCGTCACCTTTGATCTCCACTTGGATGGAAGTGCCCTTAGATATCTCCTAACATGATTACGACTATAGAAAGACTCATCAAGTGCTTGTAATGATGTAATTATAGTATTAAAGTTAGCAAAAGAATTATCTATAGTATCCTCATCCGATATTGAAAATTGTTCATATTGTTGAAAAAACAAATCTATTTTATTATTTTTAACTTGTTGACTCCTTGATGGGTTACAACTGAAGAATTCCAAATTTCTTTAGAGGTTTTAAGCATAGAAATTCTTTCGAATTCCTTTTGGGTAAAGCATTGTATAAAACCATTTTAGCTTCACTATTTTGGAAAGTTTTTCTTTTGATCATCGGAGAGTTGATCATGAGGTGTGTTTATTAGATTTCTGGTTTTATCATCTTTTGTAGTGGCTTCAAAGTCGCCTTCAAGAATGATGTACCAAAGATCAATATCTTTTGACTTCACATAAGTTTCGAATCTATTTTCTCAATAAATAAAACCATTAGTTTCAAGTAGTGGAGGTCGTTGCATAGATTGCCCTTCTTTATAATTTTTAGAACCCATTGTGATCGAAAAGTTTTTAAAATACGATTTACTTTAAAACTTTTGTAAACTTAGCTCTTGATGCCAATTGTGAAAAACTAGAAGGGGGGTTGAATAGTTTTGCCGATTTTAACTTAGTTTCAAAAACTTTAGATTCGATGTTATGTGAAATCGTGCGGATGGATAGAGAGTATAGATCAATATGTAATGTAAGTAAAGAAAGCAAGTAAAGTAAAGGATAGAAATGACACAACCGATTTATAGTGGTTCGGCTACAAGGACACCTTCATTGCCCTACTCCACTCCCTGAGTCACCTACTCGAGAGTTCAAGCACTATGTCAACAAACTCCTTCAACTTGGCGGAGAAGCCTTCACAACGTCGCTTACTTCTGATACAAAGCTAAATACCGAGTCCTTAACACGGAGGACCAAACCAACACAGCTATAACACAACAACTATGTGAAATATGAAATACAAGATCTTGCTACAGAAATCTTGTGGAGGAACAAATCAATCAAGGACCCTTGCTTGGATGACTTGTAGTATCTTGTGATTTCGCCTTTGAGAAGGACCTATATGAGAATCACAACAAAAGAAAGAAGAACTACTATATAGATCAAGAGATCTGATATTAGAAGAGAGAAATAGTATATGAGAGAGTTTGTAAGAAGAGGGGTGAGTTACAAGGAAGAAATGGCTCACTATTTATAGGCAAAAATTCACTACTGTTCCCCGGATCCCACGGATCCCTTACATGAGGGATCCGTCCAGTGTAAACTGGGGGATCCGTAGGACACTCCCCCTAAATGGGTTATGGGTCATGGGTTATAGACTTTGGTCCATGGATATCCAAATAGATACAATGTATCTAGAAGATGCAATGCATCTAGTCAATGGGTCATGGGTTAGCTCCATGGGTATGGGTCATGGGTTATGGTTTTTACCCATCCTAATAAACTATTACAATAAATGAAGGGTTTATAGACAGATAGGTTACCCAACTTTCCAACTTTATTCGCCTAAGTTACCAAACTTTGTTTTTGTGCAAACAGGGTATTGGACTACACGAAGTTGACATTCAGGTTACTAAATTTGTAAAATGAGATTAGGTTACTTAACTTACCTAAAAAATGCATTTGGGTTACTTTGATTACACTGAAAAATGAAGGTTGAATGCTTAACTAAACTTCAGTAACCTAAGTGAACAAAATGAAAGTTTGGTAACTTAGGCGAACAAAGTGGGAAAGTTGGGAACCTGCTGATATAAAACCCATAAATGAATTATTACAACAAATTATGTTAAATGATTATATATGTAAATGCTTTACAAAAATAACATGTATCCTTATAATTTTACTTATGATAACTTTATATTTGTTATCAACAAAACACAAAGAGATCGCTAAATATGAATAAACGTTTTTATGATTTATTTGTATTAATAGGGGTTACATGGTCAAGAAGGCGGTCTGGATAATCAAGGTTCTAATTTTAATGGCACTTGGTCTAGGATTGTTAGTACTTCTAATTTTCTGCATTCGAAAGATATCATCCCTCCTAATTCTCTTTGTTTCAAGGTAGGATGTGGCACCGTATTCGTTTTTGGAAAGATATTTGGATTGGTAATTCTCCTCTTCTTACTCGGTACAACAGGTTTTATAGATTAGATCAAGACAAAGACTGTTTACTCATCGATCGTATTGTCAGTGGCCAATGGCATTGGAATTGGTCTAGGGCTGATATTGGCATCCAAAACACTGCTTATTTGAGAGACTTACTGATGGAAATAAGTCAGGTCGATCTTAGTATGGATGATGATACATGTATTTGGCCGTTGGCTGATGATGGCATATTTTCTGTAAGGAGTTCTTGTCGTCTTATTCATTCAAAACTCCTTCCCTGCATATTGCCGTCGACTTCCTGGGATAATATTCTTCCGTAGGTAAAGTGAATATTTTCTTATGGAGGCTATCTTTGGACCGGTTACCTCATCGGTTAAACTTTTCGTCTCGTGGTATTGATATTTCTTCAATATCGTGCTCCTCCTGCAATGGTAATGTGGAATCCGGTAATCACATTATCTTTGATTGCGATTTTGTTTTGGAGGTATGGTCTCTTGTTCGTAAATGGTGTGATTTTTCTTTTCCTCTATTTGCGTCTTATGATAGTTGGAAAAGCTAGATTTGTGCGTGGCATGCTCCTAAAGGGAAGTCCATTCGTTTATCTGTTATATTTGCGGCTTTTTTCTGGTGGATATAAAGATATCGTAACAACATCATTTTATGTGCTCAATCGATGAAGAAAGGTGATCCCTTTGATAATATATGTGCCTCGTCATTTTCTTGCCTTTCTCACATGGGTCGAATGTTGAGTAATTGGGTTGAATGGCTGAAAATTTCTTTGTTGCTTGTGGGTTCGTGATGGTTGTTTATTGGTGTTGCAAGCTTTTATTTTTTGTTCGGGAGATTAGCTTCTTCATTTCTTTTTTGTCTTTTTTCCTCGGGGCATGTTTGGGTCTTCATTAAAAACACTTCGGAGTGAAAATCAGTGGCTTGGTCTCCGTGAGTGGGGATTTTTCTCTAGTCTCGGGTTTCCTGTAAATGGTTAGAGTTTTTTCATTCCTTTTGTAGGCTTCGCAGTTAATGCCTCGGTTAAAGTCTAGTTGATGTTGTTCGTGTCTAGTCTGTATTGTTTTTCCTTCTAACGTCTTGCTAGTAGCAATGTTTTTTCTCATATTTATAATTCTCTTTGCCGTTAAAAAATATTAAAAAGAAAGTGAAAGTTGGTTAAGTATCAATTGATTCTCTAATTATTTTTTCCTTTGGCTGAAATTTGTCTCACATTATTTAGGAAAATATTATTCAGAAAATAACTTTTCTCTATTACGTCTTTTTTTATAATGCAAATTGTATAGCACTCGTTTTTATTGTCTACCCAAATGAAATGGATGCAAGGAATGGAGTCTATTGTCGGAGGCATGCTCATCCCCTTTATTTTTGGATGTACATTGACAACTCAATTCTCATCCCCTGTTATTATCTTCGATTATTATTTTATTAATTTTATTTAAACTACAACTTTTTTCACACCTTAAAGGCTTAAATTACAATATATCTTACAAATACCTCCAACAAGGTTTGAAACCATAACCTCTAAGTTGATAAGCAACTCACATCCCGCTAGACCAAAAAGCATGGTTATTATCTTCGAATTTATTTAACATTTTTTTGTTTTTGGTTACAATTTTCATCATGGTCTATCTTTTGTTACTATATGATATATTGATTATAACTAAGCTTGGAAATATTATAAGAGTAGTTTTTCAAATAAATAGAAGTTTTTGTAACGCATTTCGAGTTACTCATCTAACCACCAAGTATTAAAGAAAAGAATAAGATTTGGTTCAATAACTCAAAATTAATGCATTACAATAATGAAATTCGCATGTGATACTTTTTTTTTTTTTTTGAACAAGCATGTGTTACTTGATTACTCCGTACTTCCGTAGTATTGTGTGTAAGGCAAATTACTAGTACTTTGATTGAATAATTTCTTGGCAAATAGAATAATATTTCGTTAAAGAAAAAGGATAATATTTAGGAAATCTATGATATCTTTGTTCGTTGAAATAGCTCGCAAAGATGTCATGAATAATATCGTTTTTTCTGGATTGCTACAGTATTAATATCTTAATCTTAGAAACAGATTTGTAAAGCCGTGGTCTAGCTTATGACTGTAACGATATCAGGCTTAATTTAGACATTACCCGACAAAGTAAAGAGCAACCACACAATTGTTTTCTTTTGTTTGAAAACTTCAAAAAACTTTAGATATAAAATATCAGTAAAGAAACAAAAATGAAGGTGATAGCTAGATTTGTAACAACTCACTCTCAAGTTACGACTTATGGTCTTTCTTACTTTTAAACATGAAAGAATGTTAGACTTTGGTTTATACTTTGAAGCTATCTTTTGGTTTGACACCAAACACGACTTAACCCTCGTAAGAAGATCTAGTTTAAGTCATCAATAATAATTAAGACAATTAGCAACTTTTCCTTTATTAATTTGTCATCTCATACTCTTGTTTCAAGGTAAAATATTTTAGGGAAATGGTAACAATAGGCTTTAAAATTGTTGTTAACAAGAAACATTTTTTATAAAATATTATCATAATAAAACATAGCTAGAAATATGCTCATTGTTTTTCGCTAACATGACAAATGAAAAGGGTGAATTATATTTGTGTTTGAGATATTATAGGAAGCCATTAGCGATTTATAGAGAATTTGAACGATTTTGTTTAGACATTATGTATTATCTTAACATAAATTACGAAATATAGTTGTTAACAACAACCTTAAAAGCGACTGTTAGCAAAAACTAATCGTTTCCCCACAAAATTTCAGTAAAAAACCATGATTTTCAAGTGCAGTCAAATTACAAATCGTTGAGTGACACATTTATACATCTTAGATGCTACTAGGCAAAACAATAACCCATTATATAAGTAAATAGAATTTGTGCCTCTTAATTACATGGCTTATTTTCTTCATCCCATGTGAAGACGATCATAACCACTGGGGCATTAGTTCGGTAGGTGGGACTTTCATTTTGAGTCAATAAACTCGGGTTCGAATCTCATCTCTGGCACTTTGCTCTCAGATAGATACCCACTTTTGCAAAATTTATAGACTTACTGGTGAGACTTTGTGGATATGACCTCAAAAGTCCAAGAGTATCGGCTCACTCCAGTTGGTGCCCCATTAGACCAGGAGAGTTGCCCGAAGCTATTCCTTGTGGGGTAGACAATGACTAGTACCAAAAAACACTTAGAAGTTAAAGTGTCCCAGCCAATCTACACCTTTTGTGGATGTGAAGACGATCATAATGTAGCATAAGCTTTTGGAATACATAACTTGGTGCCATTCTACTGATCCCTGGTATTTGATAGGTTTTATTGATATTTTAATATACGTATGACCGGATTCGAACTCGAGACTTAGGGATTGCACACATTACGTATGAGAATTTATGTTAAATAATTAATATATATAAATGTTATTATTATTAATTATTTGTCACGAAATAAAACTTAACGATAGTTAATATTTAACGAGGTTTGACTAACGGTGTAAATGTAAACTACGAAGACTAGAGATGAAATTAGTGGACAAGAAAATTCTAGAACCCCTTCTTTGGGTCCTTGGCCGGTCATGGATCACACAAGCCCAAGGGGTGAGTTTTCTTGGTCACCAAGTTTTGAGAAACTATATATACAATCTCTTGTATTCATAATTCTCCTAACCTTGGATCACATGAAAACTAATTTCCTCTCCTCTCCTTCTTCTCTTGTTTGGCGATCAGTTACAAGCCTCCCCAAGGTTTCGATTTCCAACACAAGATACAAGTGTTTGGTTTTAATTGTGATTCAAGAACATAGTCTTTCACTTCAATTCGATATTAGTACGTGTGAACAAGAGCGAAGGACAAATACAATTGTGTTTGTGGATTTCTTGGTGGTCGACGTCTTGGGTCGAAATAGTGTTAAACCCTAAGCTAGGTTTGGGTTTTTTGTTCCTCATTCACATTATCGTGTGTTTTTTCTTGAATTGCTAAAAGATTACGAATATTCTTTATTGGTGAAGTAACTTAATATATTATTCCTATTATTCCGCTGCATGCGGTAATTGATGTTACTTGTTTATAATATTGTAGGATTAGTAAACCCAACAGTGGCCTCGCGAGCGTTAAGATGATGTAATAATTACCGAAACATAAAAATGAATCTTTAGGGATTTT
>OU343216.1:6532690-6627591 GCA_910596185.1 Chrysanthemum makinoi | reverse complement strand
GCGTATACCCCGCGGCAAATTATGTACTCCGGAAATCCACGCCCGGTTCATCGCACATGCATTCGGGACCACGGTCCGTGGTGGTAAACTACGGTCGAGATACTATTGGCCCACCATGCACCGTGATCGCTGGACTTAATAAGAAAGTGCGGCGACCGGGTTCATGACCGCCGTCACGCCAACCACAGCGGGAACTAACACCTATTACGCCATGGCCATTTTACAAGTGGGGATGTCGATATTGCAGGTCCCTTCTGTCGCGGCGGGGAGGATTGAAGTTCGGCATAGTAGCCATTGTGAAGTGGATCGAAAGCGCAAGTGTAACAATTACATGCAATCGGGTAAAACGCTTTATTTGGGAAAATATTGTATGCCGCCCGGACTACGGGAAATCATCTCGGACAACGGAAACAATTCCGACAACCTTTCAAGGATTGGTGCGAAAAGTTGAATATCACACATTATTGGCGTCGGTTAAACACCCACAAACCAACGGTTTAGTAGAGCATGCAAATCAAGGCCGGGTGAAGGAATTAAAACACGTGGACAAGCACAAAGGAAGGTGGGTGGAAGAATTATCGCATGTTTTGTAGGCGCACCGCGACTTCAATCAAAAGCACGGAGACACTCCTTTTTCCGTCTATGGGACGGAGGCCGTCATACCGGCGGGATGCCAACTATTACGCCGTTGAAGTCAATGTCGCAAACCAATGACGCCGAATGGGCGTCGACGACTTAACTGATAAGTGACCTGACTATATGTGAAGCGAGATCCAAAGCAAAATGAAGGGATCTTATGATGCTAAAGTGCGAAGTGTTTCATTCGGACCGGCGACTTTGTATACCGCTACCAATTATGCAGCCATGCGAGAATATGATGCAAACTTGGACCAAAGTGGGAAGGACCCTATGAGAGTTATCAAGCACTCGAAAAGAAGCGCGTGACATAAACTACTTAGACATGGATGGTCGTTGAACTACCACGCATGCGTGGAACATTTGCAACGCCAGTGTTATCTCTAGAATGCATTTTTTTGTTTTACTTGTACAATGTCTTATTTATTTTCTTTCACAAAAACTTGCGGTATTAATAAAACGCTCGGTTTCTAGCTAGTGACACATTTCAATTTGTTATTTCTATATACTTTATGTCTTAACATTTTTTATCTTTTGCCTACATGGAGCGCATGCACTTAATAAACCTACGATGGTAAAAGGATGAGTAAACCTACTAACTAACTCGTTGAGTAAGAGGGTTGCAAACATCAACACTTGATCATGTATCCTTGTTAAACACCTATTCTCAAGGTGGAATGAACGGTCGCGATGGGTGTAGCAATGCTATCTTGGTTTAACGATTTAGGGAATCAAGACACTCGACTCCTTGATATGATATTGACAAGATGCAGAAATTATGTTTCAAGTATGACTTTCATACATGATTATGAACTTCGTGATATTATTACTTATGTAACAGTTTGATTCTTAGACAACAAGTGCGCTTTTTATGCAAAGATGAATAACTAAGTACAAACATTACAAGTCGCAACCACATTCAACAAAAGTAATATTTCATTAAGTACCACGCGTTCTTACAAAATATTATTTACAACACACGTTACAATCTATATGCTCCTATAACGCTAAGAGATGAGCTCCCACACGGTTCATGACATCCCCAACCTCGCTTAGCTTCTTCAACAAGTCGGTCTTGGCGGGATACCGTGGAAACACTAACCGTACTCCATCAGACACGGGAGATGAGGCTGCGTAATACCGCACAAAATAGCCTTGCCTTTAATACCTTCCTTCTTGGCAAGTCTCAGTAGCATGAGCTAAGGCTTGCTTTAAAGGAACTTATTCTCTAGGGCAAACGGATTCAAGATATCGCGGCGAGCAAAAGGCTGCGGACGACGGGTTTCAAAAATAATCAAGCCGTGCCTCCACATTTTCAAAGACGATGCCGACGAAGGTTAGCCCCTCCATTACCCCTATGGGATAATCCCGTCAGCGCTCAATTCGGCAATAAAGGCGTCCAATAGCTTATCGTCATGCCATTATAGCGCAACCTGCATCATCATCACGCGCTGCTCATTATAGCCGGTGCACCTTATCGCAGGGCACCTTCAGCGCATTAGCCTCTCATGGAGCTCCTCTCTACCACGCTTTTGCCGCCAAGGCTTCACAACCACACCAAACGTCCCACTACCTCTTTGCGACTCCAAACGAAGGCGAGAGCGCGAGGCCATGGCCGATGAGCCACTGCGCGATAGGCGCACATGAGTGGGGATATAACTCCTCATCATACAATCCGACTGCGCGCAAAAACTCCTACTCCTTCAAAGGTGAGCTTCCTATAGTTGCACCAAAATTCTCCAACTGAGAGACCAACTCTTCCTTCCCCTTCTCAAGAGATTTTGGCATATATACGACCTTATACTCACGATGCAGACTCGACTTATTTGGCCCAAAGAACGCCATCTTCTCTTCGCAAGTCTTTGTCTGAACTCATGGCCTCCGCTCAACCTTGGCGCCAAACTTGCTTCCAAATGACGCAATTTGTTGGTCCTTTTGCGCCGGCTATTTTCTCCAGGAAAGTATTGACATTTAGTTGCTGAACTAACTTGCTTGGGCTTGATGGCATGCGGATCTTCAAAAGGCGATCCATTGGCGCATCCCCCATGCCAATGGCTGCGGCGCTTCAACTGGTTCCGGGCTTCGGTGACGAGCAGGACCCCAGCCTTTGGGGCTACTACGGATTGTTCAATATTGCACACAAAGGATTAGCTGATTATTTCATAACATCAAACAGTGCGATAAGGGCTTTAAGAATAATACTTTACTTGATTGGGGCGGTCTTGAGGGCGAGAAGCAACATCGATGATGATTCCACGGCATGGATAACAGGGCGCTTCTTCTGGGAAGAGCTTGCGCCATCACACCACCAAGCTTTGCGGCCTTCAATCCATGGCTTTCCTCCTCCTCCAACCCTGCACCGGCCATTTTGCATCGGCTCCACCTAACGGGAGGAACTCGGGCTAGGCACGCTTTGTAGAGTTGCCTCCAAGCATGGCAGACGAACTACCCGTTTCTCCCCACCGCATTTCCAAAGTACGCCCGTTGTAGTCTCTAGAATGGGCTCTTCCCTCCTCATCCAGCAGGCGCTGGTGACACAGCGGCGGCTTTTGCCATTGCCAACAACAGAATAGATCCATCTCTCAAGCAATAGAAGACAATAACAAACGAGGTTACAAAAATTACAAAGGGAAAAGAAAGGCTTACATTAATAAAAGGAGTGCAAAAGGCGAGCACCCACCCCGCCATCTGCTCTAAGAAGATTGGCTCGTCGAGTCCGCCAAAATAATGCGTGATGCCCACGCACCAAAAATTCCACCGAGGGTAGAGGCCCCGATGGGAATACGATTGGCGTTAACGTATTTGCATCATCAGTATGAACTGTGGAGGGGCGCCATCCTTCGGTAGCGAACTCGGGTGTAGAAGCCAAAGCTGTGGGAACAACGCTCATCGACCCGAAGAATTCTCCCTCCAATCCCCTGGCGGCGTCCAAATTTTGTATCAGGTAACATTCACGGCCCGTGGCGCTTAGCGAACGAAACCTACCCGCTTGACCGCGTGCGTTGGTAAAAGCGGAAGAGGTAGATGGTGGGATTATAGCCAATAATCGACAATTAACCTCGGTTTGTTAATTTTGTTTTTTACCTATGCAAGGTAAGAGATATGTGCAGGCGATAGTAGTTTAAAACGTCGCATGTAGAATAGGGATAGGGGCACACATTGATTCGCTATTCAAAACCGTGTATACCTACTTTTCCCTTCGAAATCGTATTGACGGCAAGTCGCTGGCAAAGCACCAAAGTCTTGGCGCCATTGGAATGTAATAATCCGTGAACTGCGGTTTCATCCTCGGTCATATCGAGTAAAATCGGATAAACCACGGACCGGCAATGTAATTTTTCAGAAGCACGCTTGTTACCTTGGGAATATTACCGCTTTTCTTGGTGGAAAGTTTGAAGCTTTAACAATGGCGGAAATGATTTTTACCGTGATAAACACGGTGAATGAGGAGGACGTTTATAGGTTTTACAACCGCCGATGATGATCATGCGGGGATCCCACTATCTCCGTGTGGCTAGGATGGATTGATATGACACATTTTCAGCTACTTTCCCACGACTTTACGAGGTGGGAATTTGAGATATTATGTCTAGATTCACCGTATTTTTCAAGGTGGAAAACTTTTTAGCTTCTTTGCTACGCTTTGCAAATTTTATTGGCTACATCTATTAGTCTAGCATCCAGACTAGTCATCGCTGCATAGGCGCGGGGACATGATGACGTATAGTGCGCATTGGGTTACTGAACCCGACCGGTGAACGCCACTAACAAGCCCATTACGAATGGGCTAACCCGATAACGGTTTGGGCTCGAAAACTAAATCAAAGTTATTTATGACATTAGATATCGGTTATCTTTTACTTATAAGATATGCATTAAACGACCGACTTGGTAATAAGAGAAGTTGGGGAACGAAATCAACAAGGATTTCGTGGTGTATATAAGAGCGTCCTAGCCCTCGGTAAAGTGCGATCTAAAAACCTAACTCTTAACTAAACCCTAAGAACCGACTTACTCACGAGGAGGATAATCGTGGAGACAATCCAGTAAGCCTAACGGTGTTTTCTGTTTTCTTAGTGCGTAGGTCTCAAGCATTAAGAACCAATTGATACGGGAACTGGAGTCCAAAACGAGGAACGCCCAACTTTTGTATCAACAAAGACGTCTAATCTAATTTAAACTCACGTTTTCTACTCCTTTAATCCTAATCATGCTACGTCGGGAATACATAAGCTACTCATTTATACTTCTTCCTTTACAGAGAGAGGCGTCCCAATCAATTTAAATAAAGTAATATAAGCTCACAGTTCAGCGATTCACAATTTCTTTATTTAAATGAAGAGGCGTCCCATTCCAATTAAATAATGAGATCATAACTCATCATACTTATACACTTCCGACATAACACTACTACTCCTATTACTCGCTTTAACTTTTCTTCCTTTCTTCGCATTCAATGACCAAAATGTCAAACACTTTACTTTTAGCCTTTCTCATTCCTAAAATCTTCATTTCTACCCTTGGATCCATCTTACTATGACATTTATTGAGAGGGTTAATACATATGCTAAAGGACCCTACAGAGCTTGAGGCAATTTATTTTCCTCAATGATTTCATTAACTTTACTTGGGACTATAACATACCTCCAACTCACATAGTGTGGAGCTATTATTTATTTCCACCTCTTAAGGGTGGACCTATAAGTCATCCTTCTGGAGGATTTCTATAACAACCAATGTAATACTTTCCCTAGTTTATATGTCCATATACTGTAACCACACACTTGATCCAAGCTATTAAGTTTGTTAATACAAATAAGCCGTAAAAACGTTTATTTATATTTTACGATCTTCTAATGTTTTGTCGATAACAAAAGTAAAATCATTTTAACGAAACAAATAAAATACGTAAATGGTTTGGACTAATAGTTTTCTAACACACTTACACTTTCACATAAAATACTAAAACAAGTATAAGTGATTTTATGATTTAGATACATATGTACAACAACTAGTGTTTACATATTGGGTTAAACATATACTTAAACTAAGTATACTAAAATGGGTAAAAACTAAGTGTATGCTAAAATGGGTAAATACAAGTATATACTAAATGGGTAAATACTAGCAAATGGTTTTTACCCATAACCCATGGTTTTATATATACCACTTAACCAAGTTCATTGTATCCTTAAGATACATTGTATCTAGAAAGAAAACCATGGATCAACCCATAACCCATGACCCATGACCTTTAACCAAAAATACCCATATGGGCAAGAACCGGACCACCCCTAGCTTTGTGCTAGCGGATCCCTGGTAGGGATCCGTGGGATCCGGGGACAAAGAGAGTTTTTCCTCTATAAATAGTGAGCTATTTCTTCATTGTTTCTCACCCCCTTTCAATATACTTTCTCCTCTGAGTTAAATCTCACTAACCTTAGATCCAAGAGATCTATGTTTGTAGTTTTGTTTTTTGTGTGATCTTTTAGGTTCCTCTTAAAGGCAAGATCACCACCTTTGAAGTCGAGCAAGCTCAAGTCCATGAGTTGCCATGCTTCCTCATCATCAAGGCTACTGAAGTCTTCTTGTTGATGATTCCCTTCTTTCTTCAAAGAAGTGTAGTGTTGAAGACATTAGTGAAAGATGTCTTAAGAGTCAAGACGAAGATATTAGTGAAGGGTATCTATCGTCTATAGGATAAAGCACTTGTGGTAGGTGCTTTGAAGTCAAGACTAAGAAGCATTAGTGAAAGGTGCTTAGAAGTCAAGACAAAGAAGCATTAGTGAAAGGTGCTTAGAAGTGAAGACACAAGACATTAGTGAAAGGTGTCTTGTAGATCTAGTCAAAGGCATTAGTGAAAGGTGCCTTAGATGTACATTCGATATGGTGTGTTTCGATGTACAAGATAGACAAGTTTTAGATCCAAGGATATTGATATCCTTGATGATGTTGTAAAGGAGTAGATCTCCCTTTGGATTAGTCGTTGGTGTAGTGTGCAGTAGTTCTCCATTGCAATGGAACTAGGTGCTGCCTTAGTACCTAAAGGGTAGGCGACGTTGTGAAGGTGTGGTTCACCTAAGGTGTGAAAGAACTAGGTACTTAGCCTAGTACATAATAAAGGGTAGGCGACGTTGTGAAGGATTAGTTCTCCTAAGGTGTGAAATAACTCGGTGGTTAGCCTAGGTATAAAGGGTGGCGGCGTTGTGTTAGGTGTGGTTCGCCTTGGTGTGAAAAGAACCGGTATTTAGCTTGCGGAAAAGGTTAAGCGGCGTTGTGGCTTCTCGCCATAAGGATTGGTGTAGTGATTGAACTCGAGTAGGTGACTCGGGGAGTGGAGTAGGGCAAGGAAGGTGACCTTGTAGCTGAACCACTATAAATACTTGCATTGTGGTTTTGTGCTTCTACCTTATCTTTCATTACTTACCTTACATGCTTGTTTATCAACATCCAACACACATCCAAATAGATTGACATAAGTCGATCTAAATAGATTAAAAGGAAGTTTTAATTGGTAAAACTATTCAACCCCCTTCTAGTTTTCCACAATTGGCATCAGAGCTTCGTTACCAAGTTTGTTGAAGTATATTATACTTTAAAAACTTGATACGATCCATGGTTAATTGAAAACTACAAAGAAGGTCTTTCATTAAAACAAACACCATGTCTTTTAAAACTATATGTTTGGATGTTGATTTGATAACAACATTTTTCTTATTTATTTTTAATTGCACTAATCTTCTTTGTCATATTGATTAGTCAAAGCCCATACCCACCAAGCTTTAGGAGTGGCTTGGTAACAAGAATACCTTCCTTAAGAAGGTATCTTAAAGGAGCAGGAATCGCCTAAGTGACATTTGTTGTGTCATTTGTAAAGACATTCCTAAGTACGCTAGAGGTATGATTTTCTTCTTACTTTGCTTGATAATTAAGTATACCTATTTAGGTATTTATATGATTATCTTTTGTGCTTATACATGTTTTACATGAAGCTTCACTAGGAAGCCTTTTTCTCACATACGTGTTTTATTTCTCGTCTAAAATCGTGGTATATAAAACTTATGTTTTGTTTCATTTAAATCCAATAATAAAACATAACAATTTCAAAATTCCTCCTTCCTATAAAACTCCCCATGATTGACCTATCTATCAAACATACCTTTTTCAAATCATCCATTTCAAAATTCCCTCTGTTAAAACCTCATCTTCCTCACCGTTCCATCTCAACCAAACCAAGAAGATCCGATCATCAACATGGTTTACATCGCACTTCGTGCTCATCGTCATAACACTCATCGCACTTGTGTTCCCTATGATGAAGTTCACATACGGAGACATTTACTTTATGTTGTTAATCTATATTGGGGTCATTTACCCAATCCTTTGTATCATCCTTAGCATTGAAAATGCAATATTAACGATCTCTAGATTATCTAGGTTGTTTTGTTATAGTGTGTTTATCATTTCTTTTTGATTTATATGTTTCATTTCTTTGCATGATACATTAGAAGTCATGTATGCATACTAAGGAAAATTTAGGATAAAACATATTTTCGTGGTATAAAAACTATAAAATCTGTTTCTGTTACTACAGATCCACGGATCCCGGAAGTTATACTAGCCGGATCCTTTTTGAAAAGAATGTTAGGTCACAAGGTTTACCACACAAGCTTATAAGAAAGAGATAAGGCGATTGAACAAGTAAACAAACACACACACACGTAATGGTAATACTTGCGGTTTACTGCGTAGAGTGATATGTGAAAGGAATAACTTGAACAACCAACCTTCAAATGAAGGTTTACATAAGGTATTTATAGGCAAGGAGCTAGGGCAACACTCCTACTCCTTCCCTTTCCCCTATGGGCTTGGGCCTAAGCTCATGGGCCTTCTACATAAGCTTAAGGCTAATAACAAACATAAAGGCCATAATAAGCTAACTATTACATATGAGTAACTAACACTTGAATAAGGTTTAGGAGTGATTCCAACAATCTCCCCTCAAGTGTTATTACATATGAGTAACAAACACTCAAGTGTTGGTGATGAAAACGGTGAAGGCGTTGATGTAATAGTAGCTTTGACGTCTTCCGACATTCTTCTTTCTTGTGAGAAGAATTGCCTTGATTTGAACAATCTCCCGTAGTAGAGATAGTTTACTTTGAACGGTTATGCTTTGACGCCATCTTTAACTTTGTTCTTTGATCATTGTTCTTTGTGGTGAAAGTGATAGTATGTTGTTGTCGCATCAAGTCTCCGCCTCAGTGCGCTTCGCCGTCTATACAAGTGTCTCCACGCCGCTCTTCAACATGCTCACACGCTCCTTTGACGTTGGAATTCAGTATCGATGGAGTTCTTTAAGTCTTTAACTTTGTAGATTCTCTGATGACGAAGAATCATCGATCTTGTGTTGCTTTTGGATAGAACTTCCATTAGTGATGATGTTGGCGTGAGCATGAGAAGAATCTGCACGATCATTCCGCTCCCGAGCTTCCATAAGAAGAAAACATTTAAACGGTTAGTAATAAGCGGATTCCGCACTTACAAGTTTGAACTTCGAGAGTGTTAACAAAATAGTGTGAAAACACAACTCTAATTCTTACAAAGGCCGCTCCTGAATCGGAGTCCCACAAGTGAGATAACACGATAAAACCGGTACACCTACGATTCGAGATGAGTCGCGAGGTACACCGGCATCACCTCACCATCGTAGACCGCTTGAGACCACTAAGCGCAATCCACGGGAGTTGCGAAGCCGGGCGACCCGGCCGTCGGTACGTTTGATGTTGACCCCGGCAGAGTTTCATTCAATCACCGAGGATCACAAATGTGAACCTCTCATAAATGTTCTCGACAGATTGCTAAGATCCGTGAAGGACTCGATATGAACCACTGATAACCTTATTGTTGATCATCAAGTGATTAAATGTCAAGTGTACCTAAGAGATCTTTTGATGAATCTCGTGGCTCTAGACTCAATTTTGCGTTTTGGTTTTCTGGCGAGGAGACTAGGAGAGGGTCTCCTTCTTCAATACCAACAATCTCTAAGAGAAAGCCGATAGTTTACGTAGGGTTCCCTATGAGAATGAAACAAGCTTCTATTAAGAGAAACTTGAGTGGATAAGAAGGTTTAGTGCATGCGCCATCGGGTCCATGACGACTTTTAATCTTCAATACCGGCGTCACAAAGTGACAACCAGTAGCATATGAATTGAACCCGATAATGTTCCGCCTAAGTTGAATAACTGAGGGCTATTTCTTTTCACCCTTTCTTTGCATTTCTTTTTAATTCTTCAACTCCTTCTTTCTCCGATTCTCATTTTCTCCTTTTTACAATCATACCTAAGGACTTCTAAATACTAACTATTTGTGGTGTCTTTGGGTAGATCCCTCCGCTCGGGCGATCATAGGACGGTTATTCCTAACCTTAGTCACCTTATAACTCCATGACTAACCTTTGTTGCCATAAAACCAGTTGTGAAAAATCTCTCAAAGTGTTTGTGAATGAAAAACATTTTAGTACCACTGTTGAGATAAGATTTTGCATAAATACTCCCCATCCACATGTGCTTAAGAGTTTTAACGGTTAAAATGCACAAAGGAAAGAGCGCACATTTTGAATTGATCAACTCAAGATAGACATTCCCCATGAGACACGGTTACGGGCATAGTTAAAGAGTTACATTGTCAACTTTTAGGTGACAACTAGCTCTAATAACTACCTTGAAGGTGTAGACAATCCTCGAAAGGTTGTCAAACCCGGCAGAGTTCATGTCTACCAAGAGTTTCTCGAATGGTACATTCTATTCGAGACAAGTCCTTTCATGAGACACGCTACATCACTAGCGAACTAGCTTGAAATTATTACCCGTCCCGACAAGTCTTTTCGAAGTTACTAACAGCTTAAGATCTCGTCAATTCATGGTTAAGTCTATAGCACAAAGATTCATTTGCATTTACACAACATATTTCTTATCACGTATTTTCTCCCCCTCAAAATGGCATATGTGATGTTATTTTTGAAAAGTTGAGAATAAATATGACCATTTCGAGTGTTGGGGGAAGAATGACCATCGTGGAACAATTTTGAACAAAGTTTTAATTCAAGTACTCCCCTCAACGAAGTGATATAAACGGTTGAGGTTTTGAAAATCATAAGGGAAAGTACTTGTTCTTTTGAGCAAAACCTTGAAAAGTGAAAGGTTTGATAGGTTTTACTCAAAAGTAAGAAGCTTTTGCTACTTTAATAAGGATTGTGGCAATCAGCGCACTACGTGGTCCTTTATTTACAAGTACGGGTTGTAATCGTAATGTGCACAAGCCATTACATAATTAATCAAACATCCAAAATTATATGAAGAAGCAATTCAAGGGGTACCGGGGAAGTGCGGTGATGTTCCTGTGAGTGTGCACAGGCGTTGAAATTGGTTATGTTTCTCCGGTCCACCACCGACATAACTCTCCAATCGTCAACGGGCGATCCCTTCAAACAACCGTTCATCAATCATTGTGATGATCCGTCTCACATCCCTCCTTTCACTGAGAATTCCGGTAGCTTAGGAGACCCAATTTTCTAGCGTATATCCTTCAACACAGCTATGCCAATCCATCCCTAACCAGCTTCAAAGTATGATCCCGAACTTGTGGAGTTCGCTACACGCCATTAAGCAGTTTCTTTGAAGTTCACTACGGTAAACAACACCGAAAGGTTTGCTGATGAGTGTATATTGAGATAGCCGGTTGATATCGGGAAGATCAAGCTTTGGAGGAGTGAAGTTGACACGCGTCCGATAAGATTCAATGCCCCATTGGAGATCTTCTACACGCTCCTTGATGACAATCCGTCTTATGAAGATGAGAAGTGACTTGATAAATTCACGCTGTGATTCAGCAGCTGAGAATTGTCTCATGCGCACCACACTTTGCAAGGTACATGTCTTCGATGTTATTGAGAGACAAATTCTCAAAGTCGGCTTCAGAGAAAGCATAGTTCCGTTCATCTTGTCGTTTGACTACGATCTTCTTTAGGAATGTGTAGTCCCACTTAGACTAAAGGTCAACGTGTATGATGGCAACGATATCTTTAGAACTATGCACAGCATGTTGAGACTTCAACCCCGGCTTCGTAGTAGATTCGTGGGCGTTCTCGCCAATGATGAATCCCATACAATGCATCTCGGTCGTATGCTTCCACCGTGTTGGAGAACAAGTGATTGGCACGTTCCTCAATGGCTATGCATTGAGTAGTATTTGGGAATGGAAGTGTCAACGATGTAGCATATTTTCTTGAATCATCGCCACCGTGTAGAAGAAAATCAAAGTCTTTGTTGAAGTATATCCGAAGGAATCCTTGGTTCATTGGTTGGCCGTGTTGGTAGAGGTTTGGTCCAATCGGTGTAGTATGGAGGGTTGTCCCTTTGTGTGAAGTCAATGTTTGCTTCCCGGTTGAGCCAATCCATGTTGTTAGACATAGCTCGAGCAATGTTTTCAAGGTGATATTCGACCTCGAGGGCACTTTCAGAGTTGTCTTTTAGAAGTTGAAACGCTTCATTCTTGATTCGCTTCAACTCTCGATTTGTCATTTTCTTCACATGGAACTTTTCTTGCAGAATTTTAGCATGCTCCAATGTAGAACCGTCTACCAAATCTTGACCTTCTTCGTGGTAGGAGTGTTGTTAACAAGATTAGCAAACCATTCAAATTCCTCTGTTTTATCTTCATCTAGCCATGATACGAGGCGTCGGTCGAGGTCTTCTTCTTCTTCTTTTTCCAAGGCCTAGATGATGATTCTGGTTTCTGAACTTGTTTGGGAGAGGTGGGTTGTTGTAGGGGCTCCAGGACCTCTTCATCGTCACCACCCGTATACTCAAAGTGATCATCGGTTTTCTGAGTCAAGGGTGGTAACTCGAATCGCCCCAGGTTTTTCAAGAGAAGAACGAGGAGGAGATTTTTGTTGAACAGAGGCCGCTGTGGAGGAGGTTGCATCATAGAAGATTCACCGATTCGACGCTTAGGTGCAGAATCTTTATCCTTATCCTTGTCTTCATCGCCTCTAGGACGCTTAGACTTTCTCGGCTTGAATCTACAAGCTTCTTGAAGTTGGTAGTCCAAGAATGCTTGAAACAGCTTTCCTTCATCGAAAGTAAATGTCCCGATCGTGCGACATTTGTGTAACAAGCTTGGCCACCAATTCATTATCCGAGAAAACTACCGGATCGGTTGGATTGATTGTGATGGTTAAGGGCGTTGATCGAATAGTTTGCTTGGCGATCTGCATAAGATTTGGATAAAGTTGTTTGGTGAACAACTCCTTTGTGACTTTAGGAACGCATCTCCGAAGGTACTTTTTCGTAGCCTTCCGATCATTTCGTTCAGTTCCTCTTGACGGTGATTTTTCATGAATTCTTGAACAAACTTCCTTCCTCCTTTCATCTTTTCATGCATCGTCATATAGATCGATGTGATCAAGAAAGAAATTCATTTTGTTGAGCACGCTTTTCTTCGACTTGTTTGACACTTTGGTAATCCGTTCATGAGCTTGAGAAATCCAAGATTTAGATGGTTTCTTCTCGGATTTGGATGATGATTTGGTTGACTTCTTTGATGGTGGTGGTGAGGAGTGAGAAGACGAATCTGATGATGAGGAGATATGAGGAGACTCGATCCTTCTGAGGAGGTTCGAGGTTTCTTCCTTTGATCGCGTGGGACTATCTAGAAGAAACGTATCATAATCCACATCTTGATCTTTTCGGACTTCGCGATTTCCGGTTCCTCAAACTCATATTCGATAGTATCCTCCACAAGCTTTTGTTGTTGCATAAGAGTGGTGGCACCAGCTTCCTTATCGGGTTGATTAACCGCGTCGGAGAAGGTTCAGAGTGAAGCGGCGACCACTTGATCCTCCGGACCACCCATTTGGTCTTTAGCAAATGCTTCAGCCTTTTGAAGGTGTCTAACGATATTAAACTTCTTCCTGTATGATATATCCAGTTTCTTCTTCTTCATCCGAGCTTTCATCATACAGTACAAGTACGAGTCTTTCCTTTTCCTTTGTCACCGGTGGACTTGGAGGTTTAGTCTGGCGAAGGAGGTGTCAAGCTGCTGCGATTCAGAGTATGTAATCTCTTCATCTGCGTGTCACATTGCCTTCGTGAGCTTTCGCCCACAAGCTTTCTTTGCTGGTTCAGTGTGGAATAGGTTCAGCTTCCTTTACGGAACAATCCTTTTACGAGGAGGATTCCTTTGGGAAGCTTCCTATAAATATTGTACTTGTAACACTTCAAGATCGCCTCTTCTCGGTCCTCCGGTAGGTGTACCGTAAGATTTTTCATCAAGATGACCAACTTTGCCTTCTTTACGCTAACCATACCTTTTATATGTTTCAAGCTTTTGATTTCGTGGTTAGAAGGTGATCGTAAAACCGAACCTGTTTCTTTGTTGACGATTCTTTGATTCGGCGGATAGTATGGGTTCATCAATATGTCGTGATTATCTGGGTCATTGAGCCTCATGGGGATGTCAGGATGAAGTCCAAGTGCTCTCTGGATCAACAATTTGGTGTATCGACATAGGGAATCTTTGAGCCAAGCTTGTGAAATACCATCATGTCCTCCCATATCGTAAGCTTCGATTTCAATGTCCTTCTTGTTGATCAACGACGAAAATTTGCGATTCCATGAGCTTGGGATGCTCATAGCCACCGCCACGCACGACGAGACCGATTTGGTGATGATCATGTAGAGTGTTCTCCATGGTTGAGGAATATACTTCAGCTCCACGTGAGAGTGCTTAGTAATGATTCCTGAAGCTTCATCATAACCAAAATCTATCAAGAATTTCGGAACTGTCTCTTCAAGAGGGGTAGCAAAGAAGTCGGTTGGAGCGATGTCGGAATGATGAGAACACCCGTAAGTCGCCAGGAGTGATAGTGACTTGTTTGTGATTAAGTGTCACATTCACCTGCACTTTGACCTGTGTGATCCCTGCATAGAATCCCCGAATTGTTGAATGTAGACCTCGAACTGCGGGCGAGTGTGAGAGCATGTTCGTAGGGATGATTCCTCGAGAATATCCACAAAGAATCGCAAGAAGATTCGAGCAAGTGAGGGTATCAAAGTCAACCCTAAGGTTGTTCTTTCCAATCTTTCTCGGATAACCCTCTGGAAAGATATCGACAATTGTAAGAACTTCTGATGCATCCACATTCATTTGTTCACCATGTCGTGATCTCGAAATAACATTAGCCAAAAGAACCAACATATCGAAAGACATAGTGTTAGTCAACAGAAGGTCTTATTGTCTAGTTATTGAATGTATAGTGTCAATGATTGTTACGAGTCCTAAGTCACTTGTTTGTCCAATAGTCCAATGACGTCGTAAAATGTTTCGTGAGTTAGTTAACTTTAAGTTTTAAAGTTTATGTTATCACTTATTGTTCACAACATATCAAACGATTAAGTTTATTGGTGACATTATTGGATTCGTGACGTTATGATTAGTTTATTTACAAGTTTGTACACGTAACAATTCATTATGAAGGTCAATCCAGGCTTAAGCGAAGTTTTGGCAAAGTTGCGTAGCAACGAGATGATATACGCAGAGACTAAAGCTTACAGTAGGATCCTAACTTACGCGTAAGAAATGTTACGCGTAGGAAAAGGGGAACTTATGCGTAGAGCTTACGCCGTAGGCGATAAATACCTTACGGCGTAAGGCTTACTCGTAAGAGTAGACCCTATGCGTAGAGGGTCAGCTTGTTTACGCATATCCTTCACGTGATACGCACAGTAGTCCCATTGTAGAACCTTACGCTGCATAGTTATGCGTAAAATTATTCTTACGCGATAACTTGACTACGGCGTAGGTAATCCTTATGCGTAGAGTTGCAAATGACCTTGATTCTGAATATTAAGCGTAGCAAAGCCTGAAATAAGTTCATCAAATCATCAAAATTAACACAAACATCATTTTATCAACAAAACATGGCATGAATCATTCGTTAATAGTTACGCGTAGAAAGTCATACGCGTAGGTCAAAACCCTAAGGGTTAAGATTTACACGTATAATTTCTAGCCATGGGATATGCACCAAACAAATTACGGTAGGTCTAAGATGTTGAGAGAGTCTATAAATAAGTTATAACATCTAATTCGTTGAGAATCAAAATTACCCAAAGTTATGAACTTTAAACCCTAATTCCAAATTGTTAAACATTTAGAGTTTCTGGGTGGTTAACAACCTTGGAAATCATCAATTCATCAATATATGAACATAACCCAACAATCTTTTTGACCAAAACACTTCACATTTGAAAATACTCAATTCGACTCATAAACCCTAATTATCAAAATCATTCATTTGTTTCGGGTGGTATTTTGAGCATAGAAAAGATATCATTGATGTTGTAAAAGCATTTTGACACAATCTTTTAGCCACAAACACATAACACATGATCATGTGTTCTTACGCTTATCGCTAAGAACACAAAATCACCCATATAAGTAGATTTAACCGTTGGATTCGTTTGAAAATCAAAACCAATGTTTAGAAACGTGTTACAAACGTAAAAACACTTACAAGATTGATGATCAAAACTTGGATTTCTTGAGTGAATTCTATGCGTAGGATTAGTAGGTTAAGAGTAATAAATGTGAAGTGATAAATTAGGTGGAAAAGTTTTATTAAAATGACTTTCATCTTTTGACAGTTTTGGTCCCTCCACCTTTTCCTTTTTCATACAAAGCCATTTAACTTCCATTTTGGTTACCAAACAAAAGATTTTAAGAAAGAAACTTGACGACACTCCCCTCGACTTAAGAAATAATGAAAGGTTATAAATTTAGTCCGAGGAGTGTCATTTAACCAAAAAAGTTTACCACCATTGATAAAAGAAACAACCGGGATAAGATAACATGCAAGTACACATGGATGTTATGAAACAGTTAAGTGATATTTTTCTCCCCTCAACACTTGATCGAAAAATATTGAATTTTGAAAGATTATAGTGTTGACGGAAGAAACGTACTTGCAATGTTGAAAGAAAATAGATAGAAGAATATTTTTGTTGTTTTATCAGATTTTATACTTTTGTATTTTGTTTTTGAAAAAAAAATTATTTACAAAAGAGATTTTGGTGTTTGGAGGTTTTAAGACTGTTTTAGGAGGTCATCCAATTCCTCTTGAGTCAAACACCTCATACCAATCCCGTGGACCAACTCATTAAACCTAGCGGGAGGCAAGGCTTTGGTGAGAAGATCGCCAATTGGTATTCTGTACCCACAAAATATAATTCAACGATTAGCACTGCTCCACGTGATCCTTGATGAAATGATATCGAAGATCGATGTGCTTTGATTTCAGTCTTTGAACGAGTTGCACGAGATTGCAATGGCACTCCGATTGTCGCAGTACATCGGGATTCCGTCAAATACGTAACCATAGTCTTTGAGTTGTGTTCTCATCCAGATGACTTGAGCACAACATGCAGACATGGCTACATATATTCCGCCGTTGAGGACAACGATGTACAATCCTCGCTTCTTCGATTGCCATGACACCAGTTTATCACCAAGAAATTGTAAAGCTCCTTAAGTGCTTTTCCGTGAGTCTAAGCATCCTGCGTGGTCGCGTCTCAAAAGCGATTAGTTCAAAACCGAATCCGGATACCGATCCCCAAGTTAATGGTTCCCTTTATGTATCGGAGGATTCTTTTAGCCTCAGAGAGGTGGGTTTCAGTTGGTCGCGATGGATAACGAGAGCAAAGATATACGGCAAAGACAATATCGTGTCCGCTAGGCGTTAGATACATGAGAGACCCAATAATACTACGGTATTTTGTAGGGTCCACCAATTTCCCATGTAAATCAGCGTCTAGCTTCTTGGTATGAGCCATTGGTTGTGGCATAGGTGTCAGTGTTTTCATTCCAAATTTGTTTAACAATTCAAGGGCATATTTGGACTGACTCAAGAAAATACCACGGGGTGATTGATGAACTTGTGGTCCTAGAAAGAACGTGAGTTCACCCATCATGGACATTTCAAAATTTTTCTTCATTAGTTTTGCAAAAGCGATTGAAAACTTTTTATGTGTAGACCCAAAATGATGTCATCCACGTAAATTTGAACAATTAAGATATGTTCCCGTGATATTGTATAAAAAGAGTTGGGTCAACCGAACCTTTGGTGAAATTATTAGCAATGAGGAAGGATGATAGCTTATCGCACCATGCCCGAGGAGCTTGTTTGAGACCATACGTGAGCTTTGTTCGGTTTGTAGACGTGATTTCGAAACTTCGGGATCAACGAATCCATCCGGTTGGTCGACATAAACCGTTTCTTTAAGTTGTCCATTGAGAAACGCAGTTTTGACATCCATCCGATAGACCGTCATATTCATATGAGCCATGAACGCTAGAAATATCCGAACAACCTCAAGACGAGCAACCGGAGCAAAAGATTCTTCAAAGTCTATTCCCTCTTCCTGACGATAACCCTTAGCCACCAGGCGTGACTTATTTCGATAACATTTCCTTCAAAGCATCCAATTTGTTTTTCCAAATCCATTTTAGACCAATGACGTAGACTCCTGTTGGTCTTTCAACCACTTCCCATACTTCAAGACGTTTGAATTGGTTGAGTTCTTCTTGCATGGATTCAATCCAGCTGTCTTTTGTCATTGCGTCTTTGATATTTTTAGGTTCAGATTGGCGTACGCTGAGTGCATAAATGCAATGTTCACCGTCGTGTGAAGACGTTGTCTCGTAACGACCGGGTTGATTTCGGGTTGCCAATAATGTTTTCTAGAGGATGGTCTTTCGTCCATCTATGTGTGGAGGGTGGATGTTGGTATACATTGTCGCGATTCGAGGATTCAAATGGTTTGTTGAAGATTCCGCGACATCCGGTGCGCAGCGATCTCATTAGCAAACGGGTTAAAGAACGCATTTGGATCAAAATCTGCAGGTGGGGTACTACATTCAGAATATCATCGGCAGCTTCATCATTGTTGGAAGCGGTTTGTTCAACTGTTGTGGTGGAGTCAACTGGTGTAGGTGCATCTTCAACAATAGTTGTTGTAGCAGTGTGTATCGTATAAGAGTATTATCGGGTTGAGCAAATGAAACAATGGATACACCGAGCACGCTCATCAATATCGTCACCGAACGTGAGCAAATAACCTTTCCATTTGTTGACGAGTGTCGGGGCTTTGTTCATGATGATGGGGTTTGGGGAAGTTTAAGCGGTTGTGACCGGGTTCCAAGTCTGTTATACTCGAAGCCATTTCCGTAAGTTCATCAAAATGAGCATGAATCGTTTCCATTACTTGTTTTGTACGACGATTCCAGATTCGGAAACCTTTGGAATTATCACAAGATCCAATAAAGACTCCAATGTCAACTTTGGCTTTGAGCTTTCCAAAGTCATCACGATCATTATTCGGATAGCAAAGAGATCCAAATACATGAAAGTGTTTTAGATTCGGTTTTTTGTTATGGACAAGCTCGAAAGGTGTTTTGTTGTGGCGTTTTGTAATCATAGACCGGTTTTGAGTATAGCATGCGGTAGAGATACGCTTTCCCATAAGTAATCTGAAGTTTAGCATTGATTAACATTGTTCTTGCAGCTTCCACTAACGTTCGTTTCGATCTTTCGACAACTCCGTTTTGTTCGTGTACGGCAATAGATGTTTGATCTTTGAATTCCCACTTTCTCATAGAATTCACGAAGAGTTTGATTAACAAATTCAGTGCCTCTATCTCTTCGATTATCACGAGCGGTGTTCGTAGCTGAACTTGTATTTTCGTGAGAAAGGTGATGATCATCTGTGGAGCTTGATCTTTGCTTCGAAGAAAGTAGACCCAAGTCCAGAGTGAATAGTCATCAACAATTACTAAGATGTAGCGTTTGCCATTGATCGTTTGCACGCATCGGGCCACACAAATCCATGTGAAGAAGATGAAGCACATGCTGAGAGTCGTGTTCCACCTTTGAAGGAAAATGAGCACGAGTGCTTTTGCCTTGTTCACAAGCCGAGCAAAGGTGATCTTTAGAATACCGAAACCGTGGGAGTCCTTCAACTAGTTTGTGTCGAGCAAGGTTGGTGATGGTTTGAAAGTTTAGATGTGAGAGACGACGGTGCCATAGCCGTGATTTTGTTGATGTTGCCTTTGAAAGTAAGCAGATGGGAGATGAAGCAACCATGTCTTCATAGAGATAGTGTAGAGACTAGAATTACGATCCGACATAAGGTCATTTCCTTGTAGATCACTTAATGAAACAAGTTTTCTCCCGAAAGCAACCTCCAAATCTCCATCACAAAACCGACCTCGAAAACAGATTATGACCGAGGCCTTCCACATAGTAACCCCTGCTAATTTCGATGTTCCCATTGATATAGTCTCCGTAGCCCATGATGGTTGCGAAGTGATCATTCGAACCCTCGACACGGCGGTGCCAATGAACTTTGCAATAAAGTTTGATAACAGTTTAAGATTGCTGTCATGTGTCGGGAACATCCGCTATCAACAATCCAGAGAATGATCTGTTTCACCTGCATTACACCACGACAGATGGAATAGAAGTAGATGTGGAACCCGAAATGTTAGAGGGTTCCGTAGAAGTTATAGTAGATATACACACATCAATAGCTTTAGGTATCCACTTAAATCCTAGTGTGTTATATATCCATTTCTGCCATCTATAACTACTTTTGCTTTAGTCTTAGTGAATGCACTAGGTGGTACTACATTCTTAGGAGATGAAACTGGAGCTACTGAGGGACAAAGAATGCGTTTCTTAGAATCTAAAGAAGGCGGTCTACCAAGCACTGCACTTAGAAAGATTAGTGGGCCTAGAGGTATTCCGGTTCTTAGGATTCCTTAAACGAGAGATGATAGCTTTAGCAACACATTTATCATGGCAATCAGAATTCATACTTTTACCACAAAAAACACAAGGTGCATCGGATGAATATCAAAAGTACTTAACGGTTTAGCATTCGTTACATCACTATTTCTATTACATTTGCCGACGCTTAATATCTATAGTGGAGGCAACGTGAGTCTTATTCATAGTCCTAGGGTGTTCTTCTACTTTAGCATTCTTGATTGATCTTTTCTTAGGTCGCAACTTCCTATTCTTCGATTTAGTGCTCCTAGGCTGTGAAGTGCGGACATTTGGAAAAGATGCACCTATTCCTGTTTCAGAGAAGGAAGGCACGTTAGCAACTTGTGATTTGGCAGTAGGGATTCTAGGTTCATGAGTACTAAGTGTTACTGGGCTAATCTCTTAATGATGGTTGGTGGAAGTTGTTCATACTTTCCTAACATTTCTCTTAACTTGAGGATAGTGTGAATCGATCTTGATTTTCGTGACCAACATTTCGAAAAAATGCATAACTTCTTTAGTGTGTGCAAGATAATGATCAAGTTCATTTGATGCTTCATCACGAGTCTTTTGAGTAAATCAAATATGACACCATATTCCTTTTTAACTTTTAAAAGTTCTTGTTCATATTTTGAGATTTGACACTTAAAAGACACATTTTGATCATCCAGCTTGCTCAAATTTTAGGATCGAGAAGATTTTGCATGGCGAATCGGGCGATTTTGTGTTGAAAAGCAATTTGTTGATCGTGAATATCTTTTTGACACCAATTAAGACGACGTATTGCATTTGAAAGTTCGCTTGACAATCGTTTGTTTTCAACTTTTAAGGACTCGACCAAGCACATTATCGTGTTCTCAACATTTATCCGCGAATCAACAAGACGCAGAGGTATGATCAAATGCATATGACAAAGAATTCAATAACACAACATTATGGACATCAACAGAGATGACATCTTCCAAGAGTCGATCAACATCTTTTCTCAACAGTTTCTTTTTACGCTTATTATTAGAAATAGATGTTTTGTTTTCTCAAAACGACCTTCATCAATCCAAGTTCCTTATGAAAATCCTTTTCCCAAGCTAATGCACAATTTTTCAAATTTTTAACATTAGGTAAAAGATTTTTCTTGAAAAATGTCTCTTTGTTCTCGCGCTAGAGGCGATTGAAAATGATCAATTTTGATTTCGTAAGCGATATTCTATCTCATGTTGTAAAATTTTGAGGTCAGCCATGAAAATGTCAAAATATCTAAGAATTTTTCGATTTTTAGATTTTGAGTTTACTTCACTGATGGAAGGTAAAGGACCATAAATTTGTGCATAATCTGGTTTGGGATTAACATTAGAAGACTCATGTGTTTTGATGATAACCCTTGGTGTGTTAGAAGAATCCGTTGGTGTGACGAAAGTGACCGCTTTTGAATAGTTAAAAGGTTTGTTGTAAACAACTTTTTCTAATTTTGATCGACTCTCGCCTTCTGCATCTAATTCCTCTTGACGATGATATTCAACAACATTCATAATGTAATTATCAACTTTATATTCTCGTGACCGAAACTTCGTGATTTGGTTTGAATGCTTTTGTTGAAAGCTTAGGTTATGTAATCGCAAGATTCGGTCCATATCCATTTGGATTGGGTTTTAAAGTAAACTTTTCAATGGCTGTGACCCACTCGCCATGTTTGTAAACAACAGTTTTAAACTCTTTAAGTTTGTTTTGCAAGCCGATGATTTCTTCAAGATGATCATCTATTCGTTTCATTTAATGCTTTTTGTATGCGAGAATTTTTGACAAGTTAACAACTTCAAATTTAGCTTTTTGATTTTCCAAGGTGAGAGCGTTAATTTGCTTTTTATGTTCATGTTTTTGTTGTTCTATTTCAGACAACAAAGCATTCTTCGCGGCTAGATCACGATCGTCTTTCTAAATATTTTTCGTTTTGATAAGATTTGGCAAAGGTTGCTTCAAAACCGTTTTCACGTTTTTCTTGAGTTTTGAAAAGTTGAGTTGCTTTTGTAAACAATCAAAATCCTTGGTTAGCAGGCATTTTGCATTTCAAGTCGATTAATGGCATGACATTTTTCCACTATGGTCTGTTGGTCTTGTATTAAACGAGCAAAATCCGGATGAGGCAAAAGTTCGGCGTGTTCAACGTGAGTCTCAACATGATCATTACTGAGATCCTCAAGTATAACCACCGAGTCAATTTGATTATCAAGGGAAACCGGTTGGTCATCTTGATCGTCAAATATAACTACGGGTCTAGTTGAAAATCGTCGGAATGAGATGTGGATGACTCATTTTGAACATTCTGAGCCTTGCCGGATGCGGATGTTGGCGAGATATGAGATCGAGATAAATATGGTTTGTTCGGTACCTGAGACAAGCCATCGGTGTCATACACCGGCCTGTGTCACTCATGTGTAACTCCTGCATATTAGCCATCAACATAACTTGGTGCATTGGCCCGCAAGTCCTCCATATCATCATCATCGAATCTGCATTTGCCATAAAACTCGTTCTTTGTCCGTGAGAGTTCCACCAGCTTCATCCTTAAGAGCCAAAAGAAGAGTCTCTTTGAAATAAGCACGCCCTAGTCCTTGGCTTTGGGCATGCATTAGCTAGTGTCCCTTCTCATTGCGGTTGTAGCATCGAAGACCATTCAACCCATTCTGAGCATTTCCCTGTTCCACCATTGGAGCTCGATTGTTATTCCTACCCACAACATTAAACCCTTGACCACCGCCCATCTGACGACCATAACCACGATTCCGAACTTCAACTCGTCCATTGTTCACAACAGCTTGATTCCTTGTATTAGATGAGGAACGAATACGGTTGTTGGATTTGTTGGTATAACGGCTAAAGGCATTAGCAATCTTAGCAAATCCTTGTTGCGGTTTGAACGGATCGATTTCTCATTAGCTTCAGCTTGAGCATTGTTGTTGTTGTATGGAACCAATTGAGTTTGTTGAGATGGAGGTTTTGAAGGATCATGTGGTGTGATTGTAGCAGATTGGTTGAGTTCTTGGTTGAGGAGAATAACCTGTTTGAGCATATAAGGCAAGTTGTTGATTTTCCGGATGTGTTGGTGGAGCAATTTGAGCACGGAGAATCCTTTCCCTATCAACTTCCTTTTCATGAGGCTTCAAGTAATCGTACAACAATCCGTAGGTAGACTGATGCATGTTTTTCGCTTGACGGAGAAAAATGACATACTTCTCCCATTCGGGACCAAGACTACTTAGGAACTTAGTATTCACCGCAATTCTTGGCATGTGGATGTTGTGTTTATCCAAATCATTGATGATGTCTGAAAATCGGTGATGATAGGACTCGAGTGTCTCTCCCGGTTCAATCATGAAGTTTTCATAAGCCAAGTAAATTTTGGATTCCAAATCTTCCCGATTGAGTACGATCCTTCCATAAGAAGACGAATATGATCCCACATTTTCTTTGCAGTTTTTGAGCATCAACACTACGAAGAATTAGGTTTGGTAATCCTAGGAGGATATATTCCATTGCAAGTTCATCTGCTTCATAGTGTAGAAGTTCTCGAGGATTCAAGTCTGCAAATAGCAATGTTCGTTTGTTCATCTCTTGGTGGAATGGCATTTGGATCTCCCGGTACAATGACAGTAGGCATCTCAAATGGACCTTCCAAGATAACCTTCTTTAAGAACTTTCCATGTGGCCTCTTTAGATCACAAAATCTAAAGAACCTTATCACCCATTGATCGTAGTTTCCTGGAGTGAGCATTGGAGGTCTATCAAGTGATCCAGCCTCATGAATTGATTGTTGGCCGCTTAAAGTTTCAAACATCTTTGCAAACCAAGTGGGTTCCCTCATAGTGATCCTTGATGGATGTTGATTAAAGTCATTTGTGTACGGTTGAGCTTGAAGACTTTGTGGTGGTTGAACCATTTGAGGTTGTGGATTTGCAACAAGTTGTGGAGTATGTTGTTGGTTAAATTGTTGTTGATAAATTGCTTGTTGTTGATTCCATTGTTGATGTTGTGGAGTTAGTTGTTGTTGACGTTGAGGATGAGGATAAGTGTAAGGGAAATAGTTAGAGTATGGTGGTTGTGACATGTTGATAAACTTGTGTTGGTAAAATGGATCTTTGTAGTCGAATGAACCTTTGTTGATGAAGTATCCTTAGGCGTAGAAAAGACAAGAACCAAGTAGCACTTATGCGTAAAAACACCAAAGTTATGTGTAACAATGAGGAGTTCGCAGGATTTAGCTTACGCGTAAGTAGGAAAAGACACTAAAGTTAGGCGTAGACAAAAGTTATGCGTAGAAAGTTAGGCGTAGGATTTTCTTATGCGTAAGACTAAGCTAAGGCGTAGGGAAAATCTTAGGCGTAGGATTTCTACGCGGAAGCTTATGCTTATGCGTAATTTTAGGGTTTTTGCCCAAATGATCTTTTACACTATCACAGTGCAAAAGATATCCAAAGTCGACGTATTTTTAGACTTATCCAAGTAAGAAAACACGGAATAAACCACGAAAATGAAGATCAAACCAAGGAGGCACTTACGCGTAGTTTTAGGGTTTAACTACGCCAGGTTTACTCGTAACTTTGATTTTGCCCAAATATGTTTCTAAACCAGATTTTTGTTATGGAATAGCCTTAATAGTACCAAAATAACACAAAAGTGTGAATCTTGATGAACTAAAACGGCTAAACAGTTTACGAGTAGAACTTCACCCACAAACAAAATCAAGTTCAAAACGCGTTTATCCACGCGTAAAGTTTGAAACTTTTTTTCAAAAACAAGTATTTTAACACCTTAAAACGTTGAAAGTACAAGAATCTTGGATTAAAAAGTGTAAAAAATAAGTTTTTAAGCGAACCAAATAACACGTTATCTTTACGCGTAAGACCAAAACCAAGAAAATTTCAAAAACAAAAGTGTACACCCAACTATTTGGCGATTGATATCACTGTTAGGTCACAAGGTTTACCACACAAGCTTATAAGAAAGAGATAAGGCGATTGAACAAGTAAACAAACACACACACACGTAATGGTAATACGGTTTACGCGTAGGTGATATGTGAAAGGAATAACTTGAACAACCAACCTTCAAATGAAGGTTTACATAAGGTATTTATAGGCAAGGAGCTAGGGCAACACACCTACTCCTTCCCTTTCACCTATGGGCTTGGGCCTAAGCTCATGGGCCTTCTACATAAGCTTAAGGCTAATAACAAACATAAAGGCCATAATAAGCTAACTATTACATATGAGTAACTAACACTTGAATAAGGTTTAGGAGTGATTCCAACAAAGGAACTGTGGGATCCGTCCTACTGGAAAACAGTTTTTCATGCAAATCAAAAACCTCTTTTCTTCTAAGAGTAATACTCTACCTATATGGCAAAACCATAAGTAAGTTAAGTGTATTTCTTGTTAAAAAACCATTGTTAATAAAAATCTAGTAAAAACATTAGATTATCATAAGTTGACCACAAACATCTCCTTTTATTAACTTGTCATTTCTATAGGTTCAACTATGACGCATGAATATGAGTTTGATTTTTCACTCACTAGCGTTTACACTCAGAACATCTCTCTAACCTTAACACACCTGGCAATCATGTCCGTGGGTTCAATAATCTCGAAAACCGTCACTTCCATGAAGGACGTATTGTAGACACCTCTCTACAATTCGAAAACCGTCACTTCCTAAATCGGCTAATGTGTCAAAAGATTTGGAATTTCCAATTATACACGGAAGAATGAATAGCCCGGGATCATCTAACTTATTAGGTAACTTATTTTGCACAAATGCGGACCCACGTTCTCCTAATTATCTAATACTACGGGTAGATATGTCTATTTGATGTGTGCTCGTATGATGATTAAAAATGTGTTTACCTAGATACTATTACTCCCTAGTTATCTTTTATTGGTCGGTTGAATTGTCACACCTTTTCTTAACGTGTTGTATTCCTAAGGTCGTAGGGAATGCATATGCCCTAACTCTTTGAGGTTACCTTTGGGTTTAGATTATGAAATCCGCAAGTCCTTAAACTATTTCATTCATAAGCCTCACTTTCACAAAGAATACTCAAGCATTAAACACAACGAATGATGCCTAGTTGCACTCCTAAGCCAATTGCAATTAAGATAAGAAACAACCTAACAATAATCAATAACTAGGTTTCATAGATCTAAGCAAACACACAAGAAATTTAGCTAGACATGGTAAACAAGCAAGCATACACACAATCAATTGAAGACATAATGATACTTTGGATTAAAATACTTATCTCGATGTGTAAAATAGGGTTTGGAACCCTAAGATACTGTCCAAATCGGACTACAAACGTTTTAGGTTTTTCTCTCCAAAAGTCTACCTCTTTAAATGCAGAAAAAATCGAATTCTATATATAAATTTACACTTGCGACGGCGTCACCTTATAGGTGGGACGCCATCACCTCGCCGTCATTAGGGTTTTCGTTTTAGCCAAGTCATCGATGGGACGACGTCACCTTAGAGCGTGGACGCCGTCAGTCTTCAGTTGGGACGTCGTCTTGGTTCTGGATTTGGGTCGTCTGAGATGAAAATTCTGAGTGACGCCTTTCTTCTTCAAAACGATGTCGAGTTATACGAATAAAATTTCATTGGTACATACAGTTTGCATGTTTTGATCAAGTCTCTATATATAGGGACGGTGTCGCCTTTGATTGGGGCCCGCCAAAGTTCACATTTGAGTAGCTTGAGTGGCTTCGATCTTGACTTTGTTATTTTCTTCATGTATTCGCTCCTTTCTAAACAAAAACATTATGCATCTCGTAATCGAATTCAAATGCTTGATCCAAATAAGCGTCGATCAAAGCACGTTTCTCTTGTGGAATATCACTGCAGTCAGCGTACGCTTCCTAATACCATCTTTAGTTACACATGCATTTTCAAATTCTACGGCTAAGTTCAGGACTAGCTGACGAGCTTTATCCTCGTCGATTTGTTTATGAACCAAAGCTTTGATTCATCGACGGTGTGTGAAAGCGAACAAGCCGTTTAAAAAGTTGATGAAAGTGTATAAATTGTGTATAAAATGATAAGATAAATGAGGTTTGAATTGTGGTTTGAGAGAGGTATTTGACAGAAAAATGTAAGAATTTTGTGTGTGTTTTAATCGATCGTGCAGAGGATCGATATAAAAAAAAGCACCCGACCGATTGAGGACCTAGATGGCACAATAAGGGCGACCGGTTTGGGGTGTCAGTCGACCGATTGCCGACCTCCTTACTGTAGGCAGTCTAAATTTGTAATTCTTTGTTTGTATTAAGTTCTTTTTTGGATCCTATAATTATTTTGATTATTTGAGGTGAGATGCCATGTTTTGTATTGTCTTTTTTTCTCTCCTTCTGGAGTCTCGTAATATATCTTGCCTTTCTAAAAAATAAATAAATAAATAATATATTATACAAGGTTATGGTGAAATGATCCACAATCTTAATATTAAGTAACTTAACTAATGTTTAGAGTAATTAATACTCTTTTCATAATAAAAATCTAAATTGCTATTTTGGAATGTTCAAAAATAAGTATTTATTTTGTATTTCATCCAATAAGAAAAGATTTAGTTAGTGAAAATGATATTTGATTGGTAAAAAGTGTATCTAGTGAGTTTTCTTAAAATTTTGTGCATTTTGAAAGTAAATATTTATTATATGACGGATGAAGTATGTTTTGGTCATACAATAACTTTTCTAGGTACACACAATAATCTGTATATCTTAATTAATCTTTATTCATTAGCGTTAGTGAGTTGCTAATATATCAATACTGCTGGGTTTTACTAATCATAACAATTATTATAAACAAGTAAACATCATCAAAGCATGAGCGGAAGTAATAGGAATAATATATGTAAGTTAATTAACCGAATAAAGAATATGCGTACCTTTTAGCAATTCAAGAAAAAACACACGATAATGTGAATGAGGAACAAAAAACTTAAACCCTAGCTTAGGGTTTAACACTATTCGACCCAAAGAAGTCGACCACCAAGAAATCCCCCAAACACAATTGTATTTGTCCTTCGCTCTTGTTCACACGTACTAATATCGAATTGAAGTGAAAGACTAGGTTTTTGAATCACAATTAAAACCAAACACTTGTATCTTGTGTTGGAAAATCAAAACCCTTGTGGAGGGCTTGTAACCGATCGGCCAAACAAGAGAAGAAGGAGAGGAGAGGAAATTAGGTTTTCAAAGTGATCCAAGGTTAGGAGAATTATGAATACAAGGGATTGTATATATAGTTTCTCAAAACTTGGTGACAAAGAAAACTCACCCCTTGGGCTTGTGTGATCCACGACCGGCCAAGGACCCAAAGAAGGGGTTCTAGAATTTTCTTGTCCACTAATTTCATCTCTAGTCCTCGTAGTTTACATTTAACGACCGTTAGTCAAACCTCGTTAAATATTAACTATCGTTAAGTTTTATTTCGTGACAAATAATTAATAATAATAACATTTATATATATTAATTATTTAACATCAATTCTCATACGTAATGTGTGTATTCCCGAAGTCTCGAGTTCGAATCCGGTCATACGTATATTAAAATATCCATAAAACCTTTCATCTCCCACTTAGATATTACTTAATATAGTAATAACATTGGTTTAGTCTAGCCTAACACGCCAATGCCCCCAGATCGAATCAAGTATGGTATCCTGGAAAACCATTTAATGATTCATCATTTTTACTTATCCTTTTGCTACTAATACTACATTAACTATGAATATGGATCAAGTCATTTCATAAGTTAATATTCTGTTTCTCGTTATATCTGATTGAACAAGATTACCAAATCATCTGAACGTATTCCAGATAGATCTTGGGTATGGCCATACAAACATCTTGTCAACCCTACGAGGGGCCCAAATATAGTATTATGCTTTGAAACAAATTCAAAGGAGCAAATTCTCTTGACTACAAACATAACTCATGAACTTTGTAACAATTCAAAAATAGCCCTTATAACTACAGATTACGGATAAGCGTTAGACTATCTCACACAAGTGCACTACATTCATAACAGTTATCTGGTATCTCAAGTCTGAGGATAAACATTTCATGATTTACTTAATGACAAAGATCCATAAGTATAATCATGTAAAGTTGGGATCTGTCCTATATTCAATTCATTGAATATCATGTGAATCTGGTATGTCCCACGCATCAATATACTTTAAGTATATTCTACCAAAACTCAGATTTGTCTTAATTCAATGACATTCCCACATCATTGATCGACAACGGACTATTTAGAATAATATAAGTCATCCACGGATTAAATATGCAAATATAAGATATAATATTAAGAAAATGAAAAATAAACATAAACAACTATTTTATTTCATTAAAATAATATTTGTTCATAACATCCTTTATCCAAATACTAATCACAGATCTGCATGAAACTACTAGCTAAATGAAGTCCTATCCCATCAGCATGGTCAATAAGTTTTTTCTTTGGCAAAGGCTTCGTAAAGGGATCAACTAGATTATCATCTGTATGAACTTTGAGTAGATTGATTTCACCTATTTCGACTTGTTCTTGAACATAGTGATATCGTTGAGGAAAATGTTTGGCGCCCTTCATGACTCCAGGCTCATTGGCAAATGTTATTGCAACAGAGTTGTCACAATACAGATTTAAAGGTAATTCGATTGAGGGCATTACACCGAGTCTTGAAATGAATTTCCTAATCCAAACAGCTTCCATTGCAGCTTCCGAAGCAGCTATGTACTCAGCTTCTGTAATAGACATCGCAGTCGTTGTCTGCTTCTTGCTCTTCCAGTCAACTGCTCCTCCATTAATGACAAAGACATATCCCGTTTGAGACTTCTTATCATCTTTATCAGTTTGGAAAGACGCATCGCAAAAACCTGTAACATCAAGTTCTGCATCTGGATTCCCACCATACACTAGAAACATTTCTTTAGTAGCCCTTAGATACTTAAGAATGTTCTAAACAAAGATGCCGTGTTTCACACCGGATTTTGTTGATATCGACTGGTGATATTTTGTACAAACGCCACATCAGCCTTGTACATCTCACAAAGATACATGATAGATCCTACAGCCCAAGCATAAGGAACTTTTCTCATGTGTGCCACCTCTTCAGGTGTTGACGCGCATAGTTCACTACTTAAGCCATGTTCAGCTTGCATCGGCAAATATCCCTTCTTAGAATTATGCATATTGGATCTCTTCAATATTTTATCGATGTAAGTACTTTGGTTTAGTCCAATTAACCGCCTTGATCTATCTCGGTAGATCTTGATTCCCAGAATAAATGCTGCTTCCCCTAAATCCTTCATAGAAAAGCACTTTCCAAGATAAGACTTTACATCTTGCTAACTTGGAATGTCTTTTCCCATGATCAATATGTGATCGACATATAAGATAAGGAAAATAACATTACTCCCACTAGCTTTGTGATATACACATGGCTCATCAAGATTTTGAGTGAAACCAAATTTCTTGATTTCTTCATCAAACTTCTTGTTCCATTGCCTTGATGCTTGCTTCAACCCATAAATGGATCTTTGAATTTTGCATACACGCTTTGGAAATTTTGGATTCACAAACCCTTCAGGCTGCGCCATATAGATGTCCTCATCTAGGCGACCGTTTAAGAAGGCAATTTTGACATCCATTTGCCATATCTCATAGTCATAGTACGCGACTATGGCTATAAGAATCCTAATAGCTCTAATGTCTGCTACAGGAGAAAATGTCTCCTCGTAGTCTATCCCAAAAGTTTGAGTAAACCCTTGAGCTACAAGACGAGCTTTATAGGTGTGTACATTTCCATCCATGTCAGTCTTTATCTTATAGAGCCACTTACTTCCAACTACCTTAGCATTTGGAGGTAAGTCAACCTCTATCCAGACTTCATTATCTCTCATGGATTGCATTTCCCCATTCATTGCGACTTGCCATTTATCCTTTTCAGGACTCATCATAGCATCCTTATAGTTAGCAGGTTCACCAAGATCCCCTAACATATTTTCCTCAGCTCCTACTTTAAGACATAGACGCTCAGGTGCACGCGTAGCCCTTGCGGATCTATGAATGGGAACCACTTCAACTTCGGTGGAACACTCGGACTTTCGGTTCTACTTGAGGTTGGCTAGTGTTTCGAAGGTGTTGTATCCTCTTGATCATCTTCCGATCATAAACTCTCCCACTGAATTCATGAGATATGAGATCCCTTTCAAGGAAGTCTCCATACCTAGCAACAATTACTTTGTTTTCAGGTGGAAAGTAAAAGTAGTAACCCATAGTTTCCTTTGGGTATCCTACGAAGATAAACTTAACAGATCTTTGTTGTAGCTTATCAGCTGAGTCACGTTTAACAAACACCTCACAACCCCAGACCTTTAAGTAAGACAAGTTGGGAGCTTTCCCATACCACACTTCATAAGGAGTCATATCAAACTTCTTAGTTGGAACCATATTCAAAATGTGAACATCAGTTTCTAAAGCATAATCCCAAAAGGATAAGGGAAGAGTTGTAAGATTAAACATTGATCACACCATGTCTAACAATGTACGATTTCTTCTCTCAGATACACCATTTTGTTGTGGAATATATGGAGAAGTGAGTTGCTGGACAATCCCACACTCAGCAAGATAATCTTTAAACTCTTGGCTTAAATATTCACCACCTCTATCGGATCGAAGAGCTTTAATTTTCTTTCCTAGTTGCAGTTCTACTTCACTCTTGAAAACCTTAAATGTTTCAAAGACTTCATGTTTATGTTTAAGTAAATAAACATAACCATAACGACTGAAATCATCAGTAAAGGTTAAGAAGTAGCTAGCACCCTTCCTTGACACATGTCTTAGTGGTCCACATACGTCAGTATGTATCACACCAAGAAGATCATAAGCCCTTTCTAAACTATTTGTAAAAGGTTTCTTGGTCATCTTCCCAGATATGCAAGATTCGCATTTATCAAATGATTCATCATTGATGTCTTGCAAAAGCCCATCGTGTTGCAGCTTTTGCATACGTTTCTTGCCTATGTGAGCAAGTATACAATGCCAAAGAAATGAAGAATCCAAATCACTTTTGATTCTTTTATTATTGATGCTAAAAACATAATTATTTTTATCAATCACATTATCATGCAAATCAATTTCAAACACACCATTTACTGGAATAACATTAAAGTAAAAAACATCATTTAAAGAAACCGAAATTCCATAATCAGTAAATGTATGAATAAAACCAATATCTTTCAACAAGGAAACAGAAACGACACCCCTAACAATAGAAGGCGCGTAATGACAATCGTTCAAAGACGATACCAAACCCGAAGGTAAAACTAAATCAAACGTGCCTATAGCTTCAACGACTGCATGTGCTCCATTACCCACGGGCAGGTATTGTTGTCCATAGGCGAGCTTCCTTGCACCTCTAAGTCCCTACAGTGTCTTACAAATGTGAATACCACATCCAGTATCATATACCCAGGAATTTATTTATGAGGAAAAGAAAATAATTCTATCATCAAAAGAGTACCTGAAGTACTAGCAACAGTGCCAGTATTTTTATACCTCTTAGTACGCAACTCATCAAGGTAGAGTGGACAGTTCCTCTTCCAGTGTCCTACCTCAGTGCAGTGATGACAAGCATGATCCTTTTTAGGATTCTCACGCTTTTTGGGAGGGTACTTCTTGGGTTCTTGTTGATAAGACATAACTTTTTTTCCCTTATCAACTTTACCCTTACCTTTCCCTTTCTTGTTCGCTAGCGGCTTATTAGGATTAGAAATCCTACCCTTTTGGATGGTAAGTACCGTAGGTGTAGGAGTCTTCTTGGGCAAACCTTTCTCGTAGTCAATGAGCATTGCATGTACCTCACTAACTGTCTTCCCCGTGCAATACATATTGTAATTGCGCACGAAACCATCAAACTCCTTGTTAAGGGATCTGTTGATAAGGCCAATTTGTATGTCATTAGGGTAGACGTAATTGAGTCTCCCGAGCTGGTCCATGTAACTCATCATTTCCAGACAGTGGGCGCTCACATGTTTCCCTTCTCCTTGCTTGCAACTGTGTAGGGCATCTATCAAATCATACAACTCTACAGTCACAAGCTTCTCAAACAACCGAATAAGTTCGGCGAGCATGAGGTGAGGGAAGTAATTCTCAAACTGTTTTTGCAAGTTTGGAACCATACTCCCAAGCATAATGCAGGCAACCTCATTATACCTATCATACTCTGTTTGCCATGAAGCTCGTGCTTCAGCAGTAGCACCAGCAGCAGGTTCAGGAGGACAAGGCGTAGTCAAATAATCTAGTCTTTTGGCAACCCTCAAGACAACTTTGAGTTGCCAATATCAAACATAGATTTGAATGACGAGGCTAGTGCAGTAGATTCAGCTTGAGCCATTTCTATAGAAAATAAAAGTTCAAAAGTTAGTACTTTCGATAAATAAACATTCAAGAAAATAAAATACCCTTTGGTCAATATTCATATTAACCATAGAATTTTCCTTGAATATAGGACCCTCATTATCATAGTTTCACTACATCAGTTGATCTGCTAGTGGTGAAAGTATAGAATAGGTCATTGTTGAAAAATAATAATTGACAAACAAGTTTTCAATTCCTAAAAAATTATGGGATTTACAATTTTTGCCAAACAATTATGCAAAACGTAAGCATGTTTTATCCCATCTTATGCCTTAAGTTATAGGTCTCACTAACTAACTTAATTAAGTTATCTAATTTTGAAACTGCAAATTATTTAAGCTGATGTCTCACACAACATAAAGATTCACCTTGTTATCGTAATCTAGCTCAAGGTCTCACATAACTAAATTACAACTTCAAGTGTTTCATATCATTAGATGACATAAACTTAAATTTAAAGGGTACAATTTTTGACGTGTAATCAAAACTTATGTATAAAGAAGCATGCATACAACTTTATAACATAAAATTTTCGAAAAAACTTACTAATATTTTAATTTCTAAGATTAAATTCTACAAAGTTTTAATTGATGCGTTGAGAAACTTACAACTTTGCACTAAGATGCTTCGTACATAGAATGGTTATACTAGGTAGCTCCAATCGAACACACAAGGGGGAGGACCGTGTAGCGAAGCATAACCTTAGACATCCTTTCAAGTGCGGCGCACTTCTTTAAACCCCCTTTCTAGTTTGTTCTGTTGGGTGAGACGTTCTAACCATTTAGTACAGTCGCATCAATCGATTAAAAGTTCAAGATTTAATACTTAGAAAAACAAATCAATTTCGCCATTATTTAGTCAATTTAATTTTCTATTCATAAAAAACCCTTTTTGCTTACAAACATGTCATACAATATAAACAAAAAAGCATTTTAATAAAAATTAAACAAACTCAAATAATATAAACATATAACTAAAAAATTTTAACATATGTAAAACAATTAGCCACATGCATAATTATTTCGATAAATGCTAATAAACAATTCTAGGCGTAAATAATGCATACATCAACTAGGGCTTTCAACTACAAGGTAGATGAGCCACATGCATCGACAAGTCGATTGCGTAAGCCAAAGTCAATCGTATACCAAATAGCACATAACGAATTTTTATTAGATATATTTAGGTCTTCCCCAATTCAATAATTATCAAACAAATAAACATGTGTATATCACTTAACAATTAAACAATAACAATAATCCATAGCAAAACATGCATGTTCCACTATGGATTCCTCATAACAATTATAACCCAAGATACGCATAATACATGGCACATAACAATTATTCATTAAAACCACATAAAATATACATGCAATCTAGGGTTTCTACAAGTTTTACAAAATTAAAACCTAATTAAATTAAATAAGTGTAATCGACCCATAATTAAATAAATTAAGGTTTCAAATTCAAAACCCTAGAAACCAATAAAAGCATGTAAAAATCATAAAGATTCAATTTTTATGTGTTTCGGTAATTAATTACATCATATTAACGGCTCGCGATGCCACTGTTGGGTTTTACTAATCATAACAATTATTATAAACAAGTAAACATCATTAAAGCATGCAGCGGAAGTAATAGGAATAATATATGTAAGTTAATTAACCGAATAAAGAATATGCGTACCTTTTAGCAATTCAAGAAAAAACACACGATAATGTGAATAAGGAACAAAAAACCCAAACCTAGCTTAGGGTTTAACACTATTCGACCCAAAGAAGTCGACCACCAAGAAATCCCACAAATACAATTGTATTTGTCCTTCGCTCTTGTTCACACGTACTAATATCGAATTGAAGTGAAAGACTAGGTTCTTGAATCACAATTAAAACCAAACACTTGTATCTTGTGTTGGAAAATCGAAACCCTTGGGGAGTGCTTGTAACTGATCGGCCAAACAAGAGAAGAAGGAGAGGAGAGGAAATTAGGTTTTCAAAGTGATCCAAGGTTAGGAGAATTATGAATATAAGGGATTGTATATATAGTTTCTCAAAACTTGGTGACCAAGAAAACTCACCCTTTGGGCTTGTGTGATCCATGACCGGCCAAGGACCCAAAGAAGGGGTTCTAGAATTTTCTTGTCCACTAATTTCATCTCTAGTCTTCGTAGTTTACATTTAACGACCGTTAGTCAAACCTCGTTAAATATTAACTATCGTTAAGTTTTATTTCGTGACAAATAATTAATAATAATAACATTTATATATATTAATTATTTAACATAAATTCTCATACGTAATGTGTGCAATCCCTAAGTCTCGAGTTCGAATCCGGTCATACGTATATTAAAATATCCATAAAACCTATCAAATACCAGGGATCAGTAGAATGGCACCAAGTTATGTATTCCAAAAGCTTATGCTACATTATGATCGTCTTCACATCCACAAAAGGTGTAGATTGGCTGGGACACTTTAACTTCTAAGTGTTTTTTGGTACTAGTCATTGTCTACCCCACAAGGAATAAACTCTCCTGGTCTAGTGGGGCACCAACTGGAGTGAGCCGATACTCTTGGACTTTTGAGGTCATATCCACAAAGTCTCACCAGTAAGTCTATAAATTTTGCAAAAGTGGGTATCTATCTGAGAGCAAAGTGCCAAAGATGAGATTCGAACCCGAGTTTATTGACTCAAAATGAAAGTCCCACCTACCGAACTAATGCCCCAGTGGTTATGATCGTCTTCACATGGGATGAAGAAAATAAGCCATGTAATTAAGAGGCACAAATTCTATTTACTTATATAATGGGTTATTGTTTTGCCTAGTAGCATCTAAGATGTATAAATGTGTCACTCAACGATTTGTAATTTGACTGCACTTGAAAATCATGGTTTTTTACTGAAATTTTGTGGGGAAACGATTAGTTTTGCTAACAGTCGCTTTTAAGGTTGTTGTTAACAACTATATTTCGTAATTTATGTTAAGATAATACATAATGTCTAAACAAAATCATTCAAAATTTTGTATAATCGCTAATGGCTTCCTATAATATCTCAAACACAAATATAATTCACCCTTTTCATTTGTCATGTTAGCGAAAAACAATGAGCATATTTCTAGCTATGTTTTATTATGATAATATTTTATAAAAAATGTTTCTTGTTAACAACAATTTTAAAGCCTATTGTTACCATTTCCCATAAAATATTTAGCTTGAAACAAGAGTATGAGATGACAAATTAATAAAGGAAAAGTTGCTAATTGTCTTAATTATTATTGATGACTTAAACTAGATCTTCTTACGAGGGTTAAGTCGTGTTTGGTGTCAAACCAAAAGATAGCTTCAAAGTATAAAACCAAAGTCTTAACATTCTTTCATGTTTAAAAGTAAGAAAGACCATAAGTCGTAACTTGAGAGTGAGTTGTTACAAATCTAGCTATCACCTTCATTTTTGTTTCTTTACTGATATTTTATATCTAAAGTTTTTTGAAGTTTTCAACAAAAAGTGAAAACAATTGTGTGGTTGCTCTTTACTTTGTCGGGTAATGTCTAAATTAAGCTTGATATCGTTACAGTCATAAGCTAGACCACGGCTTTACAAATCTGTTTCTAAGATTAAGATATTAATACTGTAGCAATCCAGAAAAAACGATATTATTCATGACATCTTTGCGAGCTATTTCAACGAACAAAGATATCATAGATTTCCTAAATATTATCCTTTTTTCTTTAACGAAATATTATTCTATTTGCCAAGAAATTATTCAATCAAAGTACTAGTAATTTGCCTTACACACAATACTACGGAAGTACGGAGTAATCAAGTAACACATGCTTGTTCAAAAAAAAAAAAAGTAACACATGCGAATTTAATTATTGTATGCATTAATTTTGAGTTATTGAACCAAATCTTATTCTTTTCTTTAATACTTGGTGGTTAGATGAGTAACTCGAAATGCGTTACAAAAACTTCTATTTATTTGAAAAACTACTCTTATAATATTTCCAAGCTTAGTTATAATCAATATATCATATAGTAAAAAAGATAGCATGATGAGAAAATGTAACCAAAAAACAAAAAAAATGTTAAATAAATTCGAAGATAATAAACCAATGCTTTTTGGTCTAGCGGGATGTGAGTTGCTTATCAACTTAGAGGTTATGGTTTCAAACCTTGTTCGAGGTATTTGTAAGATATATTGTAAGAGGAGAGTTATTTTACATACCAAACTTTTTTAACATACCAATGGACTCATCTCCACCATCCATCTAAAAAGAAATTAATGGTTGAGATTAAAAGATTTTATTATTTCACCTATTTTTATAATTTAAATATCTCTTAAACCGTTAATCGTTAAGTGAAAATATTTATCAGACGAAGCATTTAATTATCTTTTATAGGCAGGACTTTGATATACTTTGAAAAAAAAAATTTCACGTTTTTTGTTTTTTTTTTTTTTACTGAAATTTTATGAAAAAATCATATATGATAAAACACTAAATTGAATATCACATGTGATATTAGTGTTAAATCATATATGATATTACACTAATATCACATGTGATATTACATATCATATATGATATTACACATCATATATGATATTACACTAATATCACATGTGATATTCAAATTAGTGTTTTATCATATATGATTTTTAATGGAAATTTCAAGAACGTAAAAAAAGGAAAAAACTTCAAAAAAAAACGTGAAAAATTCGAAAAAAAAAATTTTGTCGAAAGTATACCAAAGTGCCTATCTATAGAAAGATAATTAAATGCTCGCCTAATGATATATTTTTCGCAACGATTAACGGTTTGAAAGATATTAATATTTGAAAAAAAAAATGATGAAAGTGGGTTTTTAAATTGTTGTGATTAATCTCATCCATTAGATCAAATAAAAATGGAGGGTGGAGATTGGTCCCTTGGTATGTAAATAATCTTTTGTCCTCAAATGATCTTAAATCATATTGTAATTTAAGCCTTTAAGGTGTGAAAAAAGTTGTAGTTTAAATAAAATTAATAAAATAATAATCGAAGATAATAACAGGGGATGAGAATTGAGTTGTCAATGTACATCCAAAAATAAAGGGGATGAGCATGCCTCCGACAATAGACTCCATTCCTTGCATCCATTTCATTTGGGTAGACAATAAAAACGAGTGCTATACAATTTGCATTATAAAAAAAGACGTAATAGAGAAAAGTTATTTTCTGAATAATATTTTCCTAAATAATGTGAGACAAATTTCAGCCAAAGGAAAAAATAATTAGAGAATCAATTGATACTTAACCAACTTTCACTTTCTTTTTAATTTTTTTTAACGGCAAAGAGAATTATAAATATGAGAAAAAACATTGCTACTAGCAAGACGCTAGAAGGAAAACAATACAGACTAGACACGAACAACATCAACTAGACTTTAACCGAGGCATTAACTGCGAAGCCTACAAAAGGAATGAAAAAACTCTAACCATTTACAGGAAACCCGAGACTAGAGAAAAATCCCCACTCACGGAGACCAAGCCACTGATTTTCACTCCGAAGTGTTTTTAATGAAGACCCAAACAAGCCCCGAGGAAAAAAGACAAAAAAGAAATGAAGAAGCTAATCTCCCGAACAAAAAATAAAAGCTTGCAACACCAATAAACAACCATCACGAACCCACAAGCAACAAAGAAATTTTCAGCCATTCAACCCAATTACTCAACATTCGACCCATGTGAGAAAGGCAAGAAAATGACGAGGCACATATATTATCAAAGGGATCACCTTTCTTCATCGATTGAGCACATAAAATGATGTTGTTACGATATCTTTATATCCACCAGAAAAAAGCCGCAAATATAACAGATAAACGAATGGACTTCCCTTTAGGAGCATGCCACGCACAAATCTAGCTTTTCCAACTATCATAAGACGCAAATAGAGGAAAAGAAAAATCACACCATTTACGAACAAGAGACCATACCTCCAAAACAAAATCGCAATCAAAGATAATGTGATTACCGGATTCCACATTACCATTGCAGGAGGAGCACGATATTGAAGAAATATCAATACCACGAGACGAAAAGTTTAACCGATGAGGTAACCGGTCCAAAGATAGCCTCCATAAGAAAATATTCACTTTACGCGGAAGAATATTATCCCAGGAAGTCGACGGCAATATGCAGGGAAGGAGTTTTGAATGAATAAGACGACAAGAACTCCTTACAGAAAATATGCCATCATCAGCCAACGGCCAAATACATGTATCATCATCCATACTAAGATCGACCTGACTTATTTCCATCAGTAAGTCTCTCAAATAAGCAGTGTTTTGGATGCCAATATCAGCCCTAGACCAATTCCAATGCCATTGGCCACTGACAATACGATCGATGAGTAAACAGTCTTTGTCTTGATCTAATCTATAAAACCTGTTGTACCGAGTAAGAAGAGGAGAATTACCAATCCAAATATCTTTCCAAAAACGAATACGGTGCCACATCCTACCTTGAAACAAAGAGAATTAGGAGGGATGATATCTTTCGAATGCAGAAAATTAGAAGTACTAACAATCCTAGACCAAGTGCCATTAAAATTAGAACCTTGATTATCCAGACCGCCTTCTTGACCATGTAACCCCTGTTAATACAAATAAATCATAAAAACGTTTATTCATATTTAGCGATCTCTTTGTGTTTTGTTGATAACAAATATAAAGTTATCATAAGTAAAATTATAAGGATACATGTTATTTTTGTAAAGCATTTACATATATAATCATTTAACATAAATTGTTGTAATAATTCATTTATGGGTTTTATATCAGACAGGTTACCCAACTTTCCCACTTTGTTCGCCTAAGTTACCAAACTTTCATTTTGTTCACTTAGGTTACTGAAGTTTAGTTAAGCATTCAACCTTCATTTTTCAGTGTAATCAAAGTAACCCAAATGCATTTTTTTAGGTAAGTTAAGTAACCTAATCTCATTTTACAAATTTAGTAACCTGAATGTCAACTCCGTGTAGTCCAATACCCTGTTTGCACAAAAACAAAGTTTGGTAACTTAGGCGAATAAAGTTGGAAAGTTGGGTAACCTATCTGTCTATAAACCCTTCATTTATTGTAATAGTTTATTAGGATGGGTAAAAACCATAACCCATGACCCATACCCATGGAGCTAACCCATGACCCATTGACTAGATGCATTGCATCTTCTAGATACATTGTATCTATTTGGATATCCATGGACCAAAGTCTATAACCCATGACCCATAACCCATTTAGGGGGAGCGTCCTACGGATCCCCCAGTTTACACTGGACGGATCCCTCATGTAAGGGATCCGTGGGATCCGGGGAACAGTAGTGAATATTTGCCTATAAATAGTGAGCCATTTCTTCCTTGTAACTCACCCCTCTTCTTACAAACTCTCTCATATACTATTTCTCTCTTCTAATATCAGATCTCTTGATCTATATAGTAGTTCTTCTTTCTTTTGTTGTGATTCTCATATAGGTCCTTCTCAAAGGCGAAATCACAAGATACTGCAAGTCATCCAAGCAAGGGGTCCTTGATTGATTTGTTCCTCCACAAGATTTCTGTAGCAAGATCTTGTATTTCATATTTCACATAGTTGTTGTGTTATAGCTGTGTTGGTTTGGTCCTCCGTGTTAAGGACTCGGTATTTAGCTTTGTATCAGAAGTAAGCGACGTTGTGAAGGCTTCTCCGCCAAGTTGAATGAGTTTGTTGACATAGTGCTTGAACTCTCGAGTAGGTGACTCGGGGAGTGGAGTAGGGCAAGGAAGGTGTCCTTGTAGCCGAACCACTATAAATCGGTTGTGTCATTTCTATCCTTTACTTTACTTGCTTTCTTTACTTACATTACATATTGATCTATACTCTCTATCCATCCGCACGATTTCACATAACATCGAATCTAAAGTTTTTGAAACTAAGTTAAAATCGGCAAAACTATTCAACCCCCCTTCTAGTTTTCCACAATTGGCATCAAGAGCTAAGTTTACAAAAGTTTTAAAGTAAATCGTATTTTAAAAACTTTTCGATCACAATGGGTTCTAAAAATTATAAAGAAGGGCAATCTATGCAACGACCTCCACTACTTGAAACTAATGGTTTTATTTATTGGAAAAATAGATTCGAAACTTATGTGAAGTCAAAAGATATTGATCTTTGGTACATCATTCTTGAAAGCGACTTTGAAGCCACTACAAAAGATGATAAAACCAGAAATCTAATAAGCACACCTCATGATCAACTCTCCGATGATCAAAAGAAAAAGCTTTCCAAAAATAGTGAAGCTAAAATGGTTTTATACAATGCTTTACCCAAAAAGGAATTCGAAAGAATTTCTATGCTTAAAATCTCTAAAGAAATTTGGAATTCTTTAGTTGTAACCCATCAAGGAAATCAACAAGTTAAAAATAATAAAATAGATTTGTTTGTTCAACAATATGAACAATTTTCAATATCGGATGAGGATACTATAGATAATTCTTTTGCTAACTTTAATACTATAATTACATCATTACAAGCACTTGATGAGTCTTTCTATAGTCGTAATCATGTTAGGAGATATCTAAGGGCACTTCCATCCAAGTGGAGATCAAAGGTGACGACCATCGAAGAGTCAAAAGACTTATCAATCCTCACCCTCGATGAGCTCATAGGCAATCTAAAGGTCTATGAAATTGTCCTCGCAATCATCACAATTTAAAGGTCTATGAGCTTGTCCTCGATGAGCTCCAGCTCAGGACCCAAAAGCTAATATAACTTGCTTTGGTTGTGGTGAGAAAGGACATTATAAGAATGAATGCCGAAAGGCCAGGAACCAAGGAAACCGAGGAAATCCAGGAAGCCATGGGAATGGCAGGATTCAGGGTAATGTTGGACAGTCGAGTAATCAGGGAAATGGCGAAGGGGCTCGTGGAAGAGTCTATGCCGTAACCAAAGTGGAAGCTCAGGAAGACCCGAATGTTGTGACGTATGCGTTCCTTATAAATAACCGTTATGCATCCATATTGTTTGATACGGGAGCCGATAGGAGTTTTGTTTCTAATACATTTAGTCCACTACTCGATATTGCCCCAATGCATTAGGAAATGCATACAACGTGGAACTAGCTAACGATAACGTAGAAAGGGTAGATACCATCATAAGAGGTTGCACCCTTAACCTGTTAAACCACCCATTCAATATCGACTTAATACCCGTAGCATTGGGTAGTTTCGATGTCATCGTCGGAATGGAGTGGTTAGCAAAATATCATGCTGCCATCATTTGTGACGAGAAACTAGTCCAATTACCTTATGGACATGAAGTCCTAACAATAGAAGGGGACAGAAGTGACAGAAGAAGCGTTTCAAGACTGCATGTCATTTCCTGTACCAAGGTGTTAAGGTGCATCGAGGAAGGATGTCACATCTTCCTAGAACAAGTCACCGGAAAGGACGAAAAAGAAAAGGAAGAAAAACGTCTGGAAGACGTGTCAATAGTAAGAGAATTTCCTGAAGTCTTTCCCGAAGATTTTCCAGGACTCCTGCCGACCCGACAGGTTGAATTTCAAATCGATTTAGTGCCCGGTGCCGCACCAGTGGCAAGAGCACCTTATCGATTAGCTCCAACAGAACTCCAGGAGTTATCAAACCAGTTGTCGGAACTTGCGGAAAAAAGGTTCATTAGACCGAGCTCATCACCATGGGGAGCACCAGTCTTATTCGTCAAGAAGAAAGACAGAACTTTCAGAATGTGCATCGATTATCTTGAATTGAATAAACTAACCATTAAGAACCGTTACCCCCTACCGATTCGTTGTGAAGTGAGTGGTGAAAAACACAATATCAACGTATATCAAAATAACCGTAAAATTCAACAAATTAACCCTTTAGGAAAAAGGTCAACGTGCCAAACCTCACGGGTGTGATAAAAGTGATACCGGAAAAGTGATTTCCCGGGTCGTGTCCCAACGAGGTGTGAATGGAAGGATTCGTTGAGTTTCGTGATTTGAACTTGAATTGGATTATAATGATTTTTGGATTTGATTGCGTATTCTACAAATTAATTAACGGGAAGGTAATTAAGGCAAGGGAACCCTAATAAACTACAAACTAACTACTACTAAGCCTAAGAAGTGATAAAATGAAGCTACACTAAGTCCTAGGGTGCAAAAACGCAAAAACGTAAAAACGGGAAAACAACCCGAGCCATAAACGTAAATTTTTTTTCAATTTATGGGCTACGGGTGTGAAATCAATTTTCCTATGATCTATTTGACTAAAAATAATTTTAGGAAAAAGCGGAATATTTTTTTGACTTTTAAATTAATTATTACGAATTAAAAACCATTAAACACTAATTAAATTATTAAAAATACTAAACTAATCAAGAAAAATCTGAAAATTTCACTAAAAGTACTATGATCTATGCTGGACCTGAAAAAAAATAAGAAAACCTGGCACTGTTTGGAGAAATAAGCAGTGAATAAGCTCAAAAGAGCTTATTAGTAAAACTGACTTGAGGGGTTAAATGACTTGTTTGTGTAAAATCCAACGAGACAAGTCCCAAGGGCGCGTTGGTTGAGGTGTTGTGTGTTGAGGCTTTAATAGGCAAGAGGTCAGGGGTTCGAATCCCACCTCTTGCTTATTTTTGAAAACTATTTTTTTTTTTTTTTAACTTTTTCTTTTTGAAACTTGATAAGCTTAATGAAATGAAGGTTTTTTATAAAGATGACTTTTCTGAAAAGCTTGAAACAAGCAGTTAGAAACTGCTTATTCCAACAGTAGGTGAAAATACAACCACACACCCTTTAAAAGCAATTAACCAAACACTCCTTTAACCTTTTGAGCACAATTAAGCCATCATTGGATCAAATAAGCACACCATGGCAGAAATATTGAGTTCACTAAATGAAATAAGCTAAAACAATCAAAAAGTTAACTTAATGAAGGGGAAAAAGCAGTTGGCAAAACAGTGAACTAGGAATCTTAATACTAAGCTAGCCTAAAAAAAAAAAAAACAATCATTAAGCTTACTTTAAATAAGCACTAATGGAGACTTAACAAGCTAAATCCTAAAGTTTCTACTTCTATTGCATCAAAACAACTTTCAAGCTCACAAAGACTCTACTGAAACTGAGATAAGCTAAAAAAATTGGATGAATGACCTGTTTGTGCAGCAGGCTGCAACACCAAAGGGGCCTGTTGTGGGGCTTATTTATAAGCTGAAGATTGAGCTTCCAGGAGAGTACAAACTACAAAATCAAAGTTAGGCTAGCAAGCAATAAACACAAAACTTTGGGTGATGAAAAAGGGACCTGTACTGCTTATAAATAAGCTGTACAAAATTGGTTTTGATAGTTGAACTTCTGAGACAGAACAGAACATGAGCTAAGATCAATTTTTGAAAGCAAATCCAACTAGATTATGAGCATCCTAATAGCAAATGAACCTAAAACATATTTAGACGGGTACATCAAGTAACGAGAGAAGTAAATTTTAGACTATTTAATCTACGAGAACATGTTTCAAAATCCATGTGAACAACAGGTCAGGTCATACAGATCCCCTTTGTTTTTCAAACTAGACTTGCACAACCTTTTTTTTTTTTTGTATCATCTTCTAATGACACAATCTATCTTTTAAACACAAAATTAAGTTTGACTAACCAAGTCAAAGTGGGTAAAAGATGGTTTTTGACCATTAGACAAACCTGACCCAAACACACTTTTATGGTGAAACTCTTTTTTTTTGAACAGATGAAATACAGTAAACTTTGAAGATCTTTTAAAGCTAAAATGTGACTAATGAAAATTAATGATAACAACTTTTACAACTCTAAAAACAGTAACCAATATAAAACAAATACTTTTCATTAACTGGGGAGTTTCATTACAAAAGAAAAATGAAAAACTAATTTTTAAAAACTAAGAAAGGGTGCCAATGAATGGCTACAAGAGGTCCTATTTATACTACAACTAGAGTCTTCAATCTCTTAAGGTCTTCACATGTGCTTCTTGTGTTGGGTTTCTTCTGTGAGTGCAACCAAGCAAAAACCAACCTCATGTGCTTTCTTGAGTTGATCCCAGCCATCCATTAAGTAGGTACCATTTTGGATTTAATCACAGCCGTCCATGGGGTATTTTGAGCCAAGGATTTCCAGCTTGGCATCCATGGAAAGGGGGAAAAGTAAGATAGTGGGTTTGGGAGATGGGGTTATCTGGGTAATAGAGGGTTTGGAGGTGGAGTGTTTTGATAATAGAGAAAAGAGGAGTAGGTTAAGTGGGGAATGGTAAAAAGGGAGGATTGTGTCTGGTTCTTGGGAGAAGGGGATTACTTTGTTTGGGCGGGAAATGGGGAAGAAAGAGTGAGACAGGGTAGGGTTTGGGTAGTGATTGGACTGGACCGGGTCTGGGTGGTTTTTGTTTGTGTTTTAATTTGGACTAGGGATTAAGCATGGATCCAAATAATACCTTAGGGACCAAAACTGCCAAATTGAAAATTCAGGGACCAAGACTGAAAATTATGAAGTTGTAGTCCAAGGGTCAAACTTGCATATCTCAAATAAGTTAATGACCATTTTTGCAAATTGTGAAATCCCAAGGACTAATCAAGATAATTTTGAAAATCCAAGGATCAAAACTGAAATTTCTCAAAACTTTTGAAATTCTTCACCAAAGGACTAATTATGACAATTTATGATTTCAAAAGGACCTTTGGTGACTTTTCTTTTTAAAATACGTGCTCAGGGACTATTTCTGTCAATTTTTGAAAGTCGGGGGACTGAAACTACCAATTGTGCAAACTTTGCTCGTTTTTCATCTGGTTTTAAACATTTTGCATCTGAAACATATAAAACACAATTTTGAGATATTTTTAGTATTTTGATGCATATCGGAGTGTTTTTAGATGTTTCGCAGTTCAGTTTTGACCTAAAATGATGAGTGAATAAGCACTCATCAAATCCCCCACACTAAAACATTGCTAGTCCCTAGCAATCTTTTGAGAAAACTTAATGGATTTGAGTCTCTTTACCAAAAGCCATTACTTCTGGAGTAGCCAAATGTTTTAGTTCAAGTAAGAACTATGGTACACTGATAACCATATGATTTTGAGCAAACCACCAGCTTTCAACGGTTTTGATTTGTCTTTACCAGAAGCCGTTTGCTCTGGACTAGCCAACTCTTAGATAAATTATCAACATTATCTTTGGTGAGTCGATTACCAATTATGGTTTTTCCACTGCCTTTACCACAAGCCATAAACTTGCGGGCTAGCCAACTCTTCACTAATTAAAGATATGGTGAGCTGAACACCATACAATTTTGGGCAAATTGCAAGCCGTTAACGGATTTGAGATATCTTTACCAAGAGCCGTTTGCTCCTGGATTAGCCAATCCTTTTGTTTATTAGACATGGCGGACTGATAACCATAAAAAAATTTTGGCCAAAAATGGGGGAATTGGGTGGTATATTTACATGATAAAATTCGTGAGAATTCCCCCCCACACTAGAAATGAATATTGCCCTCAATATTCAAAGTACCGGCGGTTAAGCCGAAACATAGAACGTAAAAGGGAAATACTACGGCCATTATTTGATTTTTTTTTTTTTTTTCAGAAAACTTTATATACAACAGCGGGGGGCAACTCCCCCACACTAGGGTGGTAGAAAGTAGAAAGAATTCAGAAATATGGGTGAAAAACCATATAGTGTGCTACTGTTTTTGATAACCGAGTCGCTAGCTTGACTCGATCCCCGCATTCATTGGTCCATGGGGAAGCAAGTGGAAGAGAAAATCTCCATCGGACTTTCATTCAAATAGTTTGGATAAACATTGAATGTGATGAAAGTTCCACTCCGATGAGATAAAACCGGCTCAAAAGAATGAGAAATGCCGGGATCAAAGATGGTATCTTCACTCTCGTAGGAGTTAAGACATGGAGAAGAAATGGGAGGAGAAGGCAAAGTGTCAATTACTTGACAACGGGTGGGATAGGTGGGCAAAAGATTAGTTTGAGGAACATTAACGGAATGTTCAGAAATCTTTTCCACCGCAAGAGAAGTCACAACATCCGTGTTGGACTTAAGAAATATCCGCGAGTGAACTCCCTTGAAAGGTAAGATACCGGGTTTGAAAACTTTATCCTCAGAGAGGAATGAAACGCAAGTATCAACCATGGTAAAATCCTCAAGGGTGGATGAGTTACTCATGGATGAAAGGGGGTGTAGAGCATTTTGCTCAAAAAGCTCATCCTCAATTCCCGGAGGAAGAGGATCGATGTGAGCGAGTTCACCGGCGAACTCCTCATGGAAAAGCCTACTCCTTTCGGAAGGAGGAAGCAATTCAAATGTGGACGACTCATACTCAGGAAGAGAAAGATGAAAAGTGGGATTGCCACTATTCTCTTTTTCAGTATGATCGTCATCAAAGTGGAATACTTCAAATTCCGGAAAAGAATCATTGGAAAAAGCCTCAAGTTCAGAAAATGGTTCGGGCTTTTCCAAGATATAGTCACTATCCACAACGGGGATAGGAGATGAAGCTGGTTTAGCACATAATGATTCGATCTTAGAAACGAGGAGATTTACATTGAACAATTTTTCACGAAGTATCTCGTCCTCAATTTCCAGATCATCAGAATCTCTCACCTCCTCTAAGTTAACTAGCTCAGAAGGTAACTCCTAAACATAATCGATGTCTCCATAAGATAAAGAATCGTCAAACGAAGTACAATCGTTGTCAGAATCAGAGAACATCTCGACATGATCGTTTGGACTGTCAAGAGGAAGAGAAGAATCATCATCAAGAGGCTCATCAAACATATTACCGGAGATAACCTCGGACTCACTTGGGGTTGGGATGAGGTTCTCAAAGACAAGACGGTTCCGTTTCCTGAATAGTGCTAAGATTTTCGTCCCCCATTAAAAGATTATCCGACGGTTCTAAGGTAGATAGGCAAGATAAGGGGGGAGAGTGGACATGTGCGGTACTTTGTGGGCTTGAGATATGCACCTTGTCCTTTGTCATCTCCCAATCTTCCTCATCCTCGTCATCTAGACGGCAAGCTTCGTTAAAGAGGAGAAGCTTTTGAGCTGCTCGCTCATCGGCTTGTAATCTTTCGTTGCGAGCAGCTTGTTCCTCGGAAAGTTCTTCAAGAATTATACGAGGAAATTGATCAATGACGAGAAACTGTGGGGGTTGGATGTTGTCAAATTCGGAAGTCCACGATTGACATTGATAATCATCATGAGGACCCCCACACTTAGCACAATGAGGGTATTGGGGAGAGAAATTTTGAAACGATGTTTGATCATTGAAATGATGAAAATACGGTTCTGGTTCGTATAAATTTTGTGGAGGGTAGTTGAAATTGTTTTGAGGATAATTGAAAGAGTTTGGGTTAGAATCATAAGCGAATGAATTCTCGGCACAAATCGAACAACATCCATTGACAAGATAGTTTCCACACCACTCGCACATACATTTGTAACAACGAAAACCTTGTGGTAACAAGTCTCCACAACCGTAGCAATAACTTTGATCAAACGAAGATATTTCGGGCTCGGGAATAGGAATCGAGGGTTCAACAACATCACATAAAGCGGTATTTCCCGAAGTTGAATCATGACGAAGTTCAATTAAGAAGTTTTGAATCATGTCATTTCCGGCCCTAAAGAAATCGTCGGTAAAACATTCTGAAGATTCCGGAGTTGGGACAAGTGGTGTGCTCTTAGAGCTAGCAAGTTCCACCACTTCCGTTATGGTCTCCGGTGTTTGAACGGGTTCATCGTAATCAATTCTAATTCTCGACCATTTTTCATCGGCTTGAATTTGCTCGATTAGATTACGGGCTTTACATTCAAAGAAATCGTCCTCGTAACCCTCGGTGGGTGCTTGAGGTAGCTCCGACGTTTGAACGGGTTTGTCAACATTAGAACGTATTTCGGGTTGTGGCGGGTGGTCAAAATAACCTTGAAAAGAATTTCTTATGGATAATTCGCACAAATTGCAAAATTCGCTTGAAGTAGGCCTTCCACACCGCTCACACACACTTGTGAAGATGATGTTGATGATTGTTGACATAAGAATTAAACATATAGAGGGTTAAAGAGATAGAATTAAACGGTTTTGAGGTTAAAGAAGAGTAGAATCAAACAGTACGAGAGGGTAAGAGAAATAGAATCATACGAATAAGAGGAATGAGAAAAAATATTTTTGTATTTTTGGATTTTATGAAAAACGGTAACTTCACGAGGAAGGATCTTCAAGTCACTAATCGCAAAAATCACGATATTGTCGCAACACACCTCCCCGGCAGCGGCGCCAAAATTTGATTCGTTGTGAAGTGAGTGGTGAAAAACACAATATCAACGTATATCAAAATAACCGTAAAATTCAACAAATTAACCCTTTAGGAAAAAGGTCAACGTGCCAAACCTCACGGGTGTGATAAAAGTGATACCGGAAAAGTGATTTCCCGGGTCGTGTCCCAACGAGGTGTGAATGGAAGGATTCGTTGAGTTTCGTGATTTGAACTTGAATTGGATTATAATGATTTTTGGATTTGATTGCGTATTCTACAAATTAATTAACGGGAAGGTAATTAAGGCAAGGGAACCCTAATAAACTACAAACTAACTACTACTAAGCCTAAGAAGTGATAAAATGAAGCTACACTAAGTCCTAGGGTGCAAAACGCAAAAACGTAAAAACGGGAAAACAACCCGAGCCATAAACGTAAAAATTTTTTCAATTTAAGGGCTACGGGTGTGAAATCAATTTTCCTATGATCTATTTGACTAAAAATAATTTTAGGAAAAAGCGGAATATGTTTTTGACTTTTAAATTAATTATTACAATTAAAACCATTAAACACTAATTAAATTATTAAAAATACTAAACTAATCAAGAAAAATCTGAAAATTTCACTAAAAGTACTATGATCTATGCTGGACCTAGAAAAAATAAGAAAACTGGGCACTGTTTAGAGAAATAAGCAGAGAATAAGCTCAAAAGAGCTTATTAGTAAAACTGACTTGAGGGGTTAAATGACTTGTTTGTGTAAAATCCAACGAGACAAGTCCCAAGGGCGCGTTGGTTGAGGTGTTGTGTGTTGAGGCTTTAATAGGCAAGAGGTCAGGTTCAATCCCACCTCTTGCTTATTTTGAAAACTATTTTTTTAACTTTTTCTTTTTGAAACTTGATAAGCTTAATGAAATGAAGGTTTTTTATAAAGATGACTTTTCTGAAAAGCTTGAAACAAGCAGTTAGAAACTGCTTATTCCAACAGTAGGCGAAAATACAACCACACACCCTTTAAAAGCAATTAACCAAACACTCCTTTAACCTTTTGAGCACAATTAAGCCATCATTGGATCAAATAAGCACACCATGGCAGAAATATTGAGTTCACTAAATGAAATAAGCTAAAACAATCAAAAAGTTAACTTAATGAAGGGGAAAAAGCAGTTGGCAAAACAGTGAACTAGGAATCTTAATACTAAGCTAGCCTAAAAAAAAAAAAACAATCATTAAGCTTACTTTAAATAAGCACTAATGGAGACTTAACAAGCTAAATCCTAAAGTTTCTACTTCTATTGCATCAAAACAACTTTCAAGCTCACAAAGACTCTACTGAAACTGAGATAAGCTAAAAAAATTGGATGAATGACCTGTTTGTGCAGCAGGCTGCAACACCAAAGGGGCCTGTTGTGGGGCTTATTTATAAGCTGAAGATTGAGCTTCCAGGAGAGTACAAACTACAAAATCAAAGTTAGGCTAGCAAGCAATAAACACAAAACTTTGGGTGATGAAAAAGGGACCTGTACTGCTTATAAATAAGCTGTACAAAATTGGTTTTGACAGTTGAACTTCTGAGACAGAACAGAACATGAGCTAAGATCAATTTTTGAAAGCAAATCCAACTAGATTATGAGCATCCTAATAGCAAATGAACCTAAAACATATTTAGACGGGTACATCAAGTAACGAGAGAAGTAAATTTTAGACTATTTAATCTACGAGAACATGTTTCAAAATCCATGTGAACAACAGGTCAGGTCATACAGATCCCCTTTGTTTTTCAAACTAGACTTGCACAACCTTTTTTTTTTTTTGTATCATCTTCTAATGACACAATCTATCTTTTAAACACAAAATTAAGTTTGACTAACCAAGTCAAAGTGGGTAAAAGATGGTTTTTGACCATTAGACAAACCTGACCCAAACACACTTTTATGGTGAAACTCTTTTTTTGACAGATGAAATACAAAACTTTGAAGATCTTTTAAAGCTAAAATGTGACTAATGAAAATTAATGATAACAACTTTTACAACTCTAAAAACAGTAACCAATATAAAACAAATACTTTTCATTAACTGGGGAGTTTCATTACAAAAGAAAAATGAAAAACTAATTTTTAAAAACTAAGAAAGGGTGCCAATGAATGGCTACAAGAGGTCCTATTTATACTACAACTAGAGTCTTCAATCTCTTAAGGTCTTCACATGTGCTTCTTGTGTTGGGTTTCTTCTGTGAGTGCAACCAAGCAAAAACCAACCTCATGTGCTTTCTTGAGTTGATCCCAGCCATCCATTAAGTAGGTACCATTTTGGATTTAATCACAGCCGTCCATGGGGTATTTTGAGCCAAGGATTTCCAGCTTGGCATCCATGGAAAGGGGGAAAAGTAAGATAGTGGGTTTGGGAGATGGGGTTATCTGGGTAATAGAGGGTTTGGAGGTGGAGTGTTTTGATAATAGAGAAAAGAGGAGTAGGTTAAGTGGGGAATGGTAAAAAGGGAGGATTGTGTCTGGTTCTTGGGAGAAGGGGGTTACTTTGTTTGGGGAAATGGGGAAGAAAGAGTGAGACAGGTAGGGTTTGGGTAGTGATTGGACTGGACCGGTCGGGTGGTTTTGTTTGTGTTTTAATTTGGACTAGGGATTAAGCATGGATCCAAATAATACCTTAGGGACCGAAGCCAAATTGAAAATTCAGGGACCAAGACTGAAAATTATGAAGTTGTAGTCCAAGGGTCAAACTTGCATATCTCAAATAAGTTAATGACCATTTTTGCAAATTGTGAAATCCCAAGGACTAATCAAGATAATTTTGAAAATCCAAGGATCAAAACTGAAATTTCTCAAAACTTTTGAAATTCTTCACCAAAGGACTAATTATGACAACTTATGATTTCAAAAGGACCTTTGGTGACTTTTCTTTTTAAAATACGTGCTCAGGGACTATTTCTGTCAATTTTTGAAAGTCGGGGGACTGAAACTACCAATTGTGCAAACTTTGCTCGTTTTTCATCTGATTTTAAACATTTTGCATCTGAAACATATAAAACACAATTTTGAGATATTTTTAGTATTTTGATGCATATCGGAGTGTTTTTAGATGTTTCGCAGTTCAGTTTTGACCTAAAATGATGAGTGAATAAGCACTCATCACCTACCGAGAATCGATGACCTATTCGATCAACTTCAAGGTTCAAGCTTTTATTCAAAAATCGACTTAAGATCCGGATACCATCAACTAAGAGTTCGGGAAGAAGACATTCCCAAAACCGCCTTCAGAACTCGTTATGGACATTATGAGTTCCAAGTCATGCCTTTTGGGTTAACCAACGCACCAGCAGTGTTCATGGACCTCATGAACCGAGTGTGTAGACCCTACTTGGATAAATTTGTGATCGTATTCATTGACGATATCCTAATTTATTCCAAGAGTGTGAAGGAACACGAAAAGCACCTTAGGTTGATCTTGGAATTATTGAAGGAGGAAGAACTGTATGCAAATTTATCAAAGTGTGAGTTTTGGATATCTAGTGTGCAATTCCTAGGTCATGTAATCGACATTCAGGGTATTCATGTGGATCCCGCTAAGATTGAGTCAATAAAGGATTGGGCGACACCCACAACTCCTACTGAAATACGCCAATTCTTAGGACTCGCTGGATACTACAGAAGATTCATTGAAGGTTTCTCAAAGATTGCCAAATCTTTAACCAAGCTAACCCAGAAAAACACCAAGTTTGACTGGGGAGAAAAAGAAGAAGAAGCTTTTCAACTCCTTAAAGAAAAGTTGTGTAGTGCACCCATTCTGGCCTTACCGGAAGGTAGTGAAGAATTTGTTGTTTATTGCGACGCTTCACACAAGGGGCTAGGAGCGGTGTTAATGCAAAGAGAGAAAGTGATAGCATACGCCTCTCGCCAGTTGAAGACTCATGAGAAAAACTACACAACGCACGACTTGGAGTTAGGATCAGTTGTGTTCGCACTCAGAATTTGGAGACACTACTTGTATGGCACGAAGTGTGTCGTATACATCGATCACAAAAGCCTACAACACATTTTGGATCAGAAAGAACTGAACATGAGACAACGTCGATGGTTGGAATTACTCAGTGATTACGAATGCGAGATCCGTTACCATCCGGGTAAAGCGAATGTAGTTGCTGATGCTCTCAGTAGGAAAGAGCGACCAAAACCTCTTAGAGTCAGATCCTTGGGTATGACAATTAGTTCACCTCTTCCAACCAAGATTCTTGAGGCTCAATTGGAAGCACTCAAGGAAGAGAATCGTCCGAATGAGAACCTTTACGGAATGCCAGAGAGTGAAAATGGATTCGTAAAAAGGTCAGATGGAATTTTGTGTTTCAAAGAGCGAAGTTGGATACCACTCTACGGAGGAATTCGCGACATTATTATGCACGAATCCCACAAGTATAAATACTCCATACACCCGTGATCCGACAAAATGTACCTTGATCAAGAAATTGTACTGGTGGCCAAACATGAAAGCCGACATTGCAACATATGTCAGCCGGTGTTTAACCTGTTCAAAGGTTAAAGCTGAACATCAGAGACCCTCAGGTCTACTAGTAAAACCCAAAATCCCCGAGTGGAAATGGGAACGCATAACAATGGACTTTATCACTAAGCTACCCAAAACCTCTAAAGGCTACGACACTATTTGGGTAATAGTTGACCGTCTCACCAAATCAGCACACTTTCTACCAATGAAAGAAAGTGATGGAATGGAAAAACTTGCACAACTATACCTGAAGGAGATCATCGCACGCCATGGTGTACCAATTTCCATCATTTCAGATAAAGACAGCCGTTTCACCTCGAATTTCTGGAAATCACTTCAAGATGATTTAGGGTCTAACCTCGACATGAGCACCGCTTATCATCCTCAGACCGATGGACAAAGCGAGAGAACCATACAAACTCTGGAGGATATGCTAAGAGCATGTGTGATAGACTTTGGAAATGGCTGGGATAAGCACTTGCCATTAGCTGAATTTTCTTACAATAACAACTATCACACAAGTATCAAAGCCGCACCATATGAAGCACTCTATGGTCGGAAGTGTAGATCACCTGTGTGTTGGGCCGAAGTTGGAGAAAGTCAACTTACTGGTCCGGAGTTAATCCAAAACTACCGAGAAGATTGTACAAATCAAAAACCGACTACAAGCAGCTCGTGACCGTCAAAAGAGCTACGCAGATAAAAGGAGGAAACCACTTGAATTTCAAGTGGGAGATAAAGTTATGCTCAAAGTTGCGCTGTGGAAGGGTGTGATCCGTTTCGGAAAACGTGGAAAGTTAAATCCTCGTTACATTGGACCTTTCAAAACTCTCGCAAGAATCGGACCGGTAGCATACCGACTCGAATTACCACAAGAACTCAGCTCTGTACACAACGTGTTTCACATATGCAACTTGAAGAAATGTCTTTCTGACGAAACTCTTGCTATTCCTTTGGAAGAAATCCAAGTTGACGAAAGATTGAACTTTGTCGAGGAACCCATTGAAATTATGGATAGAGAGATCAAACGGCTTAAGCAAAGCCGCATCCCGATCGTCAAAGTCCGTTGGAGCTCGCAAAGAGGTCCAGAATACACGTGGGAGCGTGAAGACCAATTCAAACGCAAATACCCACACCTTTTCTCTACTTCAACAAGTAATCCTAACTGAAAACCGAGGACGGTTTTCTCTTCCAAGGCGGGGAGGATGTGACACACGGTAAATTTTCACTAAAATTTAACTGAAAATTTGTAATTTATTATTTCTAAGCATGAGTCATGAAGCATGCATAAGCTTTGCCTGATCATTTGAGTAGATAACTCGCATACAGTAAAAATTTCACCACTCTTGCATTCATATTATTTTATGAATATTTCATTTCGTCTTATGATTTAAATTGTAAGACGAGAGGTTATCTCGTTTTCCTCAGTGACCGACACTATGATAAGGACTTGATAAAACAAATGACAAACTACCGTAATGAAAAATATCACAAAAATAATGATATCGCCGATGTGTAACCATAAGATATTACATCGAAAAGTTATCAAACAATGATACCTCGGTCACAATTTAATAACACGGGACACAAAATATTTAACACACATCCATTTGAGCAATAACTTTTATAAGACTCAAATACAATTTATATATAAGTATAATGTATATGCATACATTTCCAACTTACACAATAAGTATAATACATATACTTGCTTACACAATGAATAAATATACACAAAATAAAAAGAAGTGATAAAATCCCTTTGTCTCTTTTCCCTCACACACGACAAAATCCAAGTCCCCAAAAGCAGAATATCAAGATATGATATCTTCTCTCTTCCTCCTCTAGTCCTACGCCTCCCACCTAGATCGAATCTCCCCAAAAGGAGATAACCCAACATGTTCATTCAACCTACCCTTCCTCTTTCATACCAAATCCATGAAAGTTTTGTTTCCCAAATCCTCTCTTGATGCGCTGGCTACACCTCGATGGAATCCAAGAAGAATCAAGATAAACCACCAAAGAGAAACAAATCTTCATACGAATCCATCTTGAGCCTATGTCCAAGATTCGTTTAGTTTTGGAAGTTAACTATATTTGGCTTCAAACCAAGTTGCAAGATGAGAAAGCTTGGTCAAATACTCCTCTTGTGTTTCCTTTTTATTCCAAAATTCGAGACCCCCAAGAGTGTCACACTTCAAATCCCACCACAAAAAGATAAAGAAACTCCAAGGAGTGAAGAACATCAATTGGGTTTTGCTCTAGATCGATTGGGTTTTGTGGAGGTGATAAACTCTTGGGTTGGCCTTCGGATTCTTTGTCATCGATTTGTTGTAAGAAATTACTAAACCTCATCTTGTTAAAATTTCTATTCGAGTTGTTAATGAAAATGGTTATTCGATTATGAAACTTATTGTTTTGATGTTATTAAGTCTTATGCTTGTTGGTGAATGTTATTGCCTCGTGTAAACCTGGTTAGTGTCATTTGGTCTCACTTATCCTAGTTCTGTCGAGAGTGTTGCTAAACAAGAAAATAAAGAAGTTAAGTTTTACAAAGGTTGGATAATATGACTATGCACTAGGTGCCTTTAGTACCACAATCTTGTTTTGTAACCATAAACTCAAGGCATCATTTTCTGTCGAGAAGCAACAACCAAGAAAAACAAAAGAGTAAACTTTATAAAGGTTTTACTAGTGTCACTTAGCACTAAAACTGAAAACTAGTCTAGTTATGTGCACCGTGTCCATAACTCAAAACTTGTGTATCAAGAAATTGGTTAAACATTTAGTCATGATAAGAGTCTCATTCCTTGTTGTACTACGGGCTTTGTCGCGACTGGGAACCACTCGGGTACTCAAGAAATTCGTTAGTCAATATCATCTCGTAGTCCATGTAGATAGATATACTTTAAGCTAGGAGTCATCACCTTGTCGCTATAAGTGGCTTCGAAATCTAGTAAGGAGTTGGTCATTTTAATACTTGCGTGAGCAACATGAGTTATGTTGTGTTTTGGAGTGAGCCGAAAACTCACTACGGTCATATTTGGTTGAGCCTTTAACTCGAATAGATTTTAATTGAATATGATGTCGCGTAATTGTTGAGCAACCATGAGTTCGGGGTTCATGATTCGAGCCACGTTTGTATCAATCCGAAAATATATAACTGCCTTTCCTAGTGTCAAAGTTAGTACATTAGTACTAAATCTTGGATAGTAATGTGTTACCCAAAATCTGTAACAAAACTTTTCCTGTATTACGTTGGGCCGCAGCCCAACTTAACACTCCAATAAAAATTCCCTACACCACCCTTGGGCCAAAAACCCATTCCTTACATGATTTTCACTTCGGGCCTAGGCCCAATTCTGACTCCTTGTCGATGTCAATGCCGGGCCTCAGCCCATGATAGTTCGGGGTGCGTTTGATAGTTTAATCAAGTCAACAAAAATAAAACTGGTATCGTAAACCGGAAATTGTTATAAATATAACTCGTCTACTACATATTCAAGTCTTCTAGCTTAGAGTTACACTCATATGCAACGTCAAATAAACGAAAGGGAAATGTGATGATACAATGAAACAAATGTTTTTCCAACATAGTCTACATAATAAATTTTTACGTCAAAGCCAACGTTTAACGTGACCAAGTAAATATATATATGTCAAGGAATTTATTAGTTGAAAAGCATGTATCTTAGGAGCAATTTTTGACAAACAAACAAGAACCACTATAACATTTTATCATATATTAAGTTCGAAAGTCTTCAAATGTAACTTGAATATTTTCTAAATACAATTAGAAAATGAATCAATTATATATATGTATAAGTTTGACAATACCATTTTGTGTCAACTTAAATAAGTATATACACATTTATATACTTACAAGTGGGATGTTATAATTATTTTTCATATCAAACTTTGGATATTAAAACCATATTAATGTCAACGTGAAAAGTATATATATATATATACTTCGTATATTTACTAGTAAGATCATTTTTATGACTTTTACAAACTAAAGTTTAGTTTTAATACAATTAAACTATGATTGAGTAAGCAAAACTTAAAACAATGAACTAAAACATTGCCCCCCTTATCTAGGTCGCGTGTCGGTGCCGCTCCACAATCATCACTAATCCCACATTTGGATTGCACATCTGCTAAGGTGAGTTTTCATAGCCCCTCTTTTACTTGATAAACTGTTTTATACTTTGGGGTGAGAAATATGCAAAACCTTTTTATGGACCAAAACTATTACATGATAACTATTACGTGGTTTAGCCTAAGCCTTTATGTCCTTAGAGAATGCCCTTTTTCATGAACCGTCAATTCCCCATTGGGAAACGCGAATGTTATAAATAGATCTATTGAGGGTGACTCATCCGTTCGGTTGGCCATGCTTAGGCCAAGGCGAAACGTATACCATGTCGGAACCAACTGTTGAGGGACAAAACACTTGCTATGGGCCCCTATATTGTATGACATCTATTAGCATACAGAAACTTGCCCTAGTATCGTTGCATGAACTTAGAGCTAACGTAATAGACTTTCATCCATATATCATTATATTCGTTGTAATGATTATATGACTTTGCTTATGGTCCAAATTTACTATTTTAACTTAAACCTATGAACTCACCAGCTTTTAGCTGACCTTTTTAGCTTATTTTCTCAGGTGCTTAAGTTATGATCATGAAGGCAAGGCAAGAAGCGGGTAAATGGTCGTAGTAGTATTAAAGAAGTGTTTTTACACAGAAATGATGTTTTACATTGGGACCACTAAAACTAATGGGATGTGCCCATTTATCTAAACAATATTGTAAGACAATGGTTTAAAGTATTTTATGAAATTAAACGGAGTATGTATTCCGTTCTTTATTACTTGTGTTATGATTCACCGATCCCGTAACGCTCCCGAATAAAACGTACGCTTCCGCTAAACCAAATTTGGGGGTGTTACAGATTGGTATCAGAGCCAGGTTATAGAGAACTAGGTACATATAGACCCTAAACTATAACTACTTTTCACAAAAATATCGTACTACGACCGCCGATTGCCGCTTGCCTTACTTGCCATTTTACTTAGAGTTTATTTAAATAGGATTACATGTTTTATTTCCTATTTACTTATGCACTATTTCATATTCATTATGAGCATATTTTTCCACATACTTACACATATGCACCGTCTTGTCACAGACCATGCCTTCACCAGCGTTCCCTCGCGATGTTCAGGAAGATATTCTACTAGCTCACTCACCTAGCACCCGTCAGCTTGCACACTTAGCCACTGATCCGTATATTCATGCCACATTAGCAGCTCAGCCAGTTATTACACCTACTCCATCTATACCTACCCTTACCACCACTCCATCAGCTTTGTTGACGCGCAGGCAAAAACCCCGCATGATTGTGAGAGTACCTGGATATCGAGAGCGGTATTCATTTGTGCCTGCACTAGCTTCTCAGATGACCTGCGCTGCTTACATGGGTCCTTCTTCTACTTCAGAGTCACTGACACCATCATCTACTGAGTCCCCACCTCATCAGAGACTCCAGAGATCTACTGATTCCTACTCAGATGAAGACCCGGAAGAATATCCAGAAGAGGATCCTGAGGAGGAACTACCGGAGCCTATGCCGATCGAGAGTGTACCTGGAAATGTTAGCACAGCAGCAGATATGGATATACTAGGTCTGGAGATTGTCCATAGTATTCAGGAGCTAGGACAAAGCTCCAGGATGGCTCAGAGATTGAGCGATGACATGGACATTGATGCACCATTTGGATTGGGACATAGAGCTGCTTTCCTCCGTAACCAGGAGGAAAGTAATGAGATTACTTGGAGAGATATTGATTGTGTGATCAGTTCTGTACCACACATCTCCAGTCCGAGCTATAGTCCATCATCACCTTCATTCATACCATCTGCAGCAGACATGGAGCGCCTTGCGCGCGCCACTAGACAGCTTGAGACCATCGAGGAAGCTGCACCGGTTGAGGCACAGTCAGAACCAGACCTATCAGGATCTCCAGATGGTGATCTGACCCTCACTGAGAGGATATTTATTCAACTGGACTCTCATGAGACTTTGCTAGGAGTCCATACTGATCAGCTAGAGAGAGTCGATCCAACACGCTTGCAAGCTTGCGAGCAGCGTGTTGAGGGTTTAGACCGAGTTACTGATGTATTGTTTGAGAGCATGGAGCTCGAGAGACACGAGCGGATTCGACTGGGTCTTAGGGTTGAGACTCAGGTTGAGGACGTCAGAGAGTTGGACAGCAGAGCACGAGCCTTGGGCAGAGGTCAAGCCCAGATGCACGGATGACTAGAGGAGCTAGAGCGCGTCCAGTGGATTGCGAGAGATACGGCCAGAGAAGGATGGCAGAGGACTACTGGTTTAGAGTCTATGTTAGCATCTCAGATGAGACGTATCGCGAGTTTGGAGGATACGCAGCGAGAGCTGATTGCTACCATTGAGCGACTCCGTACCGAGCGTGGATATCCTTAGATATGATTTCATGATGTATCACACTAAACTGGATTTATAACAGTTAGTGTTAGTTATCACTCTTGTACTTCAGTTTGTATTTCCATTGTATTTCCGTTGTATTTCGGTTGTATTCCATCTAGTATCTCATCATGTACTTTAAGAACCTTGTAACCGAAATTCTATCTATGTCAGACTTATTTTCCTATCCAATTGTCTCTTCTTTTATAGATTGCTCATATGATCTATCTGCGATATTTACACTATTACTTGGCACTTACCTTGTTCAAAAGATTATATATCTTATCACCTTACCTACTGCAGAAATGCCGCCAAAACGAAGATCAAAACGTACCAACCCTGGTGGAGCTTCCAATGCTCCTATTCCAGCGAGGGTTACTCGCAACCAAGCTGCAAACGCTGCTATTCCAAACAGAGTCACACACGATCAGACTGCTGAAGCCACTACTCCTGCTAAGGCTACTCCAATACAACCTATCATGAATCAAGCCATGATTGACCAACTAGTCAATAAGCGAGTGAACGCCGCTTTAGCTGCGGCAAACCACTTGTCTACTAATGTTGGAACTTCGAGACCACCCACTCACAGCCGCACTTGTACTTATCAGGACTTTCGTAAAACCATGACTGGAGGCTTTAGTGGAACCGAGGGAGCTGTCGGTCTGACTAGATGGATCGAAAAGCTCGAGACTGTGTTCCGAATCTGCAATTGTGAAGAAGAGTCTAAGGTTAAGTATGCATCATTCACTTTCGCAGATGCTGCCTTGACCTGGTGGAACAATTTTCTGAAATCTGCTAGTATCGATGTTGCCTATGCCATGCCATGGGAGAACTTCAAGGAAATGGTACTTCGAAAGTACTGTCCTCGTAATGAGATCAAGAAGCTCGAGCATGAGTTTTGGAACCTCAAGGTTCAAGGCACCAATATGGCTGCTTATAATCAGCGATTTCAAGAACTAGCCTTATTGTGTCCTGAAATGGTTCCTACTGAGACCCGATTGTTAGAAAGATACATCGGAGGACTGCCCCAACCTATCAAGGGAAATGTCACCACTTCTAAGGCTGCTGATCTTCATGAAACTATCGAAGTAGCCAACAAACTCATGGACCAAGTGATTGAGGATTCCATGGACAAAGTGGTTGACAATAAGAGGAAATGGGACGACCATTCTCAAGGCTACAACAACAATGAATACCGTGGAAACAACAGTAGGAACAACAGCAACAATCAAAGCAAGAGGCAAAATGTTGCTAGAGCTTATGCAGCGGGTATTGGGGAAAGGAAACCGTACTCAGGGACTGCACCATTGTGTAATCGATGCACACTGCATCACAAGGGGCAGTGTACAGTCAAGTGCCATAACTGTCAGAAAATCGGACACTTAACCAGAAACTGCAGGTCCAAGTCATTGGCGACGGTTCAAACAGCTCCAGCTCAGGACCCAAAAGCTAATATAACTTGCTTTGGTTGTGGTGAGAAAGGACATTATAAGAATGAATGCCGAAAGGCCAGGAACCAAGGAAACCGAGGAAATCCAGGAAGCCATGGGAATGGCAGGATTCAGAGTAATGTTGGACAACGAGTAATCGGGAAATGGCGAAGGAGCTCGTGGAAGAGTCTATGCCGTCACCAAAGTGCAAGCTCAGGAAGACCCGAATGTTGTGACGGTAATGCCTTATAAATAACCGTTATGCATCCATATTGTTTGATACAGGAGCCGATAGGAGTTTTGTTTCTAATACATTTAGTCCACTACTCGATATTGCCCCAACTGCATTAGGAAATGCATACAACGTGGAACTAGCTAACGGTAACGTAGAAAGGGTAGATACCATCATAAGAGGTTGCACCCTTAACCTGTTAAACCACCCATTCAATATCGACTTAATACCCGTAGCATTGGGTAGTTTTGATGTCATCGTCGGAATGGATTGGTTAGCAAAATATCATGCTGCCATCATTTGTGACGAGAAACTAGTCCAATTACCTTATGGACATGAAGTACTAACAATAGAAGGGGACAGAAGTGACAAAAGAAGCGTTTCAAGACTGCATGTCATTTCCTGTACCAAGGTGTTAAGGTGCATCGAGGAAGGATGTCACATCTTCCTAGCACAAGTCACCGGAAAGGACGAAAAAGAAAAGGAAGAAAAACGTCTGGAAGACGTGCCAATAGTAAGAGAATTTCCTGAAGTCTTTCCCGAAGATTTGCCAGGACTCCCGCCGACCCGACAGGTTGAATTTCAAATCGATTTAGTGCCCGGTGCCGCACCAGTGGCAAGAGCACCTTATCGATTAGCTCCAACAGAACTCCAGGAGTTATCAAACCAGTTGTCGGAACTTGCGGAAAAAGGGTTCATTAGACCGAGCTCATCACCATGGGGAGCACCAGTCTTATTCGTCAAGAAGAAAGACGGAACTTTCAGAATGTGCATCGATTATCGTGAATTGAATAAACTAACCATTAAGAACCGTTGCCCCCTACCAAGAATCGATGACCTATTCGATCAACTTCAAGGTTCAAGCGTTTATTCAAAAATCGACTTAAGATCCGGATACCATCAACTAAGAGTTCGGGAAGAAGACATTCCCAAAACCGCCTTCAGAACTCATTATGGACATTATGAGTTCCAAGTCATGCCTTTTGGGTTAACCAACGCACCAGCAGTGTTCATGGACCTCATGAACCGAGTGTGTAAACCCTACTTGGATAAATTTGTGATCGTATTCATTGACGATATCCTAATTTATTCCAAGAGTGTGAAGGAACACGAAAAGCACCTTAGGTTGATCTTGGAATTGTTGAAGGAGGAAGAACTGTATGCAAAGTTCTCAAAGTGTGAGTTTTGGATATCGACTGTGCAATTCCTAGGTCATGTAATCGACAACCAGGGTATTCATGTAGATCCCGCTAAGATCGAGTCAATAAAGGATTGGGCGACACCCACAACTCCTACTCAAATACGCCAATTCTTAGGACTCGCTGGATACTACAGAAGATTCATTGAAGGTTTCTCAAAGATTGCCAAATCTTTAACCAAGCTAACCCAGAAAAACACCAAGTTTGACTGGGGAGAAAAAGAAGAAGAAGCTTTTCAACTCCTTAAAGAAAAGTTGTGTAGTGCACCCATTCTGGCCTTACCGGAAGGTAGTGAAGACTTTGTTGTTTATTGCGACGCTTCACACAAGGGGCTAGGAGCGGTGTTAATGCAAAGAGAGAAAGTGATAGCATACGCCTCTCGCCAGTTGAAGACTCATGAGAAAAACTACACAACGCACGACTTGGAGTTAGGATCAGTTGTGTTCGCACTCAGAATTTGGAGACACTACTTGTATGGCACGAAGTGTGTCGTATACACCGATCACAAAAGCCTACAACACATTTTGGATCAGAAAGAACTGAACATGAGACAACGCCGATGGTTGGAATTACTCAGTGATTACGACTGCGAGATCCGTTACCATCCGGGTAAAGCGAATGTAGTTGCTGATGCTCGTAGGGAAAGAGCGACCAAAACCTCTTAGAGTCAGATCCTTGGGTATGACAATTAGTTCACCTCTTCCAACCAAGATTCTTGAGGCTCAATTGGAAGCACTCAAGGAAGAGAATCGTCCGAATGAGAACCTTTACGGAATGCCAGAGAGTGAAAATGGATTCGTAAAAAGGTCGGATGGAATTTTGTGTTTCAAAGAGCGAAGTTGGATACCACTCTACGGAGGAATTCGCGACATTATTATGCACGAATCCCACAAGTCTAAATACTCCATACACCCAGGATCCGACAAAATGTACCTTGATCTGAAGAAATTGTACTGGTGGCCAAACATGAAAGCCGACATTGCAACATATGTCAGCCGGTGTTTAACCTGTTCAAAGGTTAAAGCTGAACATCAGAGACCCTCAGGTCTACTAGTACAACCCGAAATCCCCGAGTGGAAATGGGAACGCATAACAATGGACTTTATCACTAAGCTACCTAAAACCTCTAAAGGCTACGACACTATTTGGGTAATAGTTGACCGTCTCACCAAATCAGCACATTTTCTACCGATGAAAGAAAGTGATGGAATGGAAAAACTTGCACAACTATACCTGAAGGAGATCATCGCACGCCATGGTGTACCAATTTCCATCATTTCAGACAGAGATAGCCGTTTCACCTCGAATTTCTGGAAATCACTTCAAGATGCTTTAGGGTCTAACCTCGACATGAGCACCGCTTATCATCCTCAGACCGATGGACAAAGCGAGAGAACCATACAAACTCTGGAGGATATGCTAAGAGCATGTGTGATAGACTTTGGAAATGGCTGGGATAAGCACTTGCCATTAGCTGAATTTTCTTACAATAACAGCTATCACACAAGTATCAAAGCCGCACCATATGAAGCACTCTATGGTCGGAAGTGTAGATCACCTGTGTGTTGGGCCGAAGTTGGAGAAAGTCAACTTACTGGTCCGGAGTTAATCCAAGAAACTACCGAGAAGATTGTACAAATCAAAAACCGACTACAAGCAGCTCGTGACCGTCAAAAGAGCTACGCAGATAAAAGGAGGAAACCACTTGAATTTCAAGTGGGAGATAAATTTATGCTCAAAGTTGCGCCGTGGAAGGGCGTGATCCGTTTCGGAAAACGTGGAAAGTTAAATCCTCGTTACATTGGACATTTCAATACTCTCGCAAGAATCGGACCGGTAGCATACCGACTCGAATTACCACAAGAACTCAGCTCTGTACACAACGTGTTTCACATATGCAACTTGAAGAAATGTCTTTCTGACGAAACTCTTGCTATTCCTTTGGAAGAAATCCAAGTTGACGAAAGATTGAATTTTGTCGAGGAACCCATTGAAATTATGGATAGAGAGATCAAACGGCTTAAGCAAAGCCGCATCCCGATCGTCAAAGTCCGTTGGAACTCTCAAAGAGGTCCAGAATACACGTGGGAGCATGAAGACCAATTCAAACGCAAATACCCACACCTTTTCTCTACTTCAACAAGTAATCCTAACTGAAAACCGAGGATGCTTTTTTTCTTCCAAGGCGGGGAGGATGTGACACACGGTAAATTTTCACTAAAATTTAACTGAAAATTAGTAATTTATTATTTCTAAGCATGAGTCATGAAGCATGCATAAGCTTTGCCTGATCATTTGAGTAGATAACTCGCATACAGTAAAAATTTCACCACTCTTGCATTCATATTATTTTATGAATATTTCATTTTGTCTTATGATTTAAATTGTAAGACGAGAGGTTATCTCGTTTTCCTCAGTGACCGACACTGCACGCGTACCGACACTATGATAAGGACTTGATAAAACAAATGACAAACTACCGTAATGAAAAATATCACAAAAATAATGATATCGCCGATGTGTAACCATAAGATATTACATCTAAAAGTTATCAAACAATGATACCTCGGTCACAATTTAATAACACGGGACACAAAATATTTAACACACATCCATTTGAGCAATAACTTTTATAAGACTCAAATACAATTTATATATAAGTATAATGTATATGCATGCATTTCCAACTTACACAATAAGTATAATACATATACTTGCTTACACAATGAATAAATATACACAAAATAAAAAGAAGTGATAAAATCCCTTTGTCTCTTTTCCCTCACACACGACAAAATCCAAGTCCCCAAAAGCAGAATATCAAGATATGATATCTTCTCTCTTCCTCCTCTAGTCCTACGCCTCCCACCTAGATCGAATCTCCCCAAAAGGAGATAACCCAACATGTTCATTCAACCTACCCTTCCTCTTTCATACCAAATCCATGAAAGTTTTGTTTCCCAAATCCTCTCTTGATGCGCCGGCTACACCTCGATGGAATCCAAGAAGAATCAAGATAAACCACCAAAGAGAAACAAATCTTCATACCAATCCATCTTGAGCCTATGTCCAAGATTCGTTTAGTTTTGGAAGTTAACTATATTTGGCTTCAAACCAAGTTGCAAGATGAGAAAGCTTGGTCAAATACTCCTCTTGTGTTTCCTTTTTATTCCAAATCGAGACCCCCAAGAGTGTCACACTTCAAATCCCACCACAAAAAGATAAAGAAACTCCAAGGAGTGAAGAACATCAATTGGGTTTTGCTCTAGATCGATTGGGTTTTGTGGAGGTGATAAACTCTTGGGTTGGCCTTCGGATTCTTTGTCATCGAGTTGTTGTAAGAAATTACTAAACCTCATCTTGTTAAAATTTCTATTCGAGTTGTTAATGAAAATGGTTATTCGATTATGAAACTTATTGTTTTGATGTTGTTAAGTCTTATGCTTGTTGGTGAATGTTATTGCCTCGTGTAAACCTGGTTAGTGTCATTTGGTCTCACTTATCCTAGTTCTGTCGAGAGTGTTGCTAAACAAGAAAATAAAGAAGTTAAGTTTTACAAAGGTTGGATAATATGACTATGCACTAGGTGCCTTTAGTACCACAATCTTGTTTTGTAACCATAAACTCAAGGCATCATTTGCACAAGGGTTTGTTTGAGTTTTTCTGTCGAGAAGCAACAACCAAGAAAAACAAAAGAGTAAACTTTATAAAGGTTTTACTAGTGTCACTTAGCACTAAAACTGAAAACTAGTCTAGTTATGTGCACCGTGTCCATAACTCAAAACTTGTGTATCGAGAAATTGGTTAAACATTTAGTCATGATAAGAGTCTCATTCTTTGTTGTACTACGGGCTTTGTCGCGACTGGGAACCACTCGGGTACTCAAGAAATTCGTTAGTCAATATCATCTCGTAGTCCATGTAGATAGATATACTTTAAGCTAGGAGTCATCACCTTGTCGCTATAAGTGGCTTCGAAATCTAGTAAGGAGTTGGTCATTTTAATACTTTGCGGAGCAACATGAGTTATGTTGTGTTTTGGAGTGAGCCGAAAACTCACTACGGTCATATTTGGTTGATCCTTTAACTCGAATAGATTTTAATTGAATTTGATGTCGCAGAATGTTGAGCAACCATGAGTTCGGGGTTCATGATTCGAGCCACGTTTGTATCAATCCGAAAATATATAACTGCCTTTCCTAGTGTCAAAGTTAGTACATTAGTACTAAATCTTGGATAGTAATGTGTTACCCAAAATATGTAACAAAACTTTTCGTGTATTACCTTGGGCCGCAGCCCAACTTAACACTCCAATAAAAATTCCCTACACCACCCTTGGGCCAAAAACCCATTCCTTACATGATTTTCACTTCGGGCCTAGGCCCAATTCTGACTCCTTGTCGATGTCAACGCCGGGCCTCAGCCCATGATAGTTCGGGGTGCGTTTGATAGTTTAATCAAGTCAACAAAAATAAAACTGGTATCGTAAACCGGAAATTGTTATAAATATAGCTCGTCTACTACATATTCAAGTCTTCTAGCTTAGACTTACACTCATATGCAACGTCAAATAAACGAAAGGGAAATGTGATGATACAATGAAACAAATGTTTTTCCAACATAGTCTACATAATAAATTTTTACGTCAAAGCCAACGTTTAACGTGACCAAGTAAATATATATATGTCAAGGAATTTATTAGTAGAAAAGCATGTATCTTAGGAGCAATTTTTGACAAACAAACAAGAACCACTATAACATTTTAGCATATATTAAGTTCGAAAGTCTTCAAATGTAACTTGAATATTTTCTAAATACAATTAGAAAATGAATCAATTATATATATGTATAAGTTTGACAATACCATTTTGTGTCAACTTAAATAAGTATATACACATTTATATACTTACAAGTGGGATGTTATAATTATTTTTCATATCAAACTTTGGATATTAAAACCATATTAATGTCAACGTGAAAAGTATATATATATATATATACTTCGTATATTTACTAGTAAGATCATTTTTATGACTTTTACAAACTAATGTTTAGTTTTAATACAATTAAACTATGATTGAGTAAGCAAAACTTAAAACAATGAACTAAAACATTGCCCCCCTTATCTAGGTCGCGTGTCGGTGCCGCTCCACAATCATCACTAATCCCACATTTGGATTGCACATCTGCTAAGGTGAGTTTTCATAGCCCCTCTTTTACTTGATAAACTGTTTTATACTTTGGGGTGAGAAATATGCAAAACCTTTTTATGGACCAAAACTATTACATGATTACTATTACGTGGTTTAGCCTAAGCCTTTATGTCCCTAGAGAATGCCCTTTTTCATGAACCGTCAATTTCCCATTGGGAAACGCGAATGTTATAAATAGATCTATTGAGGGTGACTCCTCCGTTCGGTTGGCCATGCTTAGGCCAAGGCGAAACGTATACCATGTCGGAACCAAGTGTTGAGGGACAAAACACTTGCTATGGGCCCCTATATTGTATGACATCTTTTAGCATACAGAAACTGTCATAGTATCGGTTGCATGAACTTAGAGCTAACGTAATAGACTTTCATCCATATATCATTATATTCGTTGTAATGATTATATGACTTTGCTTATGGTCCAAATTCACTATTTTAACTTAAACCTATGAACTCACCAGCTTTTAGCTGACCTTTTTAGCATATTTTCTCAGGTGCTTAAGTTATGATCATGAAGGCAAGGCAAGAAGCGAGTAAATGGTCGTAGTAGTATTAAAGAAGTGTTTTTACACAGAAATGATGTTTTACATTGGGACCACTAAAACTAATGGGATGTGCCCATTTATCTAAACAATATTGTAAGACAATGGTTTAAAGTATTTTATGAAATTAAACGGAGTATGTATTCCGTTCTTTATTACTTGTGTTATGATTCACCGATCCCGTAACGCTCCCGAATAAAACGTACGCTTCCGCTAAACCAAATTTGGGGGTGTTACAGATTGGTATCAGAGCCAGGTTATAGAGAACTAGGTACATATAGACCCTAAACTATAACTACTTTTCACAAAAATATCGTACTACGACCGCCGATTGCCGCTTGCCTTACTTGCCATTTTACTTAGAGTTTATTTAAATAGGATTACATGTTTTATTTCCTATTTACTTATGCACTATTTCATATTCATTATGAGCATATTTTTCCACATACTTACACATATGCACCGTCTTGTCACAGACCATGCCTTCACCAGCGTTCCCTCACGATGTTCAGGAAGATATTCTACTAGCTCACTCACCTACCACCCGTCAGCTTGCACACTTAGCCACTGATCCGTGTATTCATGCCACATTAGCAGCTCAGCCAGTTATTACACCTACTCCATCTATACCTACCCTTACCACCACTCCATCAGCTTTGTTGACGCGCAGGCAAAAACCCCGCATGATTGTGAGAGTACCTGGATATCGAGAGCGGTATTCATTTGTGCCTGCACTAGCTTCTCAGATGACCTGCGCTGCTTACATGGGTCCTTCTTCTACTTCAGAGTCACTGACACCATCATCTACTAAGTCCCCACCTCATCAGAGACTCCAGAGATCTACTGATTCCTACTCAGATGAAGACCCGGAAGAATATCCAGAAGAGGATCCTGAGGAGGAACTACCGGAGCCTATGCCGATCGAGAGTGTACCTGGAAATGTTAGCACAGCAGCAGATATGGATATACTAGGTCTGGAGATTGTCCATAGTATTCAGGAGCTAGGACAAAGCTCCAGGATGGCTCAGAGATTGAGCGATGACATGGACATTGATGCACCATTTGGATTGGGACAGAGAGCTGCTTTCCTCCGTATCCAGGAGGAAAGTAATGATTACTTGAGAGATATTGATTGTGTGATCAGCCTCTGTACCACACATCTCCAGTCCGAGCTATAGTCCATCATCACCTTCATTCATACCATCTGCAGCAGACATGGAGCGCCTTGCGCGCGCCACTAGACAGCTTGAGACCATCGAGGAAGCTGCACCGGTTGAGGCACAGTCAGAACCAGACCTATCAGGATCTCCAGATGGTGATCTGACCCTCACTGAGAGGATATTTATTCAACTGGACTCTCATGAGACTTTGCTAGGAGTCCATACTGATCAGCTAGAGAGAGTCGATCCAACACGCTTGCAAGCTTGCGAGCAGCGTGTTGAGGGTTTAGACCGAGTTACTGATGTATTGTTTGAGAGCATGGAGCTCGAGAGACACGAGCGGATTCGACTGGGTCTTAGGGTTGAGGCTCAGGTTGAGGACGTAGAGAGTTGGATACAGAGCACGAGCCTTGGGCAGAGGTCAAGCCCAGATGCACGGATGACTAGAGGAGCTAGAGCGCGTCCAGTGGATCAAGTAGAGATACGGCCAGAGAAGGATGGCAGAGGACTACTGGTTTAGAGTCTATGTTAGCATCTCAGATGAGACGTATCGCGAGTTTGGAGGATACGCAGCGAGAGCTGATTGCTACCATTGAGCGACTCCGTACCGAGCGTGGATATCCTTAGATATGATTTCATGATGTATCACACTAAACTGGATTTATAACAGTTAGTGTTAGTTATCACTCTTGTACTTCAGTTTGTATTTCCATTGTATTTCCGTTGTATTTCGGTTGTATTCCATCTAGTATCTCATCATGTACTTTAAGAACCTTGTAACCGAAATTCTATCTATGTCAGACTTATTTTCCTATCCAATTGTCTCTTCTTTTATAGATTGCTCATATGATCTATCTGCGATATTTACACTATTACTTGGCACTTACCTTGTTCAAAAGATTATATATCTTATCACCTTACCTACTGCAGAAATGCCGCCAAAACGAAGATCAAAACGTACCAACCCTGGTGGAGCTTCCAATGCTCCTATTCCAGCGAGGGTTACTCACAACCAAGCTGCAAACGCTGCTATTCCAAACAGAGTCACACACGATCAGACTGCTGAAGCCACTACTCCTGCTAAGGCTACTCCAATCCAACCTATCATGAATCAAGCCATGATTGACCAACTAGTCAATAAGCGAGTGAACGCCGCTTTAGCTGCGGCAAACCACTCGTCTACTAATGTTGGAACTTCGAGACCACCCACTCACAGCCGCACTTGTACTTATCAGGACTTTCGTAAAACCATGACTGGAGGCTTTAGTGGAACCGAGGGAGCTGTCGGTCTGACTAGATGGATCGAGAAGCTCGAGACTGTGTTCCGAATCTGCAATTGTGAAGAAGAGTCTAAGGTTAAGTATGCATCATTCACTTTCGCAGATGCTGCCTTGACCTGGTGGAACAATTTTCTGAAATCTGCTAGTATCGATGTTGCCTATGACATGCCATGGGAGAACTTTAAGGAAACGGTACTTCGAAAGTACTGTCCTCATAATGAGATCAAGAAGCTCGAGCATGAGTTTTGGAACCTCAAGGTTCAAGGCACCAATATGGCTGCTTATAATCAGCGATTTCAAGAACTTGCCTTATTGTGTCCTGAAATGGTTCCTACTGAGACCCGATTGTTAGAAAGATACATCGGAGGACTGCCCCAACCTATCAAGGGAAATTTCACCACTTCTAAGGCTGCTGATCTTCATGAAACTATCGAAGTAGCCAACAAACTCATGGACCAAGTGATTGAGGATTCCATGGACAAAGTGGTTGACAATAAGAGGAAATGGGACGACCATTCTCAAGGCTACAACAACAATGAATACCGTGGCAACAACAGTAGGAACAACAGCAACAATCAAAGCAAGAGGCAAAATGTTGCTAGAGCTTATGCAGCGGGTATTGGGGAAAGGAAACCGTACTCAGGGACTGCACCATTGTGTAATCGATGCACACTGCATCACAAGGGGCAGTGTACAGTCAAGTGCCATAACTGTCAGAAAATCGGACACTTAACCATGAACTGCAGGTCCAAATCATTACGCACAGTTCAAACAGCTCCAGCTCAGGACCCAAAAGCTAATATAACTTGCTTTGGTTGTGGTGAGAAAGGACATTATAAGAATGAATGCCGAAAGGCCAGGAACCAAGGAAACCGAGGAAATCCAGGAAGCCATGGGAATGGCAGGATTCAGGGTAATGTTGGACAGTCGAGTAATCAGGGAAATGGCGAAGGAGCTCGTGGAAGAGTCTATGCCGTCACCAAAGTGCAAGCTCAGGAAGACCCGAATGTTGTGACGTGTACGTTCCTTATAAATAACCGTTATGCATCCATATTTTTTGATACGGGAGCCGATAGGAGTTTTGTTTCTAATACATTTAGTCCACTACTCGATATTGCCCCAACTGCATTAGGAAATGCATACAACGTGGAACTAGCTAACGGTAACGTAGAAAGGGTAGATACCATCATAAGAGGTTGCACCCTTAACCTGTTAAACCACCCATTCAATATCGACTTAATACCCGTAGCATTGGGTAGTTTTGATGTCATCGTCGGAATGGATTGGTTAGCAAAATATCATGCTGCCATCATTTGTGACGAGAAACTAGTCCAATTACCTTATGGACATGAAGTACTAACAATAGAAGGGGACAGAAGTGACAAAAGAAGCGTTTCAAGACTGCATGTCATTTCCTGTACCAAGGTGTTAAGGTGCATCGAGGAAGGATGTCACATCTTCCTAGCACAAGTCACCGGAAAGGACGAAAGAGAAAAGGAAGAAAAACGTCTGGAAGACGTGCCAATAGTAAGAGAATTTCCTGAAGTCTTTCCCGAAGATTTGCCAGGACTCCTGCCGACCCGACAGGTTGAATTTCAAATCGATTTAGTGCCCGGTGCCGCACCAGTGGCAAGAGCACCTTATCGATTAGCTCCAACAGAACTCCAGGAGTTATCAAACCAGTTGTCGGAACTTGCGGAAAAAGGGTTCATTAGACCGAGCTCATCACCATGGGGAGCACCAGTCTTATTCGTCAAGAAGAAAGACGGAACTTTCAGAATGTGCATCGATTATCGTGAATTGAATAAACTAACCATTAAGAACCGTTGCCCCCTACCAAGAATCGATGACCTATTCGATCAACTTCAAGGTTCAAGCGTTTATTCAAAAATCGACTTAAGATCCGGATACCATCAACTAAGAGTTCGGGAAGAAGACATTCCCAAAACCGCCTTCAGAACTCATTATGGACATTATGAGTTCCAAGTCATGCCTTTTGGGTTAACCAACGCACCAGCAGTGTTCATGGACCTCATGAACCGAGTGTGTAAACCCTACTTGGATAAATTTATGATCGTATTCATTGACGATATCCTAATTTATTCCAAGAGTGTGAAGGAACACGAAAAGCACCTTAGGTTGATCTTGGAATTGTTGAAGGAGGAAGAACTGTATGAAAAGTTCTCAAAGTATGAGTTTTGGATATCTACTGTGCAATTCCTAGGTCATGTAATCGACAGTCAGGGTATTCATGTGGATCCCGCTAAGATTGAGTCAATAAAGGATTGGGCGACACCCACAACTCCTACTGAAATACGCCAATTCTTAGGACTCGCTGGATACTACAGAAGATTCATTGAAGGTTTCTCAAAGATTGCCAAATCTTTAACCAAGCTAACCCAGAAAAACACCAAGTTTGACTGGGGAGAAAAAGAAGAAGAAGCTTTTCAACTCCTTAAACAAAAGTTGTGTAGTGCACCCATTCTGGCCTTACCGGAAGGTAGTGAAGACTTTGTTGTTTATTGCGACGCTTCACACAAGGGGCTAGGAGCGGTGTTAATGCAAAGAGAGAAAGTGATAGCATACGCCTCTCGCCAGTTGAAGACTCATGAGAAAAACTACACAACGCACGACTTGGAGTTAGGATCAGTTGTGTTCGCACTCAGAATTTGGAGACACTACTTGTATGGCACGAAGTGTGTCGTATACACCGATCACAAAAGCCTACAACACATTTTGGATCAGAAAGAACTGAACATGAGACAACGCCGATGGTTGGAATTACTCAGTGATTACGACTGCGAGATCCGTTACCATCCGGGTAAAGCGAATGCAGTTGCTGATGCTCTCAGTAGGAAAGAGCGACCAAAACCTCTTAGAGTCAGATCCTTGGGTATGACAATTAGTTCACCTCTTCCAACCAAGATTCTTGAGGCTCAATTGGAAGCACTCAAGGAAGAGAATCGTCCGAATGAGAACCTTTACGGAATGCCAGAGAGTGAAAATGGATTCGTAAAAAGGTCGGATGGAATTTTGTGTTTCAAAGAGCGAAGTTGGATACCACTCTACGGAGGAATTCGCGACATTATTATGCACGAATCCCACAAGTCTAAATACTCCATACACCCAGGATCCGACAAAATGTACCTTGATCTGAAGAAATTGTACTGGTGGCCAAACATGAAAGCCGACATTGCAACATATGTAAGCCGGTGTTTAACCTGTTCAAAGGTTAAAGCTGAACATCAGAGACCCTCAGGTCTACCAGTACAACCCGAAATCCCGAAAGTGGAAATGGGAACGCATAACAATGGACTTTATCACTAAGCTACCCAAAACCTCTAAAGGCTACGACACTATTTGGGTAATAGTTGACCGTCTCACCAAATCAGCACACTTTCTACCAATGAAAGAAAGTGATGGAATGGAAAAACTTGCACAACTATACCTGAAGGAGATCATCGCACGCCATGGTGTACCAATTTCCATCATTTCAGACAGAGACAGCCGTTTCACCTCGAATTTCTGGAAATCACTTCAAGATGCTTTAGGGTCTAATCTCGACATGAGCACCGCTTATCATCCTCAGACCGATGGACAAAGCGAGAGAACCATAAAAACTCTGGAGGATATGCTAAGAGCATGTGTGATAGACTTTGGAAATGGCTGGGATAAGCACTTGCCATTAGCTGAATTTTCTTACAATAACAGCTATCCCACAAGTATCAAAGCCGCACCATATGAAGCACTCTATGGTCGGAAGTGTAGATCACCTGTGTGTTGGGCCGAAGTTGGAGAAAGTCAACTTACTGGTCCGGAGTTAATCCAAGAAACTACCGAGAAGATTGTACAAATCAAAAACCGACTACAAGCAGCTCGTGACCGTCAAAAGAGCTACGCAGATAAAAGGAGGAAACCACTTGAATTTCAAGTGGGAGATAAATTTATGCTCAAAGTTGCGCCGTGGAAGGGCGTGATCCGTTTCGGAAAACGTGGAAAGTTAAATCCTCGTTACATTGGACCTTTCAATACTCTCGCAAGAATCGGACCAGTAGCATACCGACTCGAATTACCACAAGAACTCAGCTCTGTACACAACGTGTTTCACATATGCAACTTGAAGAAATGTCTTTCTGACGAAACTCTTGCTATTCCTTTGGAAGAAATCCAAGTTGACGAAAGATTGAACTTTGTCGAGGAACCCATTGAAATTATGGATAGAGAGATCAAACGGCTTAAGCAAAGCCACATCCCGATCGTCAAAGTCCGTTGGAGCTCGCAAAGAGGTCCAGAATACACGTGGGAGCGTGAAGACCAATTCAAACGCAAATACCCACACCTTTTCTCTACTTCAACAAGTAATCCTAACTGAAAACCGAGGACGCTTTTTTTCTTCCAAGGCGGGGAGGATGTGACACACGGTAAATTTTCACTAAAATTTAACTGAAAATTTGTAATTTATTATTTCTAAGCATGAGTCATGCAGCATGCATAAGCTTTGCCTGATCATTTGAGTAGATAACTCGCATACAGTAAAAATTTCACCACTCTTGCATTCATATTATTTTATGAATATTTCATTTCGTCTTATGATTTAAATTGTAAGACGAGAGGTTATCTCGTTTTCCTCAGTGACCGACACTGCACGCGTACCGACACTATGATAAGGACTTGATAAAACAAATGACAAACTACCGTAATGAAAAATATCACAAAAATAATGATATCGCCGATGTGTAACCATAAGATATTACATCGAAAAGTTATCAAACAATGATACCTCGGTCACAATTTAATAACACGGGACACAAAATATTTAACACACATCCATTTGAGCAATAACTTTTATAAGACTCAAATACAATTTATATATAAGTATAATGTATATGCATACATTTCCAACTTACACAATAAGTATAATACATATACTTGCTTACACAATGAATAAATATACACAAAATAAAAAGAAGTGATAAAATCCCTTTGTCTCTTTCTCCTCACACACGACAAAATCCAAAGTCCCAAAAGCAGAATATCAAGATATGATATCTTCTCTCTTCCTCCTCTAGTCCTGCGCCTCCCACCTAGATCGAATCTCCCCAAAAGGAGATAACCCAACATGTTCATTCAACCTACCCTTCCTCTTTCATACCAAATCCATGAAAGTTTTGTTTCCCAAATCCTCTCTTGATGCGCTGGCTACACCTCGATGGAATCCAAGAAGAATCAAGATAAACCACCAAAGAGAAACAAATCTTCATACCAATCCATCTTGAGCCTATGTCCAAGATTCGTTTAGTTTTGGAAGTTAACTATATTTGGCTTCAAACCAAGTTGCAAGATGAGAAAGCTTGGTCAAATACTCCTCTTGTGTTTCCTTTTTAATTCAGCCGAGACCCCCAAGAGTGTCACACTTCAAATCCCACCACAAAAAGATAAAGAAACTCCAAGGAGTGAAGAACATCAATTGGGTTTTGCTCTAGATCGATTGGGTTTTGTGGAGGTGATAAACTCTTGGGTTGGCCTTCGGATTCTTTGTCATCGAGTTGTTGTAAGAAATTACTAAACCTCATCTTGTTAAAATTTCTATTCGAGTTGTTAATGAAAATGGTTATTCGATTATGAAACTTATTGTTTTGATGTTGTTAAGTCTTATGCTTGTTGGTGAATGTTATTGCCTCGTGTAAACCTGGTTAGTGTCATTTGGTCTCACTTATCCTAGTTCATGAGAGTGTTGCTAAACAAGAAAATATAAAGAAGTTAAGTTTACAAAGGTTGGATAATATGACTATGCACTAGGTGCCTTTAGTACCACAATCTTGTTTTGTAACCATAAACTCAAGGAATCATTTGCACAAGGGTCTGTTTGAGTTTTTCTCACGAGAAGCAACAACCAAGAAAACAAAAGAGTAAACTTTATAAAGGTTTTACTAGTGTCACTTAGCACTAAAACTGAAAACTAGTCTAGTTATGTGCACCGTGTCCATAACTCAAAACTTGTGTATCGAGAAATTGGTTAAACATTTAGTCATGATAAGAGTCTCATTCTTTGTTGTACTACGGGCTTTGTCGCGACTGGGAACCACTCGGGTACTCAAGAAATTCGTTAGTCAATATCATCTCGTAGTCCATGTAGATAGATATACTTTAAGCTAGGAGTCATCACCTTGTCGCTATAAGTGGCTTCGAAATCTAGTAAGAGTTGGTCATTTAATACTTGCGTGAGCAACATGAGTTATGTTGTATTTTGGAGTGAGCCGAAAACTCACTACGGTCATATTTGGTTTGATCCTTTACTCGTAATAGATTTTAATTGAATATGATGTCAGAATCGTTGAGCAACCATGAGTTCGGGGTTCATGATTCGAGCCACGTTTGTATCAATCCGAAAATATATAACTGCCTTTCCTAGTGTCAAAGTTAGTACATTAGTACTAAATCTTGGATAGTAATGTGTTACCCAAAATCTGTAACAAAACTTTTCGTATTACCTTTGCCCAACTTAACACTCCATAAAAAATTCTACACCACCCTTGGGCCAAAAACCCATTCCTTACATGATTTTCACTTCGGGCCTAGGCCCAATTCTAACTCCTTGTCGATGTCAACGCGGGCCTCAAATCCATGATAGTTCAAAAGCGTTTGATAGTTTAATCAAGTCAACAAAATAAAACCGTATCGTAAACCGAAATTGTTATAAATATAGCTCGTCTACTACATATTCAAGTCTTCTAGCTTAGACTTACACTCATATGCAACGTCAAATAAACGAAAGGGAAATGTGATGATACAATGAAACAAATGTTTTTCCAACATAGTCTACATAATAAATTTTACGCCAAAGCCAACGCTTAACGTGACCAAGTAAATATATATATGTCAAGGAATTTATTAGTAGAAAAGCATGTATCTTAGGAGCAATTTTTGACAAACAAACAAGAACCACTATAACATTTTAGCATATATTAAGTTCGAAAGTCTTCAAATGTAACTTGAATATTTTCTAAATACAATTAGAAAATGAATCAATTATATATATGTATAAGTTTGACAATACCATTTTGTGTCAACTTAAATAAGTATATACACATTTATATACTTACAAGTGGGATGTTATAATTATTTTTCATATCAAACTTGGATATTAAACCATATTAATGTCAACGAAAAAGTATATATATATATATATACTTCGTATATTTACTAGTAAGATCATTTTTATGACTTTTACAAACTAATGTTTAGTTTTAATACAATTAAACTATGATTGAATAAGCAAAACTTAAAACAATGAACTAAAACATTGCCCCCCTTATCTAGGTCGCTGTCGGGTGCCGCTCCACAATCATCACTAATCCCACATTTGGATTGCACATTTGCTAAGGTGAGTTTTCATAGCCCCTCTTTACTTGATAAACTGCTTTATACTTTGGGGTGAGAAATATGCAAAACCTTTTATGGACCAAAACTATTACATGATTACTATTACGTGGTTTAGCCTAAGCCTTTATGTCCCTAGAGAATGCCCTTTTCATGAACCCAATTTCCCTGGGAAACGCGAATGTTATAAATAGATCTATTGAGGGTGACTCCTCCGTTCGGATGGCCATGCTTAGGCAAGGCTAAACGATACCATGTCGGAACCAAGTTGAGGGACAAAACACCTGCTATGGGCCCCTATATTGTATGACATCTTTTAGCATACAGAAACTGTCATAGTATCGGTTGCATGAACTTAGAGCTAACGTAATAGACTTTCATCCATATATCATTATATTCGTTGTAATGATTATATGACTTTGCTTATGGTCCAAATTCACTATTTTAACTTAAACCTATGAACTCACCACTTTTAGCCGACCTTTTTAGCTTATTTTCTCGTGTGCTTAAGTTATGATCATGAAGGCAAGGCAAGAAGCGGGTAAATGGTCGTAGTAGTATTAAAGAAGTGTTTTACACGAAATGATGTTTTACATTGGGACCACTAAAACTAATGGGATGTGCCCATTTATCTAAACAATATTGTAAGACAATGGTTTAAAGTATTTTATGAAATTAAACGGAGTATGTATTCCGTTCTTTATTACTTGTGTTATGATTCACCGATCCCGTAACGCTCCCGAATAACACGTATGCTTCCGCTAAACCAAATTTGGGGGTGTTACACCCTAATCACTTCATTAGTGAGTGTCCCAAACGTGACGAACAAAAGGTATTCGTGAGTGGTTCGTGGGGAATGAGTGAGGAGGAGGACGAAGAAATTTGTCTCATGGCAATAACTCAAACGAGGTATGTCCCGAATCTCTCTATTATAGTAGCTCATCATTAGATGATGATTCATTGCATCGTGAATATGATAAACTTTGCAAAATTAGTCTAAAAGTAATTAACAAAAATAAGGTTTTGAAAAACAAAAATGAACGCTTAGAAAAGGAAGCCATTGAGTTAAAAGGCAAATTAAAACGTTTAGAAAAAAGGAAAATAGCAAAGGGGAATGTGAGCTTTGTGTTCAACTTCAAACACTAGTTGAAAATCTTGATTCCAAGATTTCTAGAATGAATACTAATACTCTAAATACAATATTAGATAGTGTTAAAACAGAAACAACAAAGGGGTTAGGTTTCAGGAACATAATGCATTAACTAGCGAGAATAAAGAAACACAATTGGCCAAAGCAACTTAAAACAAAAGCATTGTGTCATAGATCCCACGGATCCCTTTAAAAGGGAACCGCCTAGTGTAAAACCAGTGATCCGTGGGTCCAGATGTAAAGAGTAGAAATAATGTAGCTACTTCATCTAGAATCACTTTGTTATCATTAACAAGAAGAAACCAACCCACGCACGTTAGACAACCATCATCACTAAAATATAATCAAAGTTTCAGAGAAACAAAGGTCCGCCATTTTCAAAACCAAACACATTTATAAGGAGACCTAATAATGTTTATTCTAGAAGTAACCACCATCAAATGGGATGGAATCCTAATGTACAAAACGGTTTTCCTTTTCAAAACGTTACACCATGGAATGCATTCTCACTTTTTCCATATATGCCTAACATGAATGAAATGTATAAAACTAATGAACCCATAAACAAATGGGGACCAAACTTTGAATTAATTTTGTTTTTTGTGTGTGCTTAAATACCCATCAACCGGATGAATGGATAAAGGATACGGTGCACGGGCATATAACCGTAATAAAGACTTGTTTTCCACATACGATCCTCCAATAGAGGAAATGTGGTATTTGTAATAGCAAGAGCAAAATCATCGGAAAGGTACAATTCTCATAAATCTTAACCGCAACGAGATGTGTGTCACGTGAGAAAACCTAAACTTCAACCTTCTAAGTATAGGACAAATATGTGATAAAGGTGTAATGTACTTTTTAGTGAAACCGGTAGTAAAATATTGAAAACGGTATAACTATAAGAAGAAGCATTAGAAAATATGTAGTCTATGTCATTAAAATCGGTAATGAACCTAAAGACAAACTTTGTCTTACTTCAATGGATGATACTTCACTTATGGCATCAAGATTGTTATGCCAATATACTTCTTCAATCGCTATCATCTAAAGAACTAGTAAGAGATCTACCAAAATTAAAATACGAACATCATTTTTGTGATGCTTGTAACGTAGGAAAGCAAGTCCATGCTAGTTACAAAGCTAAAAATATGGTCTCTACTACTAAGTGTCTAGAACTACATCACATGGATTTATTTGGTCCATCCGCTATTCAAAGTTATGGAGGTAACTACTATACTTTGGTCATAGTGGATGATTACTCTAGGTACATGATCTGGTCCGAACCGTCAAGTCTAATCACACAGCAAGCACTGTGAATGTAATAACCCAAATTGACTTAAAACAGCTTGGAACCAAATACAATTAAGATCAGAGGAATATAGGGAATTCCTGGGTCGTTAAGTCCCACGGAGGATGAATTGGTGTAAAAACACTTGATCAGATGGTAGAATGATCACTAAGGATAGTAATCAGTAAGGTTTTGGATGGAAAATTATACCTAAAGAAAAGATTTACAAATTAAAGCGACTTAAATGCAAATTAAAAGAAATTAAAAAGTTAAAATCTATTAAATAAACGCTATCACTATTTTTACAATGATGTTTTTATGATTTTATAAAACAAAATATTTTAAATAAACTATTTAAACTAAAATGTAAACTCAAATTATCTAAAAACTAAGTTTAAAATGAAAACGAGTTACGCTTAAAAATTACGTACTGAGCGCAGCAAAAACAAAATTTATGAAATAAAAGGCCTACGAATGTGAAACTAATTTTTCTTACGCATCATATGATAAAAGAAAATTTTAGAAAGAATTATATTTTCCTATTATTATTTTATTTATTATGATTTAAAAGCTATATTTAATAATTAATGAATTAAAATACTAAACATTTTAATAAAATTATGGAAAATCACAAAACTACTTTGTTAACTGGGACCTAAGAAAAATAAGAAAATGCAAAAACCTCTGCTTGGGAAAAATAGCTGCAAATAAGCTCAAAGAGCTTATTGGCAAACCGGTTTTGGTTTAAATACTTTGTTTGCAAGTGATTCCAACGAGACAAGTCCAAGGGCGCTGTTGGTAAGGAGTGTGTGTGGTGAGCTGTGGCCAGAGATCAAATCCCAAAGAGTGGCCAATTTTTTTCAACTTTTTTTTTGATTTTTCTTTACAAACTTGTTAAGCACACTAAAATAAGTACTTTTTATAACTGTGACTTATATTGAAAACTAACAATAAGCTTCAAATAAGCTAATAATCTCAACAGTAAGTTATGAGCTTATTATGATGTTTTAAAACTCAAACAAGGTCACAAGCTAAAACCAAAGTGAAATAAGATGAAAATAAGCTAGTACTACTAGATAGGGTAAATTACATAAAGCACACCTAATAAGCTAGAAATAAGCAATAAGCATTTATGACAAACTGAGAAACCAAACAGACTTGCAGAGATTATCAAAGCAATTTAAGCTCAATGAATAAGCTCAAAAGCTCAAACAAAAGACGTAACAATTAGATGGGTGGGCTTTCCAAAAGTCCAAGCTCATGCACTTTGTGCACCGAGGAGCTTATGAGAGCTTATGAAAATGAGACCAGCTCAATCGGGTTGTTTGGTTATAACAGTAAATTGGGACAAAGTACAAGCTTGATGTACTCTATAGGATAAGCTGCAAAATGGGGAAATTTAGCTTGGGACTTTAAGAAGGCTTGGTTACCTTTCTAAAAGCCAATAATTACAAACTATGACCAAATAACAAGCTCAGGTGAGCTTATGAAAGAGCTAGTAAACGGTGCACAGTGGCACTTTTTGAAACAAAGCTTAAAATAAGCTAAAAGTTAAGCTATTTAAAAAGCTATCTAGAAAATAAGAAAAATACTATGATAAAGTTAAGCAACTGAATATTGAAATACTAAAAGCTCGTGTCTTGAATACTAATATTAAGCCCTATATAAATTAATCTCTTTTATTCAAAAACTCAATACCGAAATATTTGATTTTAATTATACTAAAGGGTTGACTAAAGTGAACTTTAAATTGAATATACTAACTGATTAAGTAGTATTAAGCTAAAATGAGATGAACTTAGGCTATAGTAATAAGCTATATGTTTCTGTGATGATTTTTAGTTCTAAATCCTAACAGGTGAGCTTATGAGGTGAGATTAAAAGAGAGTATGACTTTTAACCCAAAAAGAGTACTGTTTTTCTTGTTGCAATGAGTTATATAGACCAAGTGTGATATACAACAATCAACTATAACTGTCTCAAACACCTTTTAGCTCATTAAACAGTACAATGTAAACACCTGTGGAGACTGCTTTGAAAATTTTTGGTAGAGAAAGACAGATTAAGACCATCATATATTTTTGCACTAATGATATCACTAAATGAGACTCAAAGAACATAGAACAACAATATTAACAACATATAATTAAAAGATTACACTTACTCTATTTTCACTCGCTAAAAATAAAATTTTATTAACTATAAGTTAAAAAGAATAATTTATTATTTTTAAAGCTCAATTATATTTAATTAACACTAACAAACATAAACATGTAGAGATTCAAGCTTATAACCTGTTTTACTCAAGAAAATGCCAAAATGAGATTAAGAGGCTTACGTGGCTTGAGCTAAAACGAGAACAAGGTATATAAACACAACCTATAGAACCTCCACGTGTTCACTAACCATTTTCATTCAAATCAAACCGCTTCACTTTTGCTTGATCACTTTCACCATGATTTTAATTTTTAACTATTTTTTGGTAATTTTGGTATTTTGCTATTTTGAATCTAAACTAAATTTTAAATGATTCTATCAACTTATAAGCTTTATAAAAGCTTATATAAGCTTTTACAATCCTTAGTAACAACTAAAAATAACACTTGCCTAATTTTGAGATTCTTAACAAGGTGATTTGCATAAAACTGAGTTTGTGCATAAAACTTAAAATTAAAACTGGAAATATGTTTGATATACACTGGAATGAGATTACAAATAACTTGAAACTTTAAACATAAGCTGGAAAACTTAAAGAAATTAAAACGACATACAAAATATTAAAATTACTCTAGATATCTTCTCCATTGACACTTCCTCTTTCTTTATAGCTTTTCTGAACTCCCCACATGTCTCTGATCAAATCCCATCAACAATCTCATCCATTGATTCACCAAACGATCTTAGCATCAATTTGGATTTTGGCCAAAATTGAGATAAGGTTGCTTGAGACAGCTTTTAGTTCAATTAAAGAAGTTTGGAGCATGTGGAGGTGGAGGGACAATATGTGAAGTAGGTATGGGTTTAGGATGTCTTGGAAAGCAAAAGGTGTTTGAGAGTGCTACAAAGAAGGTTACATGGTGGGGAAGCATTAACTGCCAGGGCCGTGGGATGATAGGAGGGAGATGAGCTGAAAAGGTGGATGAGGTGGAAAGGGTGATAGGGAGGTGATAAAACCATGGTGGTTTTGGGATACAGAGGAGGTGAGGGAGACAAACAGGATGGCGTTTTATTTAAAATTTGGGCCGGTTGTGTTATTTGGATTTGGGCCCGGTTGGTTTATTGGATCCGCTTGGTTGTAGTTATAACAAGGACCATTTATGTAATTTTAGCAATCTTGAAGGTTTGATCTTGAACATTTTCCAAAGCTCTTACAAGGACTAAAACTGCCAAATGTGATTAGTACAAGGACCTATATTGATAATTTCCATTTTGTAAATCCAGGACCAAACCGTCAAGTTTGAAACTTGAGGGGCAAAATGTAATTTCTCCAAAGTTTATTTATAGGACCAATTTTGTCATTTATAAATAGAACAAGGTTAAAAGTTGATAATTTTCACTTTTTAAATTAACCAAGGACTATTTTTGACAATTTTCAAAGTTAAAGGACTAAAGTTGTCAATTTGTGATTTTTAAACTTTGAAGGTTTATTTTGACAACTTTTGAATCTCATGGACCTTAAATGACATTTTACAAGATTTTGATTTACCAGGGACTAGTTTTGACAACTTTTGTAACTGGGGACTAAACTCGCCAATTATGCAAACTTGATATCGCTTTTTTCATCGATTTTGATATTTTTGCATTTAAAACACATAAAACACTTATTTGTGATATTTTTATCATTTTTATTCATTTCTGAGTGTTTTCGATGTTTTGGCAAATAATTTGTACAAAAATGATGAGTATTTACACACTCATCAATCCCCACACTAAGATATTGCTAGTCCCTAGCAATGTTTTGAGAAAATTAATGGATTTCATCTCTTTACCAAAAGCTATTACTTCCGAGTAGCCAAATGTTTTAGTTCAAGTAAGAACCATGGTACACCGATAACCATGTGATTTTGAGCAAACCACCGGCTTTCAACGGATTTGATTTGTTCTACCGTAAGCCGTATCTATTCGACTAGCCAACTCTTAGATAAATTATCAAGATTATCTTTGGTGAGCTGATTACCAATTATGGTTTTTCCACTGGCTTTACCACAAGCCATAACCTTGCGGGCTAGCCAACTCTTCACTTTTTAGGATATGGTGAGTCGAATACCATACAATTTTGGGCAAATTGTGTCAACGGATTTGAGATATCTTTACCAAGAGCCGCTTGTTCTGGATTAGCCAATCCTTTTGTTTTTTGACAAGGGATTGATAACCAAATGAGTAAGTTAAAACACTTACTCCAAAAAAAAATTGGCCAAAACGGGGAATTGGGTGATAATATATGATAAAATTCGTGAGAATTCCCCCTACACTTAGAAATGAATATTGCCCTCAATATTCAAAGTACCTACCGTTATGCCTAAACTGAGAACGAAAAGGGAAATACTACGCCATTATTTAGAAAGGATTTTTTTCAACTTACTTATATACACAACATGTGGGGCAACCCCCCCACACTAGGGTGGTAGAAAATAGAAAGAAGTCGGAAATATGGGTGAAAACCCATATGGTGTGCTACTGTTTTTGATTAATGAAGTCGCTAGCTTGACTCCACTCTAATTCATTGGTTCATGGGGAAAGTAACGTGGAAAACCAATCTCAATCGACTTTCATTCACAAATTAGCATAAACACTGAACATCGAAAGTTCCACTGACGAGATACAACCGTATTTTAATAGTAGAAACTATGAAGAATACAATGTCAAAGATGGTGTCCTCATTCCCGAAAGAGAAAAGGGAAAGAGCAACCACACCATTTGTGAAGAATGGAATAAATATGTGCATCACAATACATGTCCATTCCTCATCAAGAAGAAACAAATCACCAATTTTGACATTTTTAAGCTTAAACTTTAAGCTTGTTAGGTGATTGGGAATAAGATGTCCGGGAGGGATGTTTGGGGACGATTCTTCGTTTAATAAATTTTCAAGAAAAGGATGTCCCTTCAATCCAAGTAGTATTATCAATTCCTCTGGAATTGACTCATCACTTAGAAAAGCATCGACTTCATTCCAAAGTTATCTTCCTCATCCGTGTGAGAGAAGAAATGGAATAGTGGAAACAATTGAACTGAGATGAAATAGATGATGGATCTTTGTAGAGAATTTAGTTTCATCTACGAGTTAACAAACTCATACGATAAACTTGTTCCGAGGTGGGACAAGTGGTGTGCTCTTAGAGCTAGCAATTTCACCACTTCCAATGAAGTCTCCATTCTAGATCATCATCATCAAGAACACCTATGACTTTTGGTACAACTTTCAAACCATTTGTTTGAACAGTGGTTGATTTTAGAGCTTTTAGCTCAAGACGCTTTTGGTGACTCCTCTTAACCGTGAAATTAGAGAGTGTTGCATTGATTCTTTTAGATTTTGATCGACAGGCAAATATGTTTGTTCAGAGGTTTGGAGTTCTGGTTGATATTAAACGTGAGTTCTTCGTTATCAACCCGTATAGTCAACTCTTCCAAGAATACATCAATCGAGCACGGCTCGTTCTCAAGAAAGCTCTCCCAAAGATGAGGGGAACTTAGGATCGCATCAAAGTTTACTACAACAAAGTCGTGGGAAATGAAACTTCCCTATCTTTACCACCACATCCCCCGCTATTCCAAGTGGACGAAGTTATTGCACCGCTAGCTCGAGAGTCATACAAGTAGGAGTAAGTTCAGGGAGAGAAAGTTTCTTCCATACTGAGAGTGGCATGAGGTTAATGCTAGCGCCAAGATCGGCCAAGCGGAGCATTGAACCATCCCCAAGAAATCACATGGGATTAAAACTTGCAGTGGTCTTCAAGCTTTTCGAAGCTTTGAGAAGAACCGCAGCATTGCTCATTAAGAGGGTTTTAGCCATCCTGATAACTTATCTTTGTTGCTCGCTAGCCTTTAAGCGGGATGCAAATTTGGGCATTAGAACAAGAGCATCAACGAAGCTTATATCAAAGTGTAGTTCATTGAAAATTTGGAAAAAATTTTCCATTTGCTCTTTGTTTTTGTCTTTAAGCTTCTCATCATGCATTCTTGATGGGTAAGGAAGCTGACTAGACTTTTGAGCCGGAGTCAGTTACTCGCTCAGATTTTTCTTCGGAACTCGGGTTCCGGATTTAAAGCTTGACTACCGGTGTGGGACGTGCGGTACTTCGTGGCTAGAGAAATGCACCTTGTCCGTTATATCCTTGGTAACTTGACTCATTGCTCCTAGTGGAGGAGGCATTGGAGTCGAGAGGTCCATTTTGTATCTTACCACTCACAGTGGTGACGGCTTTCAACCTCGGCATTAGGATTAGGAATTGTATTGCTTGGGAGTCCTCCGTACATCTAAGAAGCTTTGTTCATATTCATGTTCATGAACCGCCATCATATTCTTCAACTCATTTGTTCCGCCGAGACATTGTAGTATCAATTTTTAGCTCAACTCTCATGTTATTGATCTGAGTTTGCATTGAACGTATGCTTGAATCAGTAATTTTCATGAAGTCATTAGGTGGATTTGAGGAGGTTTTGATACTTTGCTGATTTGGAGCTTGAAATGGTTGGTTGAAATTGTTCCGTTCATTGAAATTTTGAGAGTTATTGAAGTTTTGTCCTTGATTCGAAACAAATCGATTTTGATTTCCATGGTTTTGCATAGAGGAAAACTGTGGTGCCATACCACGGGTACGTAGTGAGTATCGCTTGTGGTCGGTATTGATTGTGGTTTACGTAATACGGAGCTTGGTAAAAGAAGCATCGGTTGCTTGACAATCATAATACGCGTGTGGACCACCACAAGTTTCACATACCTTGTTCACGGCTTTGATTGGTTCCGCTATGAATTTCGCTTGATTTCCTTTTTACTCTTTCATCATACAATGATGACGCCGCGAGCTGCTAACGGAGCGCTAACCTGTAAGAGTTACCGGATGAAGAAGCAGGAGTGCTCGGAATATTGACTTTGTTGCGAAATAGGAACTTTGATTTTTCTCGCAAATCTCAATCACATCTTTAGGCTTACGATTCAAGATATTGCCACCGCGCAAGATTCAAAGAATCTTGATCGCTACCGCTCAAACCATTGTAAAAGATATTAACTTGTCAAGTTCGTGAATTCATGATGGGGCATTTCCTGAGGAGATCTTTGAATCTCCCCATGCCTCCAAAATTTTCATCGAAATTTTGACGAAATCCAGAAATTTCATTTTTAAGATTAGTCGCCTTTGATGGAGGAAAGAAATAATTGACAAACTTTTGAACAAGATCCTCCCGTGTTTTCGATGGATCTAGGGTTCTTTTCCGACCAATCCGGCTGCCCCTCAAGTGAGAATGGAAATAGCATCAACTTGATCACTTTTTGTGGCACATCCTTGAAATTGATAGTTGATGTCAACTTGTTAAACCAACGGATGTGCATACGGCCCGTCAAACCCGTGGAATTGATTCGTGAGACACAAGTGTGATCAAATGTGTTCTTCAATTCAAAATGATCGAATTGATTGGTGGTAAAACGATGGCATCTCCATAACCCTCGTGGGTGCCCGGAGCATTTCACCATAGTACGCTCACCGCCATTTCGACAGAGTGGTGGTGGTAGACGCTCTACCACCAACTTGGAGCAGTAACGCCCTCTACGCCTAACGAGGAATCTTGCCAAGCCTGAAAGTGGACTTGTAGAGCGAAGAACGAAGCGATGCACTAAGTGTAAAAATCAATTTTCAAAACAAATGAGGCAAAACACAATTGAATCCAAAATCACACAGATGAAATGGCTTTGAAAAGGCACCAAATCACAAGTGACACAAAGGCAAGTTTTAAATCGATGTTCGAACTTATTATGGTCGCATCTCCCAGCTTAGTAGGTGTACCGCCTTGATTTTGCGGTGGTTGATTTTTATGTATATATTAAGTACCACTGAAAAGACGTAGGTAATGATTTAGCCGATGGGTTTAAAAATTTTTGACAATATTTTTTGGTATCGCTGTTTAACCAAATCGTATTTCTTTAAGAATCACCTTAAAAGAAACAAGTCGTAAAACGCTACGATTGTTTTGTTGTTTTATATTTTTTTTGTGTTTTTAACACTTTAGGAAAAGTGTTAATGAACTTTTTGATTTATGATAACTTTACAAAAACTTTTACAAACTGGTGGCAAGTACGGTCTCTGGAGCAATGCTTTTAGAACACGCCAGTCACCGCAAATGGCCAAAATTTGATCGTATGCACGTAAATCAAGCTAAATCACTCAAACCGCCACTTGTGAATGGCCGACCGTAATAAGATTAAAACAAATTGGAACCAAATACAATTAAGATCGAGGAATATAGGAATTCCGGGTCGCTAAGTCCCCATGAGGATGAATTGGTGTAAAAACACTTGATCAGATGGTAGAATGATCACTAAGGATAGTAATCAGTAAGGTTTTGGATGGAAAATTATACCTAAAGAAAAGATTTACAAATTAAAGCGACTTAAATGCAAATTAAAAGAAATTAAAAAGTTAAAATCTATTAAATAAACGCTATCACTATTTTTACAATGATGTTTTTATGATTTTATAAAACAAAATATTTTAAATAAACTATTTAAACTAAAATGTAAACTCAAATTATCTAAAAACTAAGTTTAAAATGAAACGAGCCGTTACGCTTAAAAATTACTACTGAGCCGCAAGCAAAACGAAAATTTATGAAATAAAAGGCCTACGAATGTTAAACTAATTTTCTTACGTACTATATGATAAAAGAAAATTTTAGAAAAAAGAATTATATTTTTCTGATTATTATTTTATTTATTATGATTTAAAAGCTATATTTAACTAATTAATGAATTAAAAATACTAAACATTTTAAGAAAATTATGGAAAAATCACAAAACTACTTTTGTTAATGTGGACCTAAGAAAAATAAGAAAACAACCTCTTGCTGAAAATAGCTGCAAAATAAGCTCAAAAGAGCTTATTGGCAAAACTGGGTTTTTGGTTTAAATACTTTGTTTGTGCAGATTCCAACGAGACAAGTCCCAAGGGCGCGTTGGTAAGGAGTGTGTGTGTGAGTGGGTGGCCGGAGATCAAATCCAAAGAAGTACAATTTTTTCAACTTTTTTTGATTTTTCTTTACAAACTTGTTAGCACACTAAAATAAGTACTTTTTAATGCGGACTTATATTGAAAACTGACAATAAGCTCTAAATAAGCTTAATAATCTCAACAAGGTAAGTTATGAGCTTATTATGATGTTTTAAACTCAAACAAGGTCACAAGCTAAAACCAAAGCTGAAATAAGATGAAAATAAGCTAGTACTACTTAGATAAGGCTAAATTACACATATAAGCACACTAATAAGCTAGAAATAAGCAATGAGCATTTATGACAAACCGAGAAACCAAAATGCATTCTTGCAGAGATTATCAAGGCAATTTAAGCTCAATGAATAAGCTCAAAGCTCAAACAAAAAGACAGCAGTAACAATTAGAGCCGGTGGGCTTTCCAGTCCAAGCTCATGCACTTTGGTGCACGAGGAGCTTATGAGAGCTTATGAAAATGAGATTCATCACTGTTGTTTGGTTATACAGTAAATTGGGACAAAGTAAGCTTGATGCAGCCCTATAGGATAAGCCTGAAAATGGGAAATTTAGCTTGGGACTTTAAGAAGGCTTGTTACCTTCTCAAAAATAATAATTACAAACTATGACCAAATAACAAGCTCGTGTGAGCTTATGAAAGAGCTAGTAAACCTGGTAACGTGGCACTTTTTGAAAGTGTGCTTAAAATAAGCTAAAAGTTAAGCTATTTAAAAGCTATTTGGAAAATAAGAAAAATACTATGATAAAGTTACAAATGAATATTGAAATACCAAAAGCTCAGGTCTTGAATACTAATATTAAGCCCTATATAAATTAATCTCTTTTATTCAAAACTGCTAATCCAAATATTTGACTTTTAATTATACTAAAGGGTTGACTAAAGTGAACTTTAAATTGAATATACTAACTGATTAAGTAGTATTAAGCTAAAATGAGATGAACTTAGGCTATAGTAACAAGCTATAAGCCATCTGTGATGATTTTTAGTTTCTAAATCCTAACAAAGGAGCTTATGAGGTGAGATTAAAAGAGAGTATGACTTTTAACCCAAAAGAGTAATCTTTCTTTGTTGCAATGAGTTATATAGACCAAGTGTGATATACAACAATCAACTACACTGTCTCAAACACCTTTTAGCTCAGTTAAACAAGCAATACCAAACAAAGTCCTGGAGACTGCTTGAAAATTTTGGTAGAGAAAGACAGATTAAGACCATCATATATTTTATGAATCTAATGATATCACTAAATGAGACTCAAGGAACATAGAACAACAATATTAACAACATATAATTAAAAGATTACACTTACTCTATTTTCACTGCTTAAAATAAAATTGTTATTAACTATAAGTTAAAAAGAATAATTTATTATTTTTAAAGCTCAATTATATTTAATTAACACTAACAAACATAAACATGTAGAGATTCAAGCTTATAACGCTTACTTAAAATGCCAAAATGAGATTAAGAGGCTTTACAAGTGGCTTGAGCCAAACCGAGAACAAGGTATATAAACACAACCTATAGAACCTCCACTGTGTTCACTAACCCATTTTCATTCAAATCAAACAAATTTGACTTGCTTGATCACTTTCACCATGATTTTAATTTTAACTATTTTTTGGTAATTTTGGTATTTTTGCTATTTTGAATCTAAACTAAATTTTAAATGATTCTATCGCCTTATAGTTTTATAAAAGCTTATATAAGCTTTTACAATCCTTAGTAACAACTAAAAATAACACTTGCCTAATTTTGAGATTCTTAACAAGGTGATTTGCATAAAACTGAGTTTGTGCATAAAACTTAAAATTAAAACTGGAAATATGTTTGATATACACTGGAATGAGATTACAAATAACTTGAAACTTTAAACATAAGCTGGAAAACTTAAAGAAATTAAAACGACATACAAAATATTAAAATTACTCTAGATATCTTCTCCATTGACACTTCCTCTTTCTTTATAGCTTTTCTGAACTCCCCACATGTCTCTGATCAAATCCCATCAACAATCTCATCCATTGATTCAGTCAAACGCATCTTAGCCATCAATTTGGATTTTGGCGCCAAAATTGAGATAAGGTTGCTTGAGACAGTTTTAGTTCAATTAAAGAAGTTTGGAGCATTGTGGAGGTGGAGGGGACAATATGTGAAGTAGGTATGGGTTTAGGATGTCTTGGAAAGCAAAAAGTAGGTTTGAGAGTGCTACAAGAGGTAAGTTACATGGTGGGAAGCATTAACTGCTTGTAGGTTGTGATGATAGGAGGGGAGATGAGCTGAAAAGGTGGATGAGGTGGAAAGGGTGAGGTGGAGGTGATAAAACCATGGTGGTTTTGGGATACAGAGGAGGTGAGGGAGACAAACAGGGATGGCGGTTTTCTTTTATTTAAAATTTCGTAAGGGTTGTGTTATTTGGATTTGGGCCTGGTTGGTTTATTGGATCCGTTTGGTTGTAGTTAAATAACAAGGACCATTTATGCAATTTTAGCAATCTTGAAGGTTTGATCTTGAACATTTTCCAAAGCTCTCACAAGGACTAAAACTGCCAAATGTGATTAGTACAAGGACCTATATTGATAATTTCCTTTTTTGTAAATCCAGGATTAAACTCCAAGTTTGAAACTTGAGGGGCCAAAATGTAATTTCTCCAAAGTTTCATTTATAAGGACCAATTTTGTCATTTATAAATAGAACAAGGTTAAAAGTTGATAATTTTCACTTTTTAAATTAACCAAGGACTATTTTTGACAATTTTCAAAGTTAAAGGACAAAGTTGTCAATTTGTGATTTTTAAACTTTGAAGGGTTTATTTTGACAACTTTTGAATCTCATGGACCTTAAATGACATTTTACAAGATTTTGAATTACTGTGACTAGTTTTGACAACTTTTGTAACTTGGGGGACTAAACGCCAATTATGCAAACTTGATACGCTTTTTCATCGATTTTGATATTTTGCATTTATAACATATAAAACACTTATTTGTGATATTTTATCATTTTGATGCATTTCGAGTGTTTTCGTGATGTTTTGCAAAATTAATTTAGTACAAAAATGATGAGTATTTACACACTATCAAGACACATGGACTAAATTTTAAAGAATAAACTAAACGCCTGATTACTTTGAAATATTAGGCAAAATCAAAAGACAATTAGGTGTCCTATAGTATTCTATTAGAATGTGGATCATGGTAGGGGTGACAGGCTCTTTACTAACCGTGTTTTAATATTTATAATGTCTCGTTATACCTATGGTCTACCCTAATGCACTAACGGGCGCTGTACCCACTGCAGGTGTAGTAGTATCTTCGTAAAACCAGGTCGCCCCAAGAGCTATGTATGTTGGATTATTACTAAGTCTAGGTGTCACGATTTAATATGATTTAATTAGTTAACTAATAAGGCAAACAAAGGCAAAGGTGTAATCATAGAGTGAGAGTGGTGCTAACCTTAGTTATTCATCCTAGC